>JAVANC010000017.1:53771676-54371676 GCA_033319125.1 Parnassius glacialis
GCCGGATGCTGTACCTGCAATTCCTCTCTTTCAAACAAACCTTCAAAATACTCTTTCCATCTCTTTAACACACTTTCTTCTCCTTTTATAATGCTCCCATCTTGACTCCTGATTGTACTCAGCTCCGAGGTAGAAGTTTTTCCTCTTGCTGTTTTGATGGATTTCCAGAAAAAACTTAATGTTTGACTGGAAATCTTCAGTGAGCCTCCTATCGAAATCATCCTTTCGTTCTTCCTTCTTTCTAGACACAACTTCTTTTACTGCTGATTTCAATCTTTTATACTTCGTTCTTGCTTCTTTTATCTCGTCATCCGTTGCCTTTTGAACTTTTTGGTTAGCTTTTGTTGCTAACCAATCCAACCACGCTTTCTTCTTTTCTTGCACAACCCTTTGTACATCTTTATCCATCCACACATTATGGTTCTTACTTCCTTTTCTTCTTTTAGCCACCCGCATACCTCAATAGCAACATTCACGACCCCTTTCTTAAATGTCTCCCACAAATCTTCAATCACACCTATGTCTTCTATGCCTTTAAAACTTTCTTTCAGTTTCTCTACATGCTCGTCTTTCTTTTCTTTTCCTTGTAGATTTTCCACTTTTACTCTGTCCATAACACTCGTAGGCTCAGTCCTTCGGTGTTGCCATCGTTTAAAAGGTCACGCATTCGGGCTATGACCAGGAAGTGGTCTGTGTCGAGGCCTACACCGCGGTATGCCCGGGTGTCTAACACTTTCTTCCTCAGTCTTTCATCCACCATTACAAAATCAATCATACTTCTAGACTCACCCTCATCTCTTGTATACAAATGGATCTTTTTGTGGTCAAACGTTGTGTTGACCACGCACAGATTCAATTCCAAGCATACTTCAAGCAGGATTCTCCCATTGTCATTCACTCTCTCGTTCCCAAACGTACCCAGAATTTCTTCATACCCGTCACGCTTTACCCCAACCCACCCATTAAAGTCCCCTAACATCACGATTCGTTCATTTTCTCCGCATTTATTCAAAACCTCTCTCATGCTATCCCCAAATTGCTCTCTCTCTTGTTAGGATTTTAGTGACCCACCTCCGTACAGATCCGTCGGTGCATAGACCCCAAGGATAAACAAGCGAGTGAGTCCGACTTTTTACCTAATCCATATGGTTTTTGGGCTTACACATTCATGCTCCATCACACATTCAACTATTCGAGATGAAATAATCACACCAAATCCCTGACAGCCTCGGCTGGTTTGGGGGACTCACAACCAGTATGCCGTGTAAAGCCTATGAATAGTGGTGTTACATCCTTTCCTGTTGGTTTCGTTTACGCACAGAATATCTATGCATCATTCATCACAGAGAAGCACAACTACCTTTTTACTGGAAACGAGCCATTCCATCTTAGTGCTTTGCTAACTAACGCTTCTGTACTTTGGTTCTTTATCGAGAATAAATGTAGATGTTTTTTGCGGCTCAGGAATAGGCGCAGGCTAAGGTCTGTAGCGCAATGGCTAAGCACTAGATGGCAATGCTGCAGGGCTGTGGGCTAAAATCCCGCACGGAGTAAGAGTTTGTACGGCCTACAAATGATTGTGTGTAAACTACGGTACAGGAGAAAATAGTATTATTCTAAATGGTGAAACGCATCTGAATTTGTCTTTTGAAGTAGTTAAAGACAACCCGACGATAAGCACTTATCTAATGACACCTTGCAATTCCGATGCGGATAAGACTACAGGAACTTACAAATTATTAATTATACACATAAATGTACGCACACACATACACACATACACACACACACGCACACACGCGCACGCACGCACGCACGCACACACACACACGCGTGCGCGCGCATGCACGCATGCACGCACGGACGCACACAAGGACGCACGCACGCACGCACGCAAGCACGCACGCACGCACACACGCGCACATGTACGCACGCACGCACGCACTCACCCACGCATGCACGCACCCACGCATGCACGCACGCATGCACGCACGCACGCACGCACCCATGCATGCACGCATGCCTGCACGCACGCTTGCTCACACGCACGCACTTATGCACCCACGCATTCACGTACGGACGTACGCACGCTCACACGCACGTACACATTTATGCACGTACGCATCCACGCACGCACGCACGCACGTACGCATGCACTCACGCACGCACGCACGCATGCACTCACGCACGCACGCACACTCGTACGAACGCCCACACGCACGCACGCACTCACGCAGCGCGTACGCACCCACGCAGGCACGCAGCAAGCACGCACGCACGCAGTGCGAACGCACCCACGCATGCACGCATACACGCACGCACGCAAGCTCACACGCACGCACGCACGCACGTACGCACGCAAGCACGCGCGAATTGTCGCACGCATCTATGCACGCACGCAAGCACGCACATACGCACCCTCGAATGCACGCACGCACGAACGCACGCACCCAATATGCATGCACACACGCATGATCACACGCACGCACGCACGCACACACAAACGCGCGCGCGTGCTATTTTGTTCTTTTTACTGGCCCATAAAAATCATATACATGACTAAAAATAGTTTTATAATTTTATACAATCAAACTGATAATGTAGTAGCGGTGAAAGAACATCCACTACCCCATAACGTCCCGTGAATGTCGTAAGATGCGACAGAGGGAAACAAAATAGGAAATAGAAGATGGACAGCAACATCTTCCTATTAGCAATTATAAAATAAAAAAACTACGGTTACCAAAACGGTTACCTTGATAAGTAAGACAAAATGTCCCTTTTATGAGGCATTTTTTTTTGGGGGAGAACTATGTTCAGTGTTGGACTCTTGATAGGCTGAAATAGTAATGGTAAATATTAAAAACAAAGAGTTTTAATTAACTATTAAACTACCAAAAATATCGTTTAGTAACAAGACAGGAAAAAACAACAAGGCAAATTAAATTCGTTGCAAACGAGACTATTCTATGACGCAAAAAATGTAGTTTTAATTAAATATTCGATATGTGTTCCATAAGTAACGTCGCCGCAGAGGCGACGCAATTTCGAAACTACTAACTGCATGTTTTGTTGAACATGTGTTGCCTTTTTTGAATAAAATAAATAAGAATTTTATCTCGTTTAATTTCGCTTATTGCATACCTTAAGCGAAAGCGCAAGGTAATGTTCTACTATCGCCTAAAAATTAAAATTCCTTCATTTTATCGAATAAAATCGTATCTAGCAATCATATTATACATATAAATGATATAAAAAGCACATTGTTAGAAAGATAAATGATTGTTGAACTTATTAATAATTTTTTTAAATCGATTAATTGCTATTTTTAAATAAAAAAAAAAGGGTTTTAGTGGCTTATGGTGTGGATTTATCATGTCCCTGTGGCTTGTAAACACTATAACTTTTGAAAATATCAATTGTTTAACTCAATCTATTTTTTAATCTCTTCATCTATCATGTGGGAAGCTACTGAATGTAAATGGCAGTGTAATTTTGTTTTGTTTAGCTATAATTAATTTTTTTCGGCTCCAAAATGGCGAAATTTTCGTTGATTTGGTTACCTCGTATATAAATTGTATCTGTAAATGGGGATCTACAGCCACAGAGTAGTTTAGTTCACAGAGTACCTTTGTATTAAGTTTAGTTCGGCTTCAGTCGCCATAGATAATACACTATATACCAGGAATCAGTCGCCGTCGTGAGTGGACCACAGAGTACTTTCCTATATGGAGTGGACATTGTTTCGGTTGTTTTCAGCGGCTCAAAAAGATCGCTGTACAAAATACAAATACACAATATTCGAATAACCAAATTTCTTAAATACTTGATTATAATAATAATAAGAGATTTTTTATCACAATATTTAAAAGCACAGAATAAATAATAGTAGTACGTACTAAAAGTAAGTAGTATAATTTTTTTTGTCATAGGTGACATTTTCATGCTTTTCGAGGGTGTCGAAACCGATAGGGTTGTCGAAATGTAAATCCAAGATGGCGGCCGCAATAGGTATCAATTTATTCATCATGGGTGTCATTTTCATGGTTTTCGAGGGTGCTGAAGCCGATAGTGCTGTCTAAATGTAAATCCAAGGTGGAGGCTGCAATAGGTATAAAATGTTTCATCATAGGTGTCATTTTCATGGTTTTCGAGGGTGTTGAAGCTGATAGTGCTGTCAAAATGTAAATCCAAGATGGCGGCTGAATTAGGTACCAATTTATTCATCATGGGTGTCATTTTCATGGTTTTCGAGGGTGTTGAAGCCGATAGTGCTGTCAAAATGTAAATCCAAGATGGCGGCTGCAAAATATATCAATTTTTTTTCATTTTGGGTGTCATTTTCATGGTTTTCGAGAGAGTTGAAGCCGATAGGGTTGTCGAAATGTAAATCCAAGGTGGCGGCTGCAATGGGTATCAATTTTTTCATCATGGGTGTCACTTTCATGGGTTTCGAGGGTGTTGAAGCCGATAGTGCTGTCGAAATGTAAATCCATGATGGCGGCTGATGTAGGTACCAATTTTTTCATCATGGGTGTCATTTTCATGGTTTTCGAGGGTGTTGAAGCCGATAGTGCTATCGAAATGTAAATCCAAGATGGCGGCTGCAATAGATATAAATATTTTCATCATTGGTGTCATTTTCATGGTTTTCGGGGGTGCTGATGCCGATAGTGCTGTCGAAATGTAAATCCAAGGTGGCGGCTGCAATAGATATCAAGTTTTTCATCTTGGGTGTCATTTTCATGGTTTTCGAGGGTGTTTAATCCGAAAGTGCTGTCGAAATGTAAATCCAAGATGGCGGCTGAAGTTGGTACCTATTTTTTCATCTCGGGTGTCATTTTCATGGTTTTCAAGAGTGTTGAAGCCGATAGTGCTGTCGAAATGTAAATCCAAGATGGCGGCTGCAGTAGGTATCAATTTTTTCATCATGGGTGTCATTTTCATGGTTTTCGAGGGTGTTGAAGCCGATAGTGCTGTCGAAATGTATTTAAACTACTTTAATAATTCCGTATAATCATGTTATACGTAATTTTTTTAATGCGCTTAAGGTATGCCCAATTGGATTTACCAATATATTTTACTTATTTTCAATTCCCGGCGTTTCGGGAGCATTACAAGAGCTATGGTCATGGAGGGGACTGAAATGTTTGACGTCCCGATATCCTACTAAGCCTTCCTTCAGTTTTTGATTATTCATTTTTTGGTTCGATCTATAGCAGAATAAGCTTACAGTATCTTGAAGTCTTGCAGTGGTATGCTTGGGTTTGGATTTAATTTTGTTAATTATAGAATCCCAACCAGATGGTAGCACCCATCGATCTTCTCTTTTGAAATAAGGATGTTTTTATAATTTCAATAGCCTCGCGTATCATCCTTGGTAGGAATTGGTGTTCTTTTGCGCTACCACTGCAAGACTTCAAGATAATGTAAGCTCATTCTGCGTAGATCAAAACAAAAATGTATATTCCAAAACTGAAGGTTTACCTCGGCCTTCGGCACGACGACTGAAGGCGGCTAACTATGACATCGTAATAACGTCAAACTACAGACTCCCCCCCCCCCCCCCCCCCCCCCCGACGAGGGGTTGCTGTAAAACATCCGAAACGTCCGGACTTAAAATAAGTAAATTAAACGCGACAAAATTCGTAAACATAGTTCTATTCAACAGATAAAGACTCTGCAATAAAATCCAGTAAGAATCTTTTTTGTTTAATTTAGGCAGGGCGTTAATGTTTCTGCAATGTTTAGCTATTAATAATGTTGATAAAAGCAACAAAGATAATCTGTCGCGCCCTCTATCAGCGTCTCGACAAATTGCTGGCAATTATAATATAATGTATGAGGGTCGAGGATTAGCAGCTGCGGGGGCGCTGAGGAGTCCACGCAACAGTGTATTTGTCAACAAAAGGAGCAAACAAAAGTAACTTAAGATTTCTTAATGCTTATTTATTATATTTCTTAATGTTTCATATAGGCACGATTACATATATTTCTACAAAGTGTTAATTGCCTTAATATAGTTTAATTTTCCTGATACAACTTACTGTTTAGCAAGTTGTGGGACAACTATACTGTAACTGAAGTATTATAGTATACCTTATAGTATGTATTAAGTAAGTTGAGAACTGGTGATCATGTGGTCCTGTGTTTGATCCTAGAGAACTTCTAAGTAGCGGCCCAGAGTCAGGAAGTTGGCGGTAATTCACTAATGTGAATGAGCTGCCAGATTCCCTGCGGTCGTGTCGGATTATCATCTCATCGGACTAGAGTAAGGGAATAGAGAGTGCACCTGTACTTGCGCATTCAAATTTGCACCATAATCCTGTCCGACTCAGATGTGTTAAGAGAGTTCATGAAGTACACCACCGTGCCTCGGAATACACGTAAAGCCGTTGTGTTGATCTCTCTGCGGTCGGGTCACATTGCCGTGCCATCAGACTGCAAGAGTGAGGATATAGAGAATGCACCTGTACTTGCGCACACACTCTTATACTATAGCCCTGTCTTGCTCATATGTGCTCAAAGGTGAAGTTTGTTGGGCTTTCCACATTAAGATATTTTGATCAACTTAAAGTCCACCTGATAGTAACTATCCTCTGGTCACCTGCAGCCTACTTTAAACAAAATAGGCTACAAACGCGTTGTAAGACTTTTCGTCGTTGTTTTATCGTAGTTATGTGACGGCCCTGTTGCGCAATTGTTTAGTAATGAGTTGCGGCGCTGTCGGTTTCGAATCTCGCACAGAACAAGTATTTGTATGGCCTACTAATAACTGTTCCAGGTGTGGATGTTTGTCCTTGTGAAATTCTTGTATGTAGACTGCCTCCAGGATACAAGAGAAAATGCTAGTGTGGAGGTAACTTTTTTTTGACGAATAAAGAAAAAGTAAAGAAAATATAAGCAAGCGAAATTGTCCTTATTCTTCATTATAAGATCGCTACCACTGCTGCATATAGGCCACATCTTTTGGAAGTGTTTACCTTATTCGTTACGCTTCGCAGGCGCTAGGACATCGCAGTACGGACGCCTCCCACCATCGAAGCTACTCCCCGTTGCCTGCTTAGATAATAGATATTTTATTTATTTAATCTTTATTGTTCATCACACTTTAACAAAAATGAATAAAAAGGGCGGATTAAATGCCTCTAAGCATTCTCTGCCAGGCAAACTGGGATGTGTGGATATAGTGTGATAGGTACCAAAACTGGGAACTTTAACAGTAAAATAAGCAAAACAACAACGGTGTTACATACTAAACCAATAAATATATGAAAACAGATACTAATGATAATACTATTAACTACATACTTATAATAAAACGAATTGAATGAATATTTGACGCCTGGCGAAAATAAGATGGGTATAACGCCATATTTGGGCTTCCGTATGGTCGTCCCTTACGTTTCCCACGGTACAAAAGGGGATAGTGGATTATCTCAAATAGCCACCACGTGGATACAAGCGAAATTAATAAAACTAGGTTTAAAATTGTTTAACTAAGTTAAGTTTTAGCAATATAATAAGGACATTGCTGTAATATTCGTACACAATTTATTGTTAATAAATAAAGACATTGATTAATCATTGATTCATTGATTGATTTGAGAAAAAGTGCAGGGAGCTAAAATTTTAAATGAAATAAAACGTTCATTGCTTATGTTCATACTGCCAATGTTAATTGTCATGGTCAAACAGTCGCACAGAGTAGAGATCGTCGCTAAAAATTTTAAAATTTTGCCAACAAAATAATTATAGTATGTGCCAAATCGATTGAGAAAAACGGACAGTGACCTTTCGGTCGTTTAACCAGGGGTTACAAACCTTCAATATATAGGCACATTTTATATGTAGTACTTTCTTTATTATAAAGATTTTTTTATAATGATTGATATAATATATATTTATTAACTATTATTAAAAAGTTATGTGAAAGATCGCTGTAGAAGAAAAATCATCTATTGTTATAAAGTACTTTATTCATTTAACAACAAAAAACATTAATTTATAACACATATAAAGATTCGAGTGATAACGACACCGAATAAGTACGTACTTATGCAAAAGATAAAACTTTATTTTTAATATTATATAAGAACTTTATTTTTATTCGGTGCAATCATCACTCGTATCTTCACTTGATGAACTATCTGTAACATTAATTATAAAGCGATCTGCAGTTTGGTCAATTCTATCATCCATGCCACGCATTTTTTGTTCAACCTTAAGGACATGCTGAACACAGTTTTTCCATTTATCTGGCGTGATTTGAGTTAAACCATCTTTAAGTAAATTTTTTAACATCTTTTAACTTGAAAGTTGTATTTTTTCGTGCAACGTACCCTTTCACATCTGCCCACACAAGTTCAATGGGGTTAAGCTCACAGTGATAAGGAGGTAACCTTACCACTGTGATGCTTTTTTCTTTTGCCATCTCGTCGGTGACGTAACTTCGATAGTTATCTTTAACTGCCTTTATTTTTTCCATTAAGTGGGTCTTTGTGTCCGAGGGCACGTATGCGATCTGTTTAGATTCTAGCCATTCCTGCATATTTTGTTTCCGCCAAGACATTGTTGGGGTTTTTTCTAAACGTCTGGAGTGGTAACTAGCGTTATCCATAACTATGACATCGCCGCTTTGCAGTTTTTCTATTACTTTTCTAAACCAGTCCTCGAAATGGAGAGCGTCCATACTCTCATGGTAGTCACCAGTAGATGATGATTCAAATACCCAATCACATCCCTCCAAAAAGCCATTTTCATTGCCAACGTGTACAACTATTAATCGCTTTCCTTTACCCGAAGGGGCTTTCGCGCCAGTAGAGTAGCCTTCTAACCGTGATTGACGAGAAGATTCAATTGTGGTGTCTTCCCATACCTTTCCCATAGTATGACCTGCGTTAATCCATGTTTCGTCAAGGTAAAAAATGTTACGTCCCTCGTTTCTTAATATTTGTATTTCTCTCAAATATCTGGTACGCCACAGAACTATCTCTGGGCGATCTATTAGACCACTTTTTCTGTTTCTCTTTATATATTTGAATTTTAAATGGCGCAACACACGTCGCAGGGAAGTTTTGCTCAAGTTTGGCAACTGGTCATCTTGATTTATACTGAGCAAAATTTTTGTCTAAAGTCGGTAATTCTCCTGCAAGAAAGAACTGATGCACTTTCGCTCTTATAGCCGATTTATCAAAATCGTCCAACTTGTCAATTACAGACTTTTTTCTTTTATTAATTATTCCCTTTTCTGGTATTTTATGGGAATCTCTATACACGCTTAATACGCGATATATAGTGCTCTTGCTGACTCCTGAGATCTCCGAAACCTTTTCTACCATATTAACGTTTGAAGGATACACGTCTTCGGGCCAGGTGTTTTTGACATATTTGTATACATTAATGATAATCTCTTGTTCCCCGACCGACAAAGTGGTAGGTTTTCTCTTTTTTACTGGTGACGTTAAAGGTGCTCCAGAAGATGGGCCTGTAAATAAATGACAAAAATTATACTACCATAGTACTACATCACATAAATACATATTGTTTTAGAAAATAAATACCACATGGTCACACACATAAAAGAGCGCTTTAAGAAATAGAAAGGCTACGTCGTCGCATTTGTACCTATTTGTACGTACCTGCTACGTTTATTATGGGTCGGCGACGTCTCTTTCCACTTGATGTTGAAGGACCGGGTCCTTCACCAAATTCTCCTGAACTCATGTCGATTTAGTAACGACCGTCACAGTAAAACTAATATACAGATTCAAAAAACAAAAACTTAACGATATAACAAATTTAACAGTAAAAACTCAACTAAAACAATGCAATGAATGCTATGAATTACCCGAGACGTACACACGCAAGCGCTATCCGAACACGAATGAAACAAAATGGCGGACCGGCCCAAAAAAGGTGACGCATCTCTGGCTGCCATTGTCACGTTTCTTTTAGAACGAACTGACGTAACGCGCGTTTTGTTTATTTTAAAGGGATGAATTTGCAAAAGCTCAATATGGTGATTATATTGCTTCAAATATTTTTTTTAATATGAAACTGTTATTAAATGAATTGCTGCGTTACTTACCATAAATTGAAATATAAAATATAACACATTTTTCGCGATGTACCGTAAGATTTTACTATGTTTATAGGAACCACAGACAATATTATTTAAGAAACAAAAAAACAAAACATATGTGCTGACCTAGAAGTGGGAATAATATCAATATTAAATATTGTTATCACATCTAATTGAGATTTTGTAAGTTACGCCTTTTGACACTCGGCTCATATCTGAGGTCATTGTCCGTTTTTCTCAATCGATATGGCACATACTATAGTGACAGATTGACTGACTGCGCTTTTTCAATAGTCTGTTTTGTGTATATAATGGCATAACAGTATTTATTTTATATTTTGTGGAATAAATATCTTGGTTTTTAGGGTTCCGTACCTCAAAAGGAAAAAACGAAACCCTTATAGGATCACTTTGTTGTCCGTCTGTCTGTCTGTCTGTCAAGACTCTTTTTCTCAGGAACGCGTGAAGGTATCAAGCTGAAATTCAACTCTACTGTCCCTTAGAGCTGTTAAAAACTTAAACTTCTAAGCCAACGCAATCAAAAGATACAGCCGTTTATGCCGTAAATTTTCGACATTCGCAAGGGAATCAAAACCTACAGGGTACTTCCCGTGAACTCAGAATCTTGAAATTTGGTACGAAGCAACGTTTTATAGCACAGATAAAGGAAAAATTGCGAAAAGCATAAATTTTTAGTTACATCATATAATAAAAATATTTTTAATAATTTTAAACTTATATACCTACAGATTGTTCGGAACCCTCGGTGCGCGAGTCCGACTCGCACTTTGCCGTTTTTTTTATATATTAATTGAAAACATAGATACTGCTTAAATATACTGGGAGTTAAATCGAAATACAGTTTGCTCAATACTTAAAATTTTACTTAAAAATATTGTTGAGTGCAACCATTAAGGCCTGGTAAATGGCAACACTAGTTACCATTAGCGACCTCTAGTATCGAGTGGCAGAACTAGGAGAGTCAAGATCCTTCTAGAAATTTCCATGGTAGAACTTTCTAGAACTATCGACACCTAGTCAATCGGGACCGTTATGTACTCGAACATTCTAAATGTTTCGACAGTAGAAGATTCTGGAACTATCAGATGCCCTATATAAGGCCGGTATAGACCGCGACCGAAGTCAGTGTTGACTTGAGTTGAAAGTGATCAATAGTACAATTGTGTTTTGTTATTAGTGTGGTTTTAAGGTGTAACTAATGTTCTGTAATTAAATTGTCAATTTTGGTAATTCTCTTGGCAGTTTTTAATTGTCTTAAACCCCAAGCTCGTAACAATATAAAAAAATTACGGTCGAATTTAAACCACTGGACGACCATTAGTATTTCTAAACCTGTACCAAAATCTATAAATATCTGAACCACTAAAGCTTAGGCGTGAAGGATGACACGCTTTTATCGCATGTCATTTGCCGCTGTATGTACACTTGTAGCGAGCGAGCTCTCTCTAACGACGTCATTACTCCGTAGAGAGCCAAGTGCGATAAAGTATAAGATTTTCCGATCAACAGAATAAATTTAAGAGTTGTTTACACTAACTCTGCTCGATTAAAATAGGTGTGACAAAAGAGCACACAGTCCATTTCATTACAAGTAGATGCTGTAAATCATAGATACCTACGTATATCCTCTATTAATAATTGAAATGTAGATGCGTTGTCACCCCTTAAAACTAAGGTAGAATGCCTCGTTCCCAGGAGAAAGAATCTGCCGTACACTCACCATACGAAATACAGCAGCATTAATGCTATTTGATGCTGGTATTCCGTAAGAATGTGAACCTTCCCCGGTCGAGCCGATCCATTCGTGTTGTAACCATAATATAGCTGCAGCGTGGCTCTACCAAGGCAAACAGATAGGAAAACGTTAATTCAGGCATCACAAAACGTTACTATTTAATTCAATTATTAATAAATTTATTCTTTGAGTATAGTTTCTTGCATTCTAAAACACGAAAAATATCTTCCATACTATAATAAAATTCTAACACGACGTCTATGTGAACACGCATCACGCAAAAACCTGTGAACTGATTTGGATTGAACTTCCACTGGCAGATAGCTGATGTTATAAGGAGTAATTTAGGCTACTTTTATTTTAGAAAAAAATTAGTGATCTGCGCATAAAAATTAAAACCCATGAAATCCAATCGCAATAAATTCCACGCGGGCGAAGTCGTGGGGAACAGCTAGTTAATAATTTAATAAATTCATGATAATTTTACGGAAACTAATAAGCTGGAAAAAGGGGGCAAACTTTTCCCCATATTTGACAGATGCTATCAAAGGATTACCAGCCGTCTGCATCTACATATCGATTGATAATATACGGAAACACGCTGAGTACTTACGTACTGACATAATATTATAATATGTTGTGATATACTTTCGTTGTGGGTCATTGACCTTTTTATCGTTGACTTAACGGGGCCGTATAAAAACGGTTAGCTAGCACAAAAACATTTTCGTCTAGTTTATTTTAGTTTGTGGCAATCTATGAGGAGGCCCGTGTTCAGCAGTGGACTTGTGAATGGGAATAATAAAATAAAAAAATAATAACTGATAGATTTATTTGTCCCATAATACAAAGCACTACCTACATGCGGTAATAACTTGACAACTCGAAATGTACTATAAAAAACACGAATATGTGTCATGTCAATAATTATACATCTCATCTTGTTCGGTTATTATCGTTCAATACGTGGCGGTCTTTTTTTTTTAATTTAATTAACATGTTTATTTTGGTCTTAATTTAACATGTTGATTTATTTAAATAATCATCATCTATGTGTTTAAATATCTAAAGACATCATATTGTACTCACTGCTAAGAGAGTTGTTTAAAAATTTACAAGTTTGGTGTGTACCAAAAAAATAGACCAATCGTTTATTCACCCTATACCTCAGCTAGGTTATACAGATGCCTATTTTAATATTAAAAAAAATATGCAAGTCGACTTATCAACCTATTCACGCCTTGTACAGATTTGTACACATTGAATTAATTAGTAAGCATTTAGTTCGTATTTAGAAATACATACACAAAAATAGTTTTAATAATTTAAGGTTTTCGAAAGTAGAAAACAACTTTATAACGTGGTACAGCACTATTTATTTAAGTTTTATCTTATAAATGTATTCAATAAATCTCACGATATAGCAAAAACGAAACGTGATGAATGATATTTTAAACTTCAGTCTAGGTGACGTAATCATTCACCAGATCAAGCCCTCAAGTTACAGAACAGTATTCCTAAGATAGCGTCTGAGATACCGTTTTTATGTGTTATCAATTAGCAACGATCTTGAGATGCTGATATCGTAATGAGGGCGTATCAAATAATTGCAAACTTGAGTTCATTGTTGAGTAACGCTTATTAATACGGGCCTTTTAAATTACTCTGAGGTTTAATTTTATTTACGCGCCATACTGACTCCTCGGTTAAAGTTTTCTCGCGCAGCTACAATATTTAGACGAATCACAGCCGTGACGCGAGTCTTCGCAGCATACTCGTAGTTGGCTCGGATGCGCGTCACTTTCGATGGTATTATGTACAGTTACAGTTACATTTAGTACATAATAGTTAAAAAACGCATTTCGAGGACTTTTTGTAAAAGTGCATTATATCACTGATCAAGCATATGAGGTTTTATTTACACGTACTGGCCAAGCATATGGCCTCAAAAATATAGGTACGTACATGAATATTCCATGTCATATGAAGGTATTGCTAAACAGACGTATCTATCTTACATTCCTAGTTATTTGTATTTATAAATGTATATAAACATGTATATATTTGTATATAATATGTATGTATAGGTTATATTTGTATAGTGTATTTATTAGTAAAATTAATATATTACGTATATAGTTACCAATCATTTGTATTCTATTTTTTATTCTACACCTACGTCAAATCCTTACCACTCCATGGGCTGACTGGTAGTGAATGCCTCAAGGCATCAAGTCTGCTCTTTGTATTCTTTTGTTTTAAGCAATACAATAAAGGATAAATAAAAAATAAAATGATTAACAGTAAGGCCGTATATTTCTGTTTCTATAAAAAATAAGACAACTTTATTCAGTTACTTGTCAAACGATATCCCTGTTAAGCTTATCACGAGCAATGCAAACAATTGCCTAGCTATAATTGTTTCAAGTGTAACATATTAATATTATTATTAAATTATACTAACTAGTAGTGTATAATTGTTAAAGAGCTTGCAGTAAGCCGTGCGTGATGGAGCTATAACGGTAATTGGCCTAATTCAATTAAAATAGCTAATGAAATACTAAAATATCTCTTTGTCTTCAATAAATGGCAGTATGATATCTCTAATATAAACACCTGGACGGGCCACGGGCATGGTGCATCTAGAATTATTTTCCAAGGGGAGGTGGGGATATCTGTGTTTGTGGTAGAGGATAGGATCGGGATAGGACCACGCTCTCACAGAATACCAGCGTAAAATATAAGCTTAAGTGTCTCGTATGGTGAGTGTAGAGAACAGGAGACCATTTTTACTGGAAACAAGGCATTCCATCTTAGTCCTCAGAAGGACAACGTATCTGCATTTTGATTCTCAAGTGATGATAGATGTAGGTGTACATCGCACTGGTTATGTTACTCCTCATGGACGTCTTCGACGTGATGGAGACACGCTGTAATTATGCAACTGAGTAATAAAATAATTTAAAAAATTGAGGCTAAATGTAGATGTCTACGAAACTCAGCATCCGCTCACCATCAGGTGGACTGTATACTCGTTTTTCATCCTTATTTTGAAAAAACAAATAAACTGAAAAGCGATGGCCATTAAAGCCGAAGACCAATGTTGATAAAATGAATTAAATGGAATTTAATTTGCTGCCTCGGCTGTTGATTGTTTATTTATTACAAAGTGTTTTCGGGAAAAATTTATTTAAATGTCCATCCTAAAATTTTATGTTGGTAACCCAACATCCTATGTTGGGCATTAGCGCTAACGACCACTAGATCAACGATCCATAGCGACCAATCTGACCAATAGTGACAGGAGCTTCAAAGGTGCCAGATGTTTGATAGTGAACGCCTTAAGGCGTTCTCTTAAAAAATAATTGATATTTATTTACAACGAGAACATTTAGACACATTAAATGCATACAATGTGTGTATTACTTAAATTTAACATAAATGTATGTCGTCATCAAATCGGTCCCAACTAAACATATGCTGATTGTAGGCAATTTGTGCTGGTGTTCCGTTGGAACCCGTCTAGAATGTCATAAAGTAGATCTACGTCAGTCTTACACGGCAATAATGTCGCAAGCAAGGGCTCATTGCTTAAATAAAGTATAAATTATGAAACAGGAACTTTTTAATCAATATAGATTATAAATAATGCTTATTAAAAGTCACTCTTTTATTTAATTACCACTGGTTCGAAAAAACCCTCTGTTCTCTGAAGAACCAGCAAGAAACCCAGCAGCACTTTTTTTAATAACAGCTTACAATCATGTTTGTTACACAATTTACAACTCAAAACAAATTAGAAATAGCTTGGTAGCGATCACCTCATTCCCAGTGGTTATTATCATCTAAAAATTCCTTAATATTATAATAACTCTTTTTATAAAAACTTTGTTTAATAATGTTTTTAAACTTTGAGCAAATCAAATTTTGTATATTTTCTGGAATTTTGTTGTAAAAGCGTATTACATCGCCCCAAGAATGAATTACTGATTCGATGGAGTCGAGTAACTGGTACTACTAGCTTGTGTCTGTTCTCAGTATTTACAGAATGAATATCACTTATTTTTGTAAAACTACTTTTATTTTTGTGTACGTACATTACATTTTCATAAATGTATTGAGAGGCCAAAGTTAATTTAATAATTTCCTTAAATTTTTGCCGCAGCGACTCTTTAGGTTTTTTATGGCCCTCTTCCGTAAAACAAATATAATTTCAGTGTCAAAGTGAAAATATCACTTTAAATACTTTTCTAATATAAATTTATGTCAGTATGAAAATATCACTTTAAATATAATCTGCAATTCATCATCATCATCAGTGCAGCCCTTTACAAATCCACCACAGAACATAAGCCAAGCCAAGGAATGTCAATTTTCTATAATCACGAAATTTTTTTGAATTTTTTTTTTGTAAATTTACAATTGGATCATCGAAAGTGATGTAGAGCTTTAAATGGGAGAATCTCCACTGCAAAGTTTGTCTTTAAATCTGATTAACCTTTCCGTTAGAGATTCCGTCAGTGCTTCCATCCATCCATTCATTACAGCCTATAAAAGTCCACTGCTGAATACAGGCCTACCCCAAGGATTGCCTCATAGGGGGATTGTGCCATAGTTGCGACGCTTGGCAGGCGGGTTGGCAATCAGTATTTTTACAAGTTTGAGTTGTTATCAGGAAGATGCTGCTGCCCTTTAGCTGCTTGCATTTCCCTCTTTCGCCTCTTACAACACACGCGGGACGATAATACAGAGTAGTGCATATTCTTACACCGCCTCTGCACAGTTTATTTCGGTGCTTACATTAACCTATAATGTATAAATTTCTGTAACTGGATTAATTTGGTTAAATGAGCTATTTATCTAAATTAAACAAAAAGAAAATTCAAACACTGAGTACCTCGCTTAAACATAACTTAACATAGTTTAAAAATACGTTCTGACGAAATCTATTATAACCGTTAACATTTTCCAGCAAATATGTGAGACCCTACTTCTGAAGTTTTCCTGTTGAGTACAAACTTTTGCCATAAATAACGCGGTAAAATGGGGAACGTAATTGTGATGTACATATAAAGGAATATATTACACAGCTAAAACAAGGTTTCTCATTACATCTTGCTGAGCTAACTTTAACAATTCTTAATTGAAATTCCAAAGCATTTAGCGAGTTACTTCCTCTATGTTATCATTCCTTTTAAGAATAAGTATACTTTTGAGCAGGGAATTTCATATTCAATGTTTATTATTCAAATTAATGTAATCAAAAGTTTATTATTACAAACCAAAGGCCCCATCAGGTAGATTACTAGACGTCGAAGATGGATGTCCGTACCAAGGAGGTTGTAACCCCTTTGGTCCCTACATAAACCACAGATGCACATGTGTAACGCTCGAAACGTCGGTAATTAAAAAAAATAGTTTTAAAAGGAGGTTTATTTTACAGATTTTACTGCGTGAATAATAACGTAAAATTTTCGTAACTTGCTCCTGTATTTCGTATATTCTGCTTGCATATTACATAATTCAAGTTTACATCATTACTATTACTCTCCGAGATATCTTATAAACCAAATATACATGTCCCTTGCACAATCTATCATAACGTATTACATTGCAGTGTGGGGTGGAGCTGCAAAGACTCCATTTCTCAACTTGGAAAGAGCCCAACGAATCCTTATTAAAGTTATGTATTTAAAAAAAAGAAATTTTTCAACTGAAAAACTGTATCGAATAAGTGGTCTACTCTCAGTTAGACAATTATATGTTACTATGATAACCCTCAAAGCACACAAATCCCTGCCCTTTGACATATGCATCTTGAAAAAGTGGCGAAAAGATGTTGTGACTGTGCCTTCTGGTACCAAAACAGTGTTTGCTAGTAGACAATTTAGCTCACATTCTGCATTCTTATATTATAAAATAAAAAGAGAATTAAAAATATACGAAAAAACTTACAAGGAGTGTATAAACCTTATACTAAAATGTGTGCAGCAGAAAACCTATGACGTAACTGTATTTCTGCTGTACCGCATTTAATAATTCGCTCTTGTTTACAATATATAACATAATATTTTTTCTCTACACACACTCACATACGCACACAATCACACACACATACACACACACGCGCGCGCGCACGCACGCAAACATGCACGCACGCACACACGCACGCAAGCAAGCACTCTCGCAGGCAAGCAAGCACAAGCACATGCAAACACACATACTTTTGTAATTTTTGGTAGATAAAATAGAGTAATTAGTTTTCCTCATTTGGTTTTAAGAATTAAAAAATGTATATTTAGATATGGAAGAGCGGGGTTTCCAAACACTGGCATTTCTTGTTTAAATGGAGACCCCAATCAACTATGTAATTAATTTATTTGGTGAAGAAAAATAAACAATTTATTTATTTATTATTTATTACCTTCCGGATCAATAAGGGCGCAGCTTATTTGATATTTCGAAAGCTTTCAATTTTGTTTCGCATGATCAACATCTAGCAAAGTTAGAGCACTGTGGCATTAGAGGCACTGCTTTGAACTGAATAGAAACATACTTGCAAAATAGAATGCAATCAGTTGAAATCGCAAAACTTGGCTCTAACCATGTAGTGAAAAACTACAGGTCTGAGCTTAGGAAAAATAAGTTTGGCGTTCCTCAAGTAAGCGTACTTGGACCTCTTCTGTTTCTGATTTATATTATCTAATTATCTCTCAAATGTGACCAAGCATCGATGTATCCTATTTTCTGATGATATAACTGTAATAGTGACAACTGATAACAAATTAGCATTAAATGACCACAAAAATGACATTAATGAAATTGTAATTCAAATAATTAATTGGCTTAGAAATAATAATTTAATTATCAATATTGACAAAAAGAATTTAATTAACTTTAATAATATACAAAATCTGACATTAAATATAAGTTATGAAGGACAAATACTTAAAAATACAATAACAACGAAATTCATGGGTACTGAGATTGATCAAAAATTAGATTGGAAACAACTAGTTAAAAAGGTGTGCAACAAAATCAATCGTTTCTTATTTGCAATTTCGACTACAATAAAAGTAAGTGGTACTATGTTTCAACAAACTTTTTAAATAAATATTATTCTTGTCTTACACACGCCTGTCGAAAACCACTTCACGGGTAAGACACATAGTTCCGGGAGGCCGTGCTTGTACCTTCAGTCAGGATGTTTTGATTTAACGGGACCAGACTTCAGCTATTCACATCTCAGTTCCACGTAAAGTTTTTATAAGAAGACATGAAATGCCTCACTGTCGGTGAAATGGATCTCCGATTGTTAACACACACCATAAGAAACACAGCAGCATTAAACTGTTATTTTATACTGTTTTTTTCCTTTCGAGCCGTGGTAGCTCAGTAGACTTAGCGCTTGCAGTAAATTTTAATACGCGAGCAACTCGCGTTCAATTTCCGCCTACACAAATTAAATTGTTAGTTGCAATTTTTAGTGCTGATTTACCACAAGCTCGGTACTAAAGGAAAGCATCGGAAACCGGCTTGTCTAAGAAATTAATTGGGGCAGGATGGCGGCCGTTTCCTTGTATTCATTCCTTCATTCCCTGAAACCTGCTCCAAAAAGGAGAGGAGAAATATGTTTAACGGTGGGATGTATATATATATAGGCTGTGACTTAACTTTTTTTTCTTTATGTTTCTTCTATATGCTTGTATTACTGCAAGCGTAGTCCATACGCGGTTGAGCCGAACTACTGCAACTATAATACAACATTGCGGCGCGGATCTGGTTCGATTTTGGAATAAAAAAGGCTAATTATTTATACTTATGATGAATCACAAATCAAAAAAAAAGAACACTTCAACAATATTTACACTTCAAACGTTCTTAGAAGGCCTAACCACTGGATTAAAAAGGCCTTCAGTCAAGGGAGACGACTAGTAGTGTCCCATGTTGGAAGTGAAGAGGGTTTCGTGGATGATGGTCTACTAGTATTCGAAGCGAAAAAAGGGCTAGATGATTACCACAAGCAGATGATTTCCGATCAATATGAAAACTAGTTAAAAATATTCTCCTGAAATTAAAAGACAACGTAGTTTTTTTTTTTTCACTTATTATAAGCCAGTGCTTGACCACAATCCCACCTGGTGGTAAGTGGTAATGCAGCCTTAGATGGTAAATCGCACTGTCTTATCGTAACAAAAGCCTATTTACTCTTGCCTTGAAGACGCCTAGATTATATTCGGACGGAAAGATAGACGCCGGCAAATTATTCCACTCCTTTGCTGTACGCATTACAAAAGACGAAGCAAACCGTTTGGTTCTAATGCGTGGAATATCGACAACAAAGGGATGAAGACCCGCCGACCGTCTGGTTGTCCGATGGTGGAAAGGAGAAGGAGGAATTAAGGCGTGTAATTCCTGCGCACACTCACTGAAATGCATCCTATAGAATACCGAGAGACTGGCTACTCTGCGCCTGTGCTCAAGGCTGACAAGATTGGTTTCAACCAAATCAAGGTCACCAATGAGCCTCTTAGCACGTCTCTCCACTGAGTCCAATGCTGCCAGGTGGCATTTTGCAGCACCAGCCCATATGTGACCGCAGTACTCCATGCACGACCGGACTTGCGCTTTATATAAGGTAAGAAGCTGCCCCGGGGTGAAGTACCGCCGCACCCTTGCAAGGACACCAAGTTTCCTTGCGGCTGCTTTGGCTCTGGACTCGATGAACCGCCCAAAGTTTAGGTTCGGAGAAAATTCAATCCCTAACAACTGAAGGCGGTCAGTGTACTCCAAGGATACATTCCGGAAAGTAGGAGCCAAGGTGAGCGGGCTCCTTTTAGCGGTAAAAAGACACGCTTGTGTTTTGGAGGCGTTAAATCTCACGAGATTGGCATCGCCCCATTCGGAGACTGCCTGTAGTGTGAGACTCACACGCTCAACCATAGCCTCTCTTTCTGACTGGATTTGATCCCGACTGGCCCGGGCACTTGGTTGGTATCTCTCCACAACTGTGCTGTCGTCTGCATACCCATAGACACCGGGAATGAGCAGATCATTTATATGCAGCAGGAAGAGAGTGGCGGAGAGAACGGACCCCTGAGGAACACCGGCGTTAGTCGCCACAGTATTGGATAAGCATCCATCAACGACGACCCGGAGAGACCGTTCACTCAGAAAGTCCTTCACCCAGACAATTAGGCCAGGGGATAAGCCGTACGCTGAAAGCTTGCCTAATAGACTAGCGTGCCAAACCCTGTCAAAAGCCTTCGAAACATCGAGGGACACAGCAAGTGCTTCATCACTGTTCTCGAGGGCTTCGCCCCATATGTGAGTGGCATACGCTAGAAGGTCCCCAGTTGATCGATTTCGGCGAAACCCGTACTGGCGATCACTGAGGAGATCATTTTTCTCTAGGTATGCCATAAGGTGGGCGTTCAATATACGCTCCATAATCTTGCAGAGTATGGAGGTAATTGAAATTGGCCGATAGTTGGCAGGGTCGGTACGGCTACCTTTTTTAGACACAGGCTGCACATTGGCCAGCTTCCAAGATTTAGGCACTATTCCAGTCCTGAATGAGAGGCGGAACAATCGGGTCAACACAGGAGACAACTCAGGTGCACAGACCTTTAGAACTATAGCTGGTATACCATCAGGTCCACTAGCTTTATTCACGTCTAGAATTCGCAAGGTTTTAAGAACCTCCTTGTTGGTGATACGGACCTCAGTCATAGAGGTATCGCAGTGAGGTAATTGTGATGGTACGCTGTTGCTACTGTCCAGACGCGAATTGCAAGCAAAAAGAGAAGCAAATAAGTCCGCTTTCTCCTTAGGCGCATGCGCCAGTGAGCCATCTGGTTTTATCAGCGGAGGCAGTGTAGACGGACAAAAGTTTGTCTCGACCGCTTTGGCGAGAGACCAAAAAGCTCTACTGCCAGATGGTTTGACAGAGAGCTTTGTGCCGATGCGTTTAATGCGGTCGAAACTGGCTTGGCGTAATGCCTTTTTGCACGACTTGGCGGATTGGTTAAAGGCTCTCTTCTTAAGGCTAACATCCGGAGCTTTACGGTCTCGAGCATCGACCCAGGATAAGTACGCCGTATGCTTGTGCTTTTCAGCACGAGCGCACTCGGCGCTAAACCAAGGGCAAGCTTTACCACCAATGGGCACGACAGCAAAGGGGATGAAATACTCCATCGCTTGACGTATCACATTGGTTATGGCATCCGCGCAGCTCGATGGGTCTCTAGAGGAGAAGCAGACCTGCCGCCAAGGATAAGATGCAAAGATTCGTCATTCGTCGCACTCCGTGGAAATCGTAGTTAGGTGGGGAATATAACGATACAGATTTCACCAGACAGTGGTCGAAGTTCCCAAGGGTGAGGTAACCTGAACATCGTACCTGTCTGGATCGGTCGTCAGCAGAAGGTCGAGGCAATTGGCTGTGTGACCATCTACATCAGGTACCCTAGTCGCTTGTTGCACCAGCTGGGAGAGCCCCAGCGACAAGGCAAAATTCCACGCCTCTCTCCCAGCGTGGTCGGTCTTCTGGTATGGGAACAGCCAGTCCTGATGACAGGCATTAAAGTCCCCCAGAAAAACCAACTGTGCATTAGGGTACCGATTTAGAGCCACATCAGAGGCTTCACTGAGGTGTTCAAACAGCCTAGTTGTCTCCTGGTCGCCGCTGTGCGATCGATAGACACAAGAATAAATAATTTTATCCATTCCAGTGTCTATCAATACCCAGATCGTAGAGAAAGTGGGGTCTTCAAGGTGACGGAGACGTTTACAGCAGATGATGTTGCGGACGTAAACACAGACTCCGGCGCGCTGATGGAGATGTTGCTCCAATGTGTACCCAGGGTAGCCAAGGTACGCCGCATCTAGAGGACATCTGATCTGCGTCTCAGTCAAGAAGAGTAAGTGCGGCTTGTCAGTTTCAAGGTGGTAATGGACTGCATTGAGATTACAGTGCAGGCCTCGGATGTTTGTGGGGTGCACTTTAATGGAGAGGGAGAGCAACCGCTGTACAAACTTACTCTTCTTTTCCTTTTTTTCATATATGGTGGAAGTGAATAGGTTGAGAGAATGGCAGTTGGACGAGGCGTCACACATATAACCTAGGGACGCAAACAGAGTCATAGAATCGATGGTACCTAGCATGGAGATCGCGGGGACGCCCGAACCCCCCTGGAAATCGCCACCAGGCCCTCTCCTCCGGTCGCCAACCGGCATGGTGGAGCCATCCCAGGATTTTTCGTAAGATGGCGGGGCAGCCTTTCATGAGTGGCTGGCTCATTAATTGGGCCCCCAACTATCTACGGTCGGCCAGCGGTGCAACCGTGCTTCGGATCCCGCTAACCTCCATAACCAGGCACCTGACACTAAGAAACGGCCGCGTCGCAACCGGTCCGTATGCGTAACGCAACTGTCCAGACCCATTCTCCCTAAGATATGGGTTTCACCTAACATCATACCGGAACACGATTTGCATCATTTGGCGGTATGTCTTTGCCAGGTGGGTGGTAACTAACCCTCGGCCGGGCCTCTCACTAGTAGAGGACCAACCTACCACCAGTATGTAGTACTGCTCGTTTGGCACTACCCAGGGGATACGTGTAGGGAATCAGGGTTCAAGTAATTCCTACGGACGCGAGCAGCTTCATCCCCCAACAGTTCTTGTAATAGATAATGCTAGAGCACCTGTTTTTCGCTTTCCAGTTTCTTGGTGTGATATCTATATCACACTATAAACTGGAATAGTGAACTACTTCTAGTTGGCGAAAATAGTAAATTCATGACTGACTAAAATCAAAAAATATTCCTTATGAAGTGATAATGTTAAAACCCAAATTAATTGAAATTGCTTGAATGCACAAAAAAAGCGTATGAAAGGTATGCCGTCGATGAGATATTTGCTGAACAGGGTGTCACTAATTTGCGACTGTCGCTAACCACTGCGAGCTAAATCCAATTGATTGGTAAAGGGTTATGTCGCTAAAAATAAGAAAACCTTAAAATTGAATGAAGTACGAAGCCTTTTTAAAGACGGGCTTCGTCAAGTGACCCCGAATCGGTGGAGAGATTGTGTAGATCACGTAATTAAAATTGAAGAAAAAATATGTCATCTGAGCCATGTACTCGACGGCATTACTGACAGATTTATAATAGAAGTAGGTATTTAATATTTTTCAGACATGGAGTCATTATCTGAATCTGATTAATGTACCTATAATTAATTAAGTAATAAAAAATATATGTTTGACATTATATATAATGTTGGCTATGTCGGTCACTCTGGTTCTACTGCGGATATCCTCATTTCTAGGTTTATCATGCAGAGAAACCCCGAGCATAGCCCTCTCCATAGCTCGCTGAGCGACCTTGAGCTTCCTCATACAGCCAGCAGTGAAGGACCACATCTCAGATCTGTAAGTCATCACTGGCAACACGCACTGGTTGTACAATTTCGTTTTAAGGTTTTGAGGAATGTCTGACGAGAAGATGTGTCGTAGTTTCCCGAACGCTGCCCAGCCGTGTTGAATCCGCCGATTGATCTCTCGGTCAAAGTTGGACTTACCTAGTCGGACTATTTGTCCAAGGTAAACATACTCGCCGAAAACTTCGAGCTTAGTGCTCCAAACAATTACCGGCATAGGTGTGACATGGACATTGAACAAGATCTTTGTTTTGTCCATGTTCATCTTAAGACCTATCCGTCGGGAGACACTATTGAGGCCATTGAGCATGGTGCTTAGATTCGCCAGCGATTCTGCCATAAGGACTATATCGTCGGCAAATCAAAGGTGAGTGATGTACTTGCCATTGACGTTAATACCGTATCGTTTCCAATCCAGAAGCTTGAAAACGTCTTCCAATGCAGCAGTGAAGAGTTTCGGGGATATAACGTCACCCTGTCTTACACCTCTCTACAATTGGATAGGTATCGTACTCTGGTTCTGTACTCTGATAGCCATCGTAGCCTATAGATATAGATAGCATCGTACAAGCACTTCAGTACTTCGATATACCGACAGTCAACTTGGCACCGCTGAAGGGACTGCAGCACCGCCAAAATTTTGTCGGAATCAAAGGCTTTCTCATAGTTCACATACGCCAGGCATAGTGGCATATTGTACTCCTTGGACTTATGTTCAACTTTTTGAAGGTGTTGTATGTGGTCTATGGTGCTAAAACCCTTTCGGAAATGGGCTTGTTCGGGAGGCTGGAAGTCGTCAAGTCTGCGCGCGAGACGATTCGTAATGACTCACGAAAACAGCACGTAGACGCGGCTCCGAAGGGAAATCTGTCTGTAGTTTTTCAAGAGAGCGTTGTCACCTTTCTTGAAGAACAAGACCACCGCACTTCTGCTCCATGCAACTGATGTAATGCCACCATAGAGGACGGAATTAAAGAACCTCTGAAGGACTTCCAGTACCAGTTTTCCACCCGCTTTCAGAAGCTCCGCTGTAATTCCATCCTCGCCTGGGGCCTTGCCGTTTTTAAGGTGCTGGATAGCCATTCTAATCTCGGTCAGACTGACGTCCGGGATATCATCGGCATAATGTCGGATAAGACTCGCTCTTGGATCGTTACTCACACTTCGTGTGGCTCCAACGATGATGTGTACAGCTGCCCATAGAACTTCTCAATGTCACTCAAAATCTCAGGTGTCCTGGAAACGATGCTGCCACATTCGGTCTTCAGCTTTGACAGTTGGCTCTTTCTGGCACACAGATCTCTGGCAAAGACTTTGGAGCCTTGGTTACGCTCGACCGCTTCTTCAATACAAGCTGTATTGAAGTTGCGGAAGTCCCGCCGCATGCATTTGGAGATCTGTCTGTTCAGTTGCCTGAATGCTGTCAGATCTGTTGAAGAATATAGCTTCATCTCCCGTCTAACAGGCATGAGATTGAGAGTGTGATCGGAGAGATTTTGTGTTCTTCTGCGGCGGGTCTTGCAAAACTTAGCTCCGACCGCATGGATAGTTTCCACCAGCTTGTCATTCATATCGTCCACTTCATTGCAGTCTTCTAGACACTGAAAACGGTTTTGTAACTCGAGCTGAAAGGTTTTGGGACTTTGGAACCGAGCACGAGGGGGACGGAACATTGACTTCATTAGACGAGACCTCTCCCACTTAACTGTTAGGTTCAGTGTGCCTCTAACCATTCCGTGATCGCTACCAGTTTTCACCCTCGCGATCACGGAGACATCACTGAACAGTTGTTGTCTGGTCGTCATAATGAAGTCAATCTCATTTTTTGTCGAACCGTCGGGGCTCGACCAGGTCCACTTCCTGTGGCGCCGCTTCGGGAAGAAAGAGTTCATCATAAAGAGTCCCTCTTTCTCCATGAAGTCAGCCAGCTACTGGCTCCTTGGGTTCCGTTGCCCTATTCTAAATTCCCCTACTTTCAGCTCTCCGTTCTCTCTTGTAATTAGTTTTGCATTTAGAATAGAATAGAATAGAATAATTTTTTATTCAATATAGATCACATGTATAATTCTTATTGAAAGTCATGTTTTACTTTACCACTGGTTCGAAAAAAAACCTCTGTCCTGGGAAGAACCAGCAAGAAACCCAGCGGGACTTTTTTTTAAAGCAAATTTTACAATAATGGTTGTACAAACTATATAAGTACAAAATTTATTTTATAAACAGCTTGGAAGCGATCACCTCATTCCCAGGGGGTATTATCAACCATGTATTCATTTATACTATAATAACCCTTTTTATACAGTTTCAACTTAACAAAACATTTAAACTTGCTAATAGAGAGAGCCTGTACACTTTCCGGGCCCTTGTTGTAATAGCGTATACATTGCCCCAAGAATGAATTACTGACTCTGTGGAGTCGAGAAACTGGTGTCACTAGCTTGTGTTTGTTCCTAGTGTTTACATAATGCACATCACTTTTTTTACTAAAACTATCTTTGTTTTTGTGAACATACATTAAATTATATATACTAATATAATAAAGCGGAAGAGTTTTTTTGTTTTTTTTGTTTCTTTAAACGCGCTGATCTCTGGAACTACAGTCCGATTAGAAAATCACTTTTAAATTTTCAATATTGTTTTGTTATAAAATACCAAATTATGACTTATGTATAAGAAATAGACATATGGTATCGCGGACTTTTTTTTAGACTTTTAAGATAAATAATTTCGGGAGTACTTTTTCTTCTGACTTGCTTAACAAATATCCATATTTAAGGCTAGCTGAGTGATATAGCTTAATATTAGATAACCTATACTATTCCACATGAATCTGGCTATAATGTACAAAAAGAATTTTTTTAATCGGACCAGTAGTTCCAGAGATTAGCGCGTTTAAACAAACAAAAAAACAAAAAAAACTCTTCCGCTTTATTATATTAGCATAGACTACCCTAGAATATAGATATTTGTTAAGCAAGTCAGAAGAAAAAGCTCTCTCGAAATGATTTATCCGCGTACGCTGCTGTTATCGTCAGGGATACGTAAATACAATGTTCTAGAAAAATATAGACCTTTACTCCGTCTAAAAAAACGTCCGCGATACCATATATCTATTTATTATACAAACGCCACAATTAGGTATTTTATTACAAAAAAATATTGAAAGTTAATAAAGGGATTTATGAGCGTTATTATTAGGCATGGCCATCCTTACGAACGAAAGTTACTTCATCATCAAGACAATTTTATGAAGATAAACTTTGTTCTTTATACCATGTTATTTGGACACATAGTTTAAGAGATAATGTAAAATTAAAATAATTCAATACTTGGCTGGGCGCGCGAACGACACATAAACCTTAGCCGCCCGGTGAGAACTGCGAGAACTGCTCAACCGGGAGGGGGAGGGAAAGTGTATAAAACTTAACTTTGCTCTACATCATACATAATATGCCGACAGATGAAAGTACTCCATTAATTATGCCAATTTTTCCATCCATTGCTATCAAATAAAATAATTAATTGCAATTATAAAATGCTTGAGCTAAGTCATGTCGCGCACCTCCAACACGTGATGACGCGGGTGAAACCGCGGGGCGCAGCTAGTCGTAAATATACTGAGAGGCCAAAGTTAATATATTTATTTCTTTAAATTTATCTCTAAGAGACTTTTTGACTGATTGAAGTCTCCCATTAACACCGTATGTTGGGTTTTGGAGGAATCCATGACTCTAGAAATATCCTCATACATTTCCTCCACCTCCTCATCGGGGTGTGCCGAGGTTGGTGCGTAAACCTGTATGACCAGCGAATACCGTTTGGTGATTCTGAGTATAAGGTACGCAACACTCGTCGACACACTCTCGATCTTTACAACGTTGTTAACGAGAGACTTGTGGACGATAAATCCGACACCTCCTTGGGACAGATGGTCGCCCCGGTGATAGAGCAAGTTGCCGGATTCAAGGATTACCGTGTCCTTCCCCTCTCTTCGGACTTCGTATAATCCAATAATATGCCAGCGTAACTTGTCTATCTCTTCTTCCAGCTCCACGATCTTCTCGTCAGTCCTCAGGGTGCGTGCGTTGTACGTTGCCAGGTCGAGTTGTCTAAGGTGGCAACCGAACCTCCACCGGAGATTCTTAGCACCCCCTGCCCCGCCGTTACCATGGTCGCCACCGTAGCCAGAAATAGCGGGGCTGCCGGGGACTGGGGGCCGTCTCTTTGTTACTTTCTTGATAGGGGGGTATTTGCCATAGTTGCCACGCTTGGCGAGCGGGTTGGCAACCGCAGTTTTTTTTATTGTAATTTCGGCTACTATCAGGAAGATGCTGCTGCCCATCTCTTGCCTGTTTCCCTTTGTAGCCGTTTACGACATCCACGGGAAGATATGGGGTAGTGGATATTCTGGATCTATATCTATATATATATATATATATATATATATATATATATATATATATATATATATATATACAGGGTATTTTTGGAACGCTCCCGAAAACTAAGACAGGCGACAGCACCAAGTATACCTTTGATCATGGGTCACAAATAAATTCGATCCTGATGAAAAAAAATCATCTTTTTACAACGTTTTATTAGCTTTATTCACGCGCCATCATGTTAGTACAGCTAAATGAAACGATAATTTCATAAAAAATATCATAATAATACTGAAACATAAAACCAGCTGTGGAATGACTGAATTTATATCAGCTGATTAAAGGTCAATGTACGCGCGAACGCAAATTCGCGCGGCCCGCAACTAGCGGGCCATTCCACAATACCTAATAATTTACAACAATTGTCTAAATACCTAACTTATCTACTTAACCTACTGTTTTGCCACTGTGCTTGTCTCCACGTAGCTACTTTAACCCGAATTTACAGGTTAAATAAACCCAAATAACTGGTTCGATTCCCCGCTAATGAAAAAATACTTAAATGAAATGTAACCAAGGTGAGAGTCATGCGTTTTTATTCATCGTGTAGGTATGTTTATTATTCTCATGTATTCAGTTATGTACCTATTCAGATTAGTCCAGTACTAAGTTATTTAAACAAAAATAGTTATGAAACAGCTTACCGCTCTAAATCCTCCGTGGTCTTATGAGATGCGGCTCAAATTGTGCTCCATTCATTTCAAGGTAGATTTGGGTGCAGGCGGGGTATTATCGTGTGGTCTTCGACACAGTCCGTACGTAGTTTCACGAAAGCATCCATGATCCTTTGGTGTATTTCATCAGCACTATCACACTCACGATTAAAAACCCTTTCTTTCACATACCCCATAGAAAGAAGTCTAACGGGGTCAGATATGGTGAGCGAGGTGGCCAAGCGTGTGGTCCTAGTCTGCCGATCCAGCGATCATCAAATAGCTCATTGAGGCGCTCACAGACGAACCTCACGACATGTGGAGGGGCACCATCATGCTGGAACCATGTGCGGCGATATTCAGCCAACGATAGGTCGTCTAAAATGTCTGTCAACTGTTCATTTATAAAGTTAAGGTATCGCTGTCCGTTCAGTCGCTGTGGCAGAAACACTGGTCCCAGTATGCGATCCTTAAATAATCCTGCCCATACGTTAACCGACCATCGGGTTTGGTGCCCGGTTTGTCGAACAGAGTGCGGGTTAAACTCTGAATACACGTGTGTATTTCTTCAGTTCCACAGGCCGTTTCTGGTAAATGTCGACTCATCCGTCCAGATAATGTGCTCAATGGAACCAGCCACACGTTGTTGCTGGTATAATAACCAACGGCAGAAAACTCGTCGGCGGTCATGATCGCCGGGAACTAAAGCTTGCACTTTGTGCAATTTGTATGGGCGCATTCAGTCACGCTTCAACACTTTGTGCACTGCACAGTATGACACACTTGTTCCATCCCGACGTCTTAACAATTTATTTAGCGATACTTCGTGTACCTAGGTTCGGATACATAACATGTTGTCGTATTCACAATCACTATAAACGTACGCGTTAAGCATTATTAAAACAAAAAACGAACAAGAATAATACCAACACGTAATTACAATTTAATAAAGAAATCGACAAAACTGAAACCTACTGCATCACAGCGTGATGCAACACGAGCCGGGCGGGTTACATTGTTTCGCACTGAGCTAGATACAGGTCGAGTGGAGGGAGGTTATAGTCGCGTTCTAAAGTACTACATGGTATTGGGATATTGTTTTATAATATTATAGTAAGTAATTAATTGTTTTATTGTAGAATCATAATAGGTGCCTTACTTGGAATTAAAAATGGATAATGTTTACTTGAGCATTATTTGTTATTTCTATCGTAAAATATAAAGTAGTTTGTTACAAGAAAACATAAGCTAAGGGTGGCACGCCGTCCATTATGTCGTCTTGGGTCACATGGAAGCCAGATGTTGATGGTGTGTTGGTGTTACTGGATGCTACTTCATCATCACCTTCATCTTTGCTTGAGCTTCCGTCATCAGGTCGATCACATGGTTAGTTTTTCGCTATTCTTCCTCAACACTTTTAACTTTACTGCACAATTTTCCCCATTCACCTTCCCCTATCATATTTACCTTTTCGTTCACTAGTTCGGTTATAAAACAATAGATATAAATAATTTTTCTTTCTTTCCTTTTTTAAATATCGTCACGAGTCGCAAAGTAAGCTGTGTATGCGACTGTATTTTTGGAGCAAACAAAGCGCGGGAACCAATAGCATGCAGGCACAGTAATACTGGCGGATTGTTCCCCCGTCGCGCCCCCTTCGTACCAATATGTGATAAATCGCTCAGTGCCCAAGTTCAAGGCCAGCGTTCTTTTTTCACCGTTCGCGCGTACATTAACCTCCATTAGTCAGGTGATATCAATTCAGTTTCCACTGCTGGTTTTATGTTTCAGTATTTTCATTATTTTTTTTTATGAAATTATCGTTTCATTTAGCTGTACTAACATGATGGCACGTGAATAAAGCTAATAAAACGTTGTAAAAATATGATTTTTTTTTCATCAGGATCAAATTTATTTGTGACCCATGATCAAAGGTATACTTGGTGCTGTCGCCTGTCTTAGTTTTCGGGAGCGTTCCAAAAATACCCTGTATGTAGGCCTTATGAATTTTATATTATTAGGTATTAAAAACGTACCCACACATTTTTTCAGAATTACTTATAAAAAAACGAGACTTAGTTTTATAATGCCAATTTCCGATAGTGGCACATAACTATTTAAGAATTGCAAAAAAAACTGGCAATGCGTAATGTCTCAGAGATAAAAGAATAGACTTTAGTTAGTATGTTTTAAGCATTTACTAATTATAGGTATATGTAGCCGTGGTAGCTCAGGTGGTTAGCGCTCGCTGTAAGCTTTACAGTACTCGAGCAACCTGGGTTCGATCCCCGCCGACACCAATGAAACTGTTAATTGCAATTTTAAGGGCTGATTTACCACGTGCTCGGCGGTGAAGATAAACGTCGTGAGGAAACCTGCATGTCTGAGAAATAAGAAAAAAAATTTCGAAGACATGTGAAGTTCGCCAACATGCATTGGGGCAGCGTGGAAGACATTTCCTTGCCCTAAAACCCTCTCAGAAATGAGAGGAGGCCTGTGCCCAGCAGTGGGACGTAAATAGGCTGCAACTTTATATATATATAAAGTTGCAGCCTATTTACGTCCCACTTATTTCTTCTTCTTCTTCTTATTTCTTCTTATATATATATATATATATATATATATATATATATATATATATATATATATATATATATGTATGCATATATCTCTGCTTCGGCTCTACCAGTCCAAATGTAGTTTTAAGGCTGGATTTAGTGCTCGACCGACGGTGAGCACGTACCTTACGCGCTGACGGTACGTCCTCATCGTCGGTCGAGACCAAGCGCTTAGTGCTTAACTGACGGTAAGCTTTGTTAGACGTGTACAATTACGAAGAAAAATGAATCCATTTGTTAACTCTATAATATGTGCGTACTATTTACGCAAACGATTACGGCATAAAAGACGGAAAATATATCATGTGCACCCAATAATTGTAGACCGTATAATTGATTGAGAATTTTGTTCATTTTATTCGAAATTGCAAAAATAATGATCATGTATCAATGTTCATTTTTGTTCGCGATAATGCATACGCGCGTACAGTCGGTCGCACTGAATACACGCATGTACCGCCATAGCGCGTCAGCCAACCGACATACGTCGAATCGACGAGCTCGACCGACGGTCCTCGTACGCGCGACGTAGCCCTACGTACGTAGTACTTCATCAGTGCTGCACTGTAGCCGTTAATAGGTTTTCATTGATATAGCTACGCTCAACCGATGTCAGCGCTCACCGTCGGTCGAGCACTAAATTCAGCCTAAGCCATCCAGGGACCTACACAAATACAGACAAAAAACTTCACCAAAATCGGACGAATCATTTTTCGGGTTTTTGCGACACTAACGCACGGCAACCGTTTTTATATAAATAGAAGACTAGCGATAGAGGGCTTCGCACGGGTGATATCCAAATGTCGTCAACGGCACCACCCGGTAGCTGGTAATGGTGTACTAATTATAAACCTAAACCATTCTCGTATCGACTTAATCACACACACACAGAATGTTATCAAAACCGTTCCAGCCGTTTAGGAGGAGTTCAGTCACGTACACACGGACAGAAGTATTATATATATATATATATATATATATATATATATATATATATATATATATATATATATGTGTGTGTGTGTAATTAGCTATATAATTTATATTACCTAATGTATGCTGTTGCACCCGTTTCAATGTTTTCTTATGTCATTACTAAAAATAAAATCTCCAGTAAGGTCTAAGTTAGAACTTCTTCTTTGTGCACATAGGCTGGCATAATACTTGTATTTTTTTAACGTATAGTTTTCCGTAGTCTCCGCCAAAACGTACATGTAAGCCACCCCGGTCCTTGCAATAACTTTGCAACGCAACTTTAATCCAATTTTAGTTATTTAAGTCTTAACGTTAATTTATTGCTGAGAGAATAATTTCAGACTCGCTAAGTAAATAACCTACTCAAGTTATTTCTTTCTCCCTGTTTATTCTAGACAAGAGAAATGTTTTAAATAAATGTCTCTATTCTCTAGAAAGTTCCAACGCGCATTCTTTGGGGACGCCTTTCGTTTACGTCAACAATTTCCGCGAATCTGTTCCACTCACTTTTTGTTTACTGTCGAGATTTCCCAGTAGATATGACCCAGATTTTAAGCAAATTTTTAAATATATCAATAGTTTCGTATTTTTATAAACAAAAAGGTGTCCTGTCTATCCGTCTTAATCTTCAGAAGTGGCAAAGCATCAGTAGCCTTTTTTCTTTGAAATTGCAAGTGCCCATGGGTTGCGGTAGCCACTAACAGTAACTTCGTTCGTCACTTCAGTTTCTTGAAAAATACTCAGTAAGATATGTTATTATGTGCTTAGATTGAATTATATGCGTAGATGGTAATTGCACACATCGAACGCGAACCGGAGATGTACTGCTCTATTGTGCCCAAATCAAAAAATCGCGATCCACTCAACTTAAATCACTTCCACCAGCTTTATATTGCACTTATATAATAAAAAGTACTCCGATATCAAGAGCAGATTTCAATTAATACTTCTGACGTAATTAAAAGGTTATTTATTTCGATTATTACTAAAAAAAAAGTTAATTTAAAATAATTTCACTTGGACGTCAGTTGGTCGGTATGGATTTGAACAAGATATCTCCCGAAAAATTGAACTTATCATTTTGATTTTTTTTTATTAGCTTTAAATTTTAATCAAGCCTTTTCAATTTCACTATTGTAAACCGTCCCGATCATTAATATTTATTTATTTTATGTTATTAATTATTTGTCATTTTTTTTCGGTAACAAAATATTTAAAAAAATCGTGTTAATTAAACAAGAAACAATATTTTTGTAGCTTTGAATTAAACACGTGTTTCGGTAATTAATAAAAGTAAATTGATTATTCAAAACATTACATGAGCGTTCGAGGATTTGATTAGCCTTTTGTACAAATGGATAATATAATATACCTTTGTGATTTTTTTCTCTATATTCGGGATAACAAACAAGTACAATATAATATAATCACTAAACGTAATACTACATATGTGCTTATTAATCATGTAATCAACACCGTTATTCACTTATTACTATAGAGTCAGTATACAAAAGTATTTATATTTAAATAAAATGTTCTATTAAAACAACCCATTCATGAATAAATACAGGGAGAAACAAGCTGTTTAATTAATTATTTATGCAAAAATATTCTATTTTCAATCCACGGGCTTCGCACGGGTGATATCTGGATATCGAAAAAAGTGCCACCTTCCAGCTCTAATCATGAATCCAAACTATTGAGGGACCCATTCATACACATACAAAAACAATATTCTGGCCACCTTTTATACCTATAAAAGCTATAGTTTGAGAATGTGATCTTTTGTAATTAACGTCACGCAACCCCCCTTGCTGGTGGAATTTCATAAAATCTGTTCTTAACTGACCTTTACTCGGCGAAAGGAATATTTCTACCAAATTTCAAGTTTCTAGGCCCTATAGTTCCAGAGATATCGTGATGAGTACATCGGTAGAAATACAGATAAAACATCATAAGCAGCTTTTTTAAATTTAGAATTATTTCTGTTTGTAGTCTGGATCTGGTAACGTACTTAACGGGAACTACAGGGTTATTGTTACATATTGCATAATGATTATATGTATATATCTTTTATATATAAAAAGTACGTGTCACGTTGTTTGTCCGCGATGGACTCCTAAACTACTGAACTGATTTCAATGAAATTTTTGGTCAATGTGCAGTTTGGTCCAACTTAAAAGATAGGATAGCTTACATCTCAATTTATAGTCGCAATGCAATATTATTTTATTGAAAATTATTTGTCTATTATTTGACAGTCACAATTATCTGTTAGCTCCAAACGATTCTGTCAAATGACGATATCTGTTGACTGGATTGAGTAAATATTTAATAGATGGCACTATGTTAAAAATACAAACGTTTAATATAAGCTACAATTTAGGTCTGGTCAGCTAGTATATATATATATATATATATATATATATATATATATATATATATATATATACCTAGTCAGGTCATAAATTCTGTCACATGTTTAATATAAAATAATTGAAACAAGTTTATTCATTATGTAACCATTTATATACCAAAATGAACTTTACAAAACATAGATTCTTATGACACTAAAGTTTATTCAAAATGACCTCCGTGATTTTGAATACAGGCCTTCAATCTGCGCGGCCAGTCGTCTATCGCAGCACGAACGAGGTCCATGTCAATATCGGCGGCTGCCTTAATCAAGGATGTCTTGAGTGACTCCAAATTGGGATGAGGATTTGAGCACGCCTTTTCCTCCAAGTGTTGCCATATCTTGTAATCTAACGGATTCAAATCTGGACTGTAGGAGGGCCAGTCTTCGTGCCGGATGAAGTTGATTTCACGCGTCGCCAGCTAGTCTTGTGTGCTCTTCGCTCTATGAGCTGGCACCGAATCTTGTTGGAATACCCAGTGCCTGTTATTGAACATGGTATGAGAAACACGTTCCACAAGGTTCGTCAGGACTGTATTTTAACACGCAACTGCATTCGTTTTTACACCTTTCTCACAAAAATGTACCTCTGTTAAGCCCCAATAAGAAACTCCCAACCATACCATGAGCGAGAATAGAAAATGACCTCGTTGGACACGCGGAATACGGTTGCTCGCTTCTTCACTACTGTGTGCGTACACCTTATCAGTTTGTTTGTTGTAGCTCTCTTCTACGTTAAAAATGTTTTCATCCGAAAAAAGAATTTCCGGATATTTTTTTCCCGCGTACCGCTTCAACAAAGCGCGGCATCTCTTCAGTCTCAGGTCCATTAGACGAGCATTTAAACGATGTCCTGTTTTTCTTCGATATGCCCGAAGCCCTAAGTCTTTATTTAACACCCTTTTCACCGTGGTTCTGCTTAACCCCATCTGAAGGACCAACAGTTTCTGCTTACGTTTAGGATTTCTTTGAATTCGCGCCTTCACAGCTTTTATCTTTGCTGGAGTCCTAACAGACCGAGGGCGACCACTTCTTGACCTGTCATCTACACTAGAGTCTTCATTGTATCGTTTGATGGTACGATAAACGAATCTTTTGGTTATATTCAAATTTTTTAGTATGACAAAAATTTGAATTGGCGCGTAACCGCAACGATGCAACGCAATAACTCCAACACGGTCTTCTTTAAGCGTCCACTCCATATTTAAAAATGAGTAAAATTCTAGAAAGTATACAGTTTTATTTTCATGAACAATTCGAAATTCGAATTCAATAAACTTTTTTGTGGCCAGCATTCTAAAAGAAAATTTTTTACTGTGTGACAATACTTATGACCTGACTGTATATATATATATATATATAAATATATATTTTTTTAATAAGTATTAAAATTTGTGCTCTAACTTGAAAAAGTATTACCGCAAGATATTATAAAATACTTCTAAACCATTGATGTAAAGAAAACCACAGATTTGTGTGTTGAGCTTATGAAATATATTTTTAATGCCTAGGAGAATTCACAAGATGCCTTAGGTATTTTCTGTGAACTTTCCAAGGCTTTCGATTGTGTTCATCATGAGACATTAATCAGGAAACTACACCATTACGGTGTAAAAAATTTGGCGCTTATAATTATTACTTCATATTTAAGTAACAGAACTCAAAAAGTCGTGATCAATGGTAAAGCTTCCTCCGGGTTGGGAGTATCAATGGGCGTTCCTCAGGGCTCGATTCTTGACCCATTCCTGTCTTTAATCTATATTAATGGCTTACCTGATCTTGTAGGGGGCAATCACTATATAGTATTATTTGCTGACGATACCTCTTTAATTTTTAAACTCAAACTGCAGTTAATTAATTATGACAATATAAATAATACTCTATCGAAATTAGCACATTGGTTTAATGCCAACAATATGCTCTTAAACGGCAATAAGACAAAGTATATTAAATTAACAATACCTATTGTAAAACATTCGAATACCAATGTGCTGTTAAATGGGGAGGAGTTGAGTCTTGTGGATACCACTGTTTTTCTCGGTATTACTATTGAAGCGAAACTTCAATGGGGCCCCCATATGTCTAAATTAGCAAGCAGACTTAGTTCTGCAGCATATGCTGTAAGAAAGATTAGAAGTCTCACAGATGTTGAGACAGCTAGATTAGTGTATTTTAGTTACTTTCATAGCGTAATGTCTTATGGAATTTTGCTATGGGGTAATGCGGGTCGACATCTAGACTGCACTATCGACCTCCGGTCTGAGCAGAGGGGTGATGTGGCGGCGCTGTCGTCACGCCACAAGCGAAACACATCGAAGCCTAAATCGCACTAACAAAGTTCCGAAGTTAAAGCAGAATATATATAGAATAGCTCCGAACTACAACCCGGAGCGTTAGGCGCTCCCCGGGCAGAACACCTTGCCCGGCGGGAGATCTCTCCTTTTCCTTCCACCACCACATTGGTGACCCCGACGTGATATGAACACGCAACTAATAACCTTCGGAAACTACAACTTCAATTTTTCATCATCCTCAAGCACCCCATTCATTCGCTCCCGAGCAGATATTGTCTGCAGTCTTCACATTCTGCAAGCCATCTAGCTTTTCGACATTATTTTCCGAACCAGTGGTAAATAAAAAATGACTTTCAATAAGAATTATGTAATTCCTATTAAATTATTCTATTCTATTCTATTTTGTTACTTAAGTCTCTGAGTGAATTCATTTACGCCTAGAAATCCAAATTCATGAAACCGTTCAAAAATTATCTACCACCAATTTAACTGCTGAATACAAAAGGGTCAAAGTACCTCAATTACGTTAAATTGATCACTGACAACTGTCACAGTGTTGTTATCGTCAGATATTTGCCGCCCGTCACCGCCGCACAAATTGTTTTGTTTAATCAAGGCTTCATTTACGTTAAATACGACACTCATTTATGAAATTAAAACGTTATTGGATACAAGTTGACATTTCTATTATGTAATGGATCGAAAGTGTCATCTATTTTGATCGGTGGATATTTTATGTATTTGTTAATACTAAATCCTCTTTGGTTTATACATATAGTACAGTAATTTAGGTCTGAAAGAAGAAGTTACCCAGAAAGTGATTTTATGAATTTTTATGTGCTTTTTTCAAATTTTACTTTGCTTTGCTAAGATACTAGATCTTTGCTGCTCGCGGCCTCATAATGGAATAATGGCGACTTAAAACAGTTTTTGACAATATTTCCTTTCCGACTCATTTCCGAATAATGTCTTACATATTGATATAATTAATTAAACTAGAATTAATTTCCAACAATTTACGTTTTTAACCATTTTGTTTTTGTAAAATAAATAGTTTTATAAATATGAACGCCGCAAACTCTATTTTAACATGAGGTAGAATAAGTAACACTTTTTTGTATCGTGGTGTCTTCAGTAGCCCTAATCTACATGCAATGCACTATTTTTCAAGATGACATCATCGATAAATAACAGTATTTTAGAATATATTTTTACGTTTTAAGTGATAACGAAAAGTCACAAACGCGTCTGCATTTTGATTATAAATTGAGGATAAATATAATGTCTATGGGCCTCAGCATTGACTTACCATGATGTGGACTGTGTGCTTGTTTGTCACTTTTACTCCTATGAAAAAAAATATGTTTATTTCATTATTTGAAACCTTAGCCTGTTATCTATACAAGCAACTTATTTCTTGCAATCATTCTTCTCAGCACTGCACTGTAGTAAAACGTAGTCGGCTACGTGAACGCTACGCCTACGTAGCTTACTTGTATTCGTAGCTTCCTTGCCTTTTCAATTACATAATTTGTTTCAGTTTTCGTTATACTTACCAGAATGCGTAATAGTATAGGTAAAAACCTTTAATTTTACTTTTCATATTTAAATCGACTTACACCGATACCGCTTAAGTTGATAATTGTAATTTTAAGTACTGATTTACCACGTGCCGTACTGTAAAGGAAACCTTCGTGTGGACACTTACTTTGGAGTAACTTGACGTTGCCTTTACTGCTGTGAATGGTGTGGTGAGGCCTCTACTTTTGCAAAACACCTTTAAGATACAGAAAAATGTCTAGTTTTGAAGTAACCTTTCTAATAGATGCACAAACAGAAAAAATAAATAAGCTGTACAAACAGAAAGAGAGCAATGCCAAGAGGGATCTAGTCTAAATATTGTCCGTAAAACTTGATATTTAAAATAAATTGAATAATTGATCAAACAAATGGTCTTTTATTATCTTTAATCTAAATAAAGCCACATTAATAGATCCTATTTAGATGAAGCCGGGGCGGGTTGCTAATTTTTAATAAACAAAAAAGAAAATAGAATCGAACTAACTTTGTATATATGTAAAGAGACATTAAAAGAATTAGAACATGCAAGCTGAACTTAGAAGTGTAGAGTTCTCAGCGCTTAGTTGGCACGTGCTTATCGGACATCGTCTGCAGCTTTGCGATTCGCGCACATTCAAATGGAATAGTAAACGAAGCGAACTGCTAACGGTGTCTGCCTTAATGTAGACATAAGCGTAGCTTACGTATGTCCAAGACTTCTACTTTATACATATACGGATTCAAAAACGTAGTGAGGGTGTTAGATCACCAGGCTACAAAACCACAGGTCGTGAGTTTCAATTTCTAATATCTGTGTAAAAACACAAAACATAAATCGGTAGCGCATTTAATATCTTTAATATTAGAAGTGAGGATTTATTATTTAGGATTACAAAGCATAATTTGATTACTTTCTTATTAAAAAATAGAAAGGAGAAGCCAATGTGTAATAAAACTAATAAGAATAAAATAAGTTTAAGTTTTTACGTGGTAGAGCCCTGCTACATAGAAAGTAGAAGCCAATGTGCAAAAAAACTAATAAGAATAAAATAAGTTTAAGTTTTTACGTGGTAGAGCCATGCTACAGCTATATTAGTAGTATAGTTGTAGGAAGAATGGGTCGGCTCGACCGGGGAAGGACCACGCTCTCACAGAATACCAGAGTAAAATAGCAGCTTAACACTGCTGTGTTTCGTATGGTGAGTGTAGAGAACCGGAGACCCTTTTTACTGGAAAAGAGGCATTCCATCTTAGTCCTCACGGTTGACAACGCATCTACATTTTGATTCGCAAACGAGGATAAATGTAGATGTCTATGGGCCACAGTAACCACTTACCATCAGGTGGACTGTGTGCTCGTTTATCACCTTATCCAATAAAAAAAGTTCCTCATAACGGCTTCAGAAATTAGTGTTAAAATATAGTTATCTAATATTTAATTTATTTATTAGAAATTAGTGTTAAAATATAGTTATCTAATATATAATATTATTATTTAATTATTCTCCTAATAGTTTATTAGGAGAATTGAAGCCCTGACTTCAGAAGCTGATATGTGAAAATTATGTTTTTTTAGTTCTTAGACGTTAATTTTTACCTTACTGATGATGATGATGATTTGAAATTCACCAACGCACACTAAAGGTGTTTGTGTGTGGTTTATGTTGTAGCGCGAATGGGTCAGCTTGACCGGGGAAAGACCACACTCTCACTGAATACCAGCGAAAAATAGCAGTTCCATGTTGCTCTGTATCGCATGGTAAGTGTAGATAACCCTAAACCATATTCATTGGAAACTCACAACGCATCTGCATAACGACTCCGTTGCGCAGTGGCTTAGCAATGAGTTGCTGCGCTAAGGGCCGCGGGTTCGAATCCCGCACGAAACAAGTATTTGTATAGCCTACAAATAATTGTTCCGGGTCTGGATGTTTAATCCTTGTATTATTTATGTATATAAACTGATCCCAAGATACAGGAGAAAATCTTAGTGTGGAAGTAACGTTAAAAAAATAAATAGATAATTAAAAATAAATATCGATTCATAATTGAGATTCATAATCGAAGATCAACCAAGATATTATCTATGGAGTGTGGAGTGTGAACTCGATTGTCACCCTTATTCTATAAAATAAAGATTACTCCAAAAATGAGTCGTTTCAGAAACGAGAGAATGCCTGAATGCCTGTGCCCAGCAAATATACTTTTTTACTTTTATATGTATATGACATGATTAAAGATTTACACATGAATCACATAATAAATAATAGGTTGAAACGAACCTAATAGCTGAAGACGAACAGCCATGCACAGGAAGCGTGGGGAAACGACATTAGTTATTACGGGTACACATTGGATGACCAAAGCAGAAAACCAAAACTTTGGAATAATCTGGAGGAGGCTTATTCCCGAGAAGGAGTTCCTTGCTAATAACGGAGAAAAATAAGTAAATCAAGGACGAGTTAGGACTCAACCACCCGAATTGCCGGATTGAAAACAAGTGCTATTACTGAGATCGGTTCTTTTAGCAGTTTCATGCTACAGCCCATGATTTTTTAAGTGTATTTTTTTAAATTTATAAAGTTGCTAAATACTTCGTTTTATTTATGTTTAGGCTATTGTTACTTTTTTACATTTTGTGTTGCATGCATAAACTGGAATAAACGAATTTATTTATTTCTTCTTTCTTTAAATAATTTTAAGTATTGTTTACAACTACTAATATGAGGAAACTATATGTAAGCGTTTGGAAAAATAAAAGGATTTAATAGAAATAACAATGTATATGAAATGAATGAAAGGTTTCATACCTATACCAGTTGTTTTAAAAGTTATAAACAATGTTACCTACAGCTTGCACGCTGTTCTGTAGCGTGACACGCTGGCGGGCAAAAGCCCTGTTTGCTAGTCACCTGCTGTGTTTGTGTTGTGCTCAGCACTATTGAATTAATGTGTATTACGTACTAGAAGAGACACCGCGAACAAATCTGTGCAGCAGTGTAGGCCGCGGAGGCACTAAGTACCCTTTTGCGTGTCAAAGCGTACTTTGTGTCTCCGAAGATGTATTCACGATAGGTCTATAAATTTGCTTCAATAGTGGGAGGGACTTCAGAAAACTGATGGTAATGAAATCGGGGATACAGTTTGATGTTGCAGGTACATATCATCTACATCCAAAATATAATTACACCACTCGATAGCTAAAGATCAGTTATGTTGAGTGAGGAGTGTGACCATCGCAAGCAGCGGAGGGGTGAGCGCCGCCGTGTCCACGACACAGCCGCCAGATTCCGATATTTCAAGACAGACTAAGTTAACTTGAGCCTGTGGCATCAAACGCGTATTGCAAACACAAAATATCGTCGTCTCTTCTAGTACATAGTACATATTACTTCAATGTTCAGCACCGTATTGCTAGTACACTAGCTGAATAAACAACACTGTGAAGTTTGTGTTAGTTTAACGAGTTTGCTTATAGTTGCAACAAGAGATCTAATTAGGGATATATATGATTTCTATGAATTTACTTACAAAATACTATTGTTTAGTAATCAAAATTAAAGAAAGGCAGTAGCGTGGAATGGGATGCCATCCACAACCAAATTTGGTTACTAACGCCTGCCCCATTTTCGACTTATATTAAAAAATGTAAAATTGGTAAAAATCTTCTAAAGCCTTTGTGTAATATTGAAATATTTAAAAATGAATAAAATAATTTTATTTACCAATGCAAATTCAAAAATAATTTCGTACAAGAATCCTTTACAATTACGATATATGTCAACACCAAGATTTATAAAATGTTATCAGTACATCGCCACCAATCGTTGATCTTGAAATCCCTTCTGAAGCACAATTAATGCAAATTACTAATTGAAATATCTATTAACAATTCATCACACAATTAATGAACTGCTTAATGAGTGACTTTTAAACAGGTATTTTTATAAATGACCAGACACAAACCCTAAATTCTCCAAGTATGTTTTTTTATAGGATAAGGGTGATAAACGAGCACACAGTCCACCTGATGGTAAGTGGTTGCTGCGGCCCATAGACATCTACATCTATCCTCTATTACAAATCAAAATGTAGATGCGTTGTCACCCGTGAGGACTAAGATAGAATGCCTCATTTCCAGTAAAAATTGCCTCCGGCCACCTGCACTCACTAAGCGAAACGCAGAGGTAAATCTCTACTTCACGCTGGTTTTCTGTGGATCTATTGATTGTTCTGAAATACTTACTCACATAATGATTCGGAACGATTTAATTAGATTGAGTCAGACCCTTGCTATATATACCTCTTGCTTCAACAAATTATAGAAAAAATTATTTCTTTCTGCGTCGAGCAATGGAATTTAATAAGCTTTCATAGATTTAGTCCTATTTTCAACTAGTTTAAAATCTGTAAGAAAACTGATGAACAGAGAGTTAACCGCTCACAGCTGCAACTAAAATGACGCAAGCTCCTTTGTCTCACGGCAGGTAAAACTATGCGTTTTTTTTTGTTATCGTTTTCGCGTTTTTTGTTATTGTTTTTGTGAGTATTTGAGCAATCTTGGAATACTTTAAATTAGCATAAAGTAAGATGAAAGTAATACCTATGTGGAGACTTGTAATTCGTAATTCCAATAATTTTGTAACTTTACGAAGATATTAGTCTGTAAGACTTCCTAAAATAAATAAATAAATAAAAACTTTTTATAGGTAATCCTCTTTTAAACATTTTTATCACTGATGCTAGTTTTTTAAATCTATTTATGTTTTTATCAACCCAGCATAGCCAATGTAATAAATTAAAGCCAACTGTATTCGAATACGTTAACAACGTTACTATTTCGTTTATTGAATATATACACGCCCGGGACAATATTTGAGATTTTTCAGATTTAAAATTATTTTATCAGTAACTGGAAATAATACTGTCAATTTAATTAGCTAACGCTTTCGTTTCTCTTAAATTGTACATTGATAGGGATGGACTTTATGAATTGAAATGATGAAATGAAAATTTTTAACAGTGGTAGAGCCACGCGGCAGCGTTTGCTGTCGCACGGATGGGCCGGCTCGAACCGGGGTGGTACCACGACCTCACAGAAAACCAGCGTGAAGTAGAGGTTTACCTCTGCGTTTCGCTTGGTGAGTGCAGGTGGCCGGAGGCCCTTTTTACTGGAAATGAGGCATTCCATCTTAGTCCTCACGGGTGACAACGCATCTACATTTTGATTTATAATAGAGGATAGATGTAGATGTCTATGGGCCGCAGTAACCACTTACCATCAGGTGGACTGTGTGCTCGTTTGTCACCCTAATTCTATAAAAAAAAAATTTAAAATTTGAATTTAAAAAAAATTTTTTCACTGACTGGTAGTTCTAAAATTAGGTTTTTAATACCCGGAGTGGAGTACCCATACGCAAGCGTTCGCCTCTATCAAAGTAAAAGTCCACGCGGTCCTGTTCGTACAGTAAAACTAGTTGTAGCCTCGCTGCTCACTAGACTAAATCGGTCACTAGACTAAGTTGCGCGGCTGAGTCAACGTCATCGTCCTACAAAAATGCAAATTGTTAGTTTTTTGTTGCAAAAAAAATGGAGGATTTTGCTATAGTTGCCACGCTTGGCGGGCAGGCTTGGCATCTGCAGTTTTTTATAATTTTTAGTTTTTATATTAAAATGCTGCTGCCCATTTCCTGTTTCAGATTCCCCTTGTCACCGCTTACGATACCCGCTGGACGATATGGGATATTCTTACACAGGTAGAGCTCATATAAAGTAGTGTATTTGTGCTCTTCACGTCTAGTAATGAAGCAAAGATAACCTAAGGACCTACCTACTAAATAAATTTCTCTCAACTCTCGTCTACGTTTCTACTTGTCTCAAAAAGTAAGCAAAGGCAGTAAAACAAGACGGTATATTGAAAGATGTTATAACCATTAATAAAATATTCCATTTCACCTCGGACGGAATTTAATGGAGAGATAAGATTTACGACGCAGGTCGTTTGGGACCCCGAGAAAAAATTGTGAACATCTCCGTGCGATTAAGTTACACACATAAGTAACGCAGATTTGGTATGTTCCACTTGCGGTCTTGTATTCTTAATTTTTTTAAAGAATAAGAGTGACAAACGAGCACACAGCTCACATAATATTAAGTTGTGTCCCATAGAAATCTACAACTATCTTCGATTAAGAATCAAAATGCAGATGCGTTATCACCCTTGAAGACTAAGATAGAATGCGTCATTCCTGTGATAACGGTCTCGGCTCTCTACACTCACAATATGGAACATAGCAGCACTAAGCTGCTATTATACCTTGATGTTCTTTGAGAGTGTGGTCCTTCCTCGGTCAAGTCGACTCATTCGTGTTACAACCATAATATAGCTACAGCGTGGCTCTACCACGTATAAAAACCTATCTACAAGTAGGTAATTTAGTTATGAATTAGTTTTCAAATTACATCAATTGATTTATTATCAAGTTTCGTGATAGATTAGGGTTAAGGGTTCGTTTTAAATTTCACAATTCACGAATTCAAGAATGTCAGCCTAAAATATAACTCATTTCAGAAGAATAATGCACCTACACCGGTGCTTATAATATGCCGAATCTGATTCACAAACTCTTCGTCACTACAGGTATATCATACAACACCTTTTTTGTGCTTGTCGTCTCTTTCTAACTTCAATATTCATACAATAAAGCTTCACTCAGTATCTGGGTACCCTTTTTTACTGTATCGTTATTAAGGTCGTCAAGTGCTTACAATTTATTTTAATAAAAGTTAGTTTGTCAATTAAAAATAGTAATAATGTCTTTCAGACCGAATTTAGTTCATGGCGGTCAATCTTAACGGAGATTAGCCATCTGCGAATGACACGCTTATAGTGTCAGAGTGTATGCGCAAGCACAGGCGCATTCTCTATTTCTTCACTCTCATCGTGCGACGGGACGGTACTCCGACACGACAGTAGTAAGATCAGGTGCAGGACCAACTCCGCCAACTTCCTGACTCCGCGGGCTGCAACTGAGAATTTCTTTTGTGGTATCCCGTTTGCAAAAGGAGGAAAATTCAAAAGGTTAACAAATAGATCACTACTTTTTTAGCAATTTGAAGTTGGTATTCTTTTTGTTCAAAGTAATAATTATTACAGTGATGTGAACTTTGAAATAGATAACTTAATTAAACAGTAATACCTTTACTACAGCTTTTATTTTATATATAAAATTAGTAGATATTTGTACACGTATTGAGAGATTTTAGATATTTCTACATTCCATTGAATGTATTGTAGTCCGTAGACGAGATATCTATTGTAGGGCAGTGTGCTGTGAATGAAATATTCGCTTAGGTTTTCCTTTAAGGTGCATTCACCCAGCACAACATAAGTCGTACATAAATATATTCAATGAAGCAAGGAATTCAACTAAAAAACTGTGACCTTAATAAAAAAGCGAAATTTATTATGAAGAAGTTTTCTTATATAAAGAGTAAGAAGTTAGTCAAAATATCTTTATCTATCCCTATAAATAAAATTGAAGTGTCTATCTGTTTGTTTGGGCTTATCTTAAAAATGGCTTAACCGATTAAAATGAAAAATATTTTTGTTCCGTGTGGGATTTAAACCCACAGCCCTCAGCGCTTAAACTCAATGGTAAGTCAATGCGCCACAGAGTAGTTAATTATGTAGTGGTCATCAATATATGATATAATATTGCCGCAGTTTGTGCCGTAAATAAAGCTATATCTAAATTATACTATCTGTTAAGTCGTATTTTTCGCGTCACAAATTTTCTCAGTTGAGTGCTCCGAAAATATTTTGTAGCAAATCGTAAATCATGGTTTATCTTAAGCTTTGGCTTTACACTATGCAGCCGTTACTAGCATAGCCCGAGTAACTTACATATTTTATGTAACAACCATTGCAGTTTACGCGAAACAGCAGTCAGTTAGTTATACTTATCCGGTGATGTTTTTAGTAAAATATATTTTCTATGCTTTTACATCCACCGTGTAGTGCAGCCTAAGAGAATACACTACCCCGTGTTGTCCAGAGGCTGTCGTAAGGGGTAACAGAGAGAATTGAAACTGCAGACAAGCAGTAGCACCTTCCCGATGTAAAATCAAAATAATAAAAACTGTGGTCGGCGGTTGCTGACCCGCCTGCGAAGCGTAGTTAGCGTATCGACCAAGGAAAATCTTCTACGCATGCCAATGACATCCACGACTGGGCATTCCCGAATTTTTCTGCGGCGCCACTTAATAATGATGTGAAACTTTATACAGATTTCTTAGCGGAGGAAGTTAATTTGTTAAGTAATATTTGAGGTATATTAATTAGATTAGAATTGGATAATCCAACTGTGTAAAAAATGAAAGAATACGGCAATGACGCATTATTTTGTAACTTTCTTATATCCATCCACTAGAAACTAACAAACTTTTTGAAACAATTTTTTTAATGATGAAGACACTGTGCGACCATATACGTAACAAATATGTTCACTTTAGTCCCAACTTGCGACATCTGGTGAGCGTAAGATTATTAACCCTCATTATAAGGGAGGCCTATGTTCAGCGGTGGACATATGACAGGTTTTTTTATTCTTTATTTTCATTCGTTTTTTACACACTAGGATTTTCTTCGGTATGGTAGAGGTAGTTTACAAACATAAACTGCACAAGGACAAACATCCAGACCCGGTACAATTATTTATAGTCCATACAAATACTTGTTCCGTGCAGGATACGAACCCACGGCCCCCAGCGCTGCAACTCATTGCTAAACCACTGCACCACGGAGCCAGCTTGTAATGAATAAATTAATTAAAACATTCAAAGTAATCATTTGCTGTTTAACTATGACGGCTTACTAGCGGAGTGGCTATATTGCATTGCTGTGGGATCGCGGGTTCTAACCCTGCATAAAACAAATATAGCTTATAAATAATTATTTGTAAATTTGCTATTTATGTATGTAAACTCTGTGACGCAGAAAAATATCCTAATGTCCTCCCAACAACGTTCGATTTTGCTAACTTAACGTTTTTTAAAAGAGGAAAAGAATAACGAATGAATATTATAAGGTAAATTCCGTGCGTTTTATTCATATAACAATATATTGGCCTACTGGCTTCTTGGCTGTAGTATTAGTAACCATCTACAGTATAAACTGAATGTGCTATTAAGGGCCTAAGGCGCGGTTTGTTCGCCATCCAGAGAGTGCTGCATTAGTGGAACTACTTCGAGGTCCATTTCTACAAGCCATTAAAGAAGATTTACGCGCCCCTTCACTGACAAGTGCTTTATGTTGGTATTAATTTTATGCATGGACCTAAAATACGCACGTCATGTAATGTATGCGTAAATTCGAATTATGCTTGGAATATTTTTTAAGTTTTTTTAAAACGTTATGTGTGTCGGCTCCGTGGCTGACTAGGATTTTGTCCTGTATCATAGAGACTCCTCTATTTGAAGCTACATAATACATAACACCACATGAATACTTTACTCTACATTAACGTTAATGCAGCACCAATAGGCATCCGACACAGCATTGTGCCGCGGCGTAATAACCACAGCGCTGATATTTCACCGGCCCCCTTTATAAGAATTCACGTTACTAACATAAATTACACAAAAACAAACATCCAGACAATGAATAATTTATTGGAGGCAATACAAATACGGGATTCGAACCCGCGACCTTTAGCGCCGCAACTCAATCTAAGCTACTGAGCCAGAGTCATTAAATAAGTAATGTGTGACTTGTTTTCGAGTTTTCACTTTATAATTAAGGGCTTTATAAATAAAACAGTTAAGTAATGTTATATAATATATTGATTTTCTGTGTATGAGTATACATATAAGTAGTTCCTAGTAGTTACTGAATTAATGATTATCCATTGTCTATACTTTTATAGTTTTAATTTGTTTAAGTTAATTTTAAAAATTATTTATGTACATAAAATTATAATATTTTCATTATATAATAAGACAACTAAAACTATAAATAAAAACTTAAATTATCATACTGTCCTTCCCGCGGTATAGTGCTAAGAACACTAGCTGCGTTTCCTCACTGAACGCCCTCTCATCACCAGCTGCGACGATCAGCTGCGAATTCAGTTTCTTTAGGAATTTCACTGCACGTGGACTCCATGGACCGATCGTCTCTACAGCAAATGGCACAAATATGTATATAATCGTCTCTCAGAAACTCATATTTACGCTGCTAGCTTAGTTCTGCTGCTTCTGATGCCTCGGTTCTAAAAGAGGTAGACCTGACACGAGAGACTGCCAAAGTATTAGTCAATGAAAATGTTATTCCGCTGGTCTTCTTCGTTCCCTACATCAGCCCATTAAAGTTGAGCGTATGAATATCCACTACCCATAGCATCCCGTAGGTGTCGTAAAGGGCGACCGAGGGAAACTGAAACTGAGCTGCAGCAGCAGCATCTTTCTGTTAACATGCGAAAAATGGTTGCCAGTTGACATGTCAAGCGTGCCAAATGTGGGAGAATCAATATGAAACAATATGTGGGGCAGGCTTGTGTTCAACAGTGGTGATACGCCGAATGTATGAATGAATTGTATCGATAAGAAAACCTGTTCTGCTTACGCATTATGCAGTGATGGTGTAAAAATATTAGCTACTCTCCCGTGTATATTATTAGTATATTATCCCGTAGGTAGAGACAGAGGGAAATAAATCAGGATATGAACGGCTGCGTCTTCCTGATAACGACTTTAAACAAAAACAACTGCGGTTGTCAACCCGCTTACCATTACCAAGCGTGGCAACATAGCAAATAGAGATAGGCCCACCAATTGCCTCATAAGGGGGAGGGGGAGACTATAAATAGACATCTACATTTGTTCTTAATTAAGAATAAAAATGCAGATGCGTTGTCATCACTGAGGAATAAGATGGAATGCTTCGTTTCCAGTAAAAAGCTAGTCGACTTTCTAAACTCACCATACGAAACACAACAGAATTGAGTTGCTATTTGACTCCGTTATTCTGTGAGAGTGTGTCCGCGTCCCCGATACTATCGACACCATAATATAGCTGCATCGTGACTCTATCACGTACAGCACGTGTCTATGGTTGTTTTGTGTATCAAACAAAGATAATCTCACAATATAGCTGAGAAACACACCACTTTTCAAACGCTTAGTAATGTTTGAAACCGATTACCATAAATTGAGTCGGTCGATAGAATCTGCCGTACCGTATTCATATTATGATGTGTGTGTGCACGTCTTTGTATTCAAATATTGAATTTCAAATCGAATTGGGAGAAATTGAATATGCGAGGGGAATAAAAATCCATTACGGTGAATTTTGTGGGAAGATGCTTTTGAATTGAGTTAGTTGCTTAACGCAATTTATACAACCTGATTTTTTTACTTGGAGCAAGAAGATGTGGATAGTGTACCTGTACGATTCGGACCACGAAGATTGTTTTACATATTATTATTATAACTCGAATATTATAAAAACACCTTAGCAATCTTTGCATAAAGGACCTACCGGACCTTTATTTTGAATTTTTTATATATTCCATTTCTTTTATATGGATGGAATAAGTGTTTTTGTAAATGATGTGTTTTTTGTGTTGCATTACCCCTGTAATGACTTAATAAAAAAAAACTATTGGTAAATCCAATTGAGCATGCCTTCGCATTAAAAAAAATACGTATAGTGTGATTATACGGAATTTTTAAAGTAGTTTAAATACACACAATTTTTCACTAATGACCTTATTATACTTCCAATTTTCCGATAATTTTATGTCAAACTTCAATTTAAAAAAGGTTTGGAAAATCCAAAGTGCACGACTCATAATGCTCATATAATCATCATATCATCGTTTATGTCACTCCAAAAAGTCCAAGACGTATTCAAGTATAAATATTACATCCTACTTACTTTTAGTACGTACTTTCTTTTAAAATATTGTAATAAAAATCTCTGATTATTATAATAATCAAGTATGTACCTATGAAATTTGTTTTTCGAATATTTTGTATTTATTTGTACAGCGATCTTTTTGAGCCGCTGCACACAACCAATACAGTATCCACTCACAACGGCGTTTGACGCCGAACTAAGCGAGTAAGCGAGTGAGACACAGGCAGTCTCTATTTACTGAAATAAATTCTAACACAAGGCTGCGAAACCACCGAAAATTTCGCCATGTTGGAGCCGAAAAGAATTAATTATAGCTAAACAAAACAAAATTACACTGCCATTTACATTCAGAGGCTTCTCACGTGACAGATGAAGAGATTAAAAAATAGATTGAGTTAAACAATTGATATTTTCAAAAGTTACCGTGTTTACAAGCCTTGAGGACTTAATAAATCTACACCATAAACCACTAAAACCCCTTTTTATGTAAAAATTGATAGATTTAAAAAAATATTTTTAAGTTCAACAATCATTTATCTTTCTTACAATGTGCTTTTTATATATATATATATATATATATATATATATATATATATATATATATATATATATATATATAATATGATTGCTGGATACGCTTTCATGCGACAACACGTTGGAATCTTGATTTTTAGGCGCTAGTTGAACATACCTATGCGCTTTGCGCTCGGCATGCAAAAAAACAATGGATTCCCGCTAAGTGGAGCAACTAAGGCTAATACTCCTATAAAGTAATCAATGGGGAGTTCTATATTCAGCTTTCGTAGGTTGTATGATGATGATGAATTAGATAAACGAACTACAGGCAAACTGATGGTAAGCGGTTAATGCAGACCACGGATACCTGCAACCAGCTTCGAACAAAAAGGCTACAGATGTGTTGCTACCTTAATATGGATTTTATACGTACTAAAACCACACTGCAGTCATATTATGGTTGCAGTACAAGTGGGTTGGCTTGGCCGGAGAAGGACCACGCTCTCACAAAATACCACCATAAAATAGCAGCTTATTTCTGCTGTTTTGTTCGGTGAGTGTAGGGAAACGGAGACCACTTTTTACTAGTGACGAGACCATTTGTCTTAGTTTGCAGGCGTGATAACGCGTCTCATTTTCGATTCTTAATCGAAGATAGTTGTAGATGTCTATGAAACACAGCATTATTTGTCATCCTTATCTCTATATATAAAAATCAATTACTGTCAGCTGGTCTCGTTAAAACTCGATAACGGCTCGAAAGTTTTTCATGAATTTTTAATGCGTTCGAGTGTGTCCCTGGATGGTTTAGATTCACAATTAAACCCGGTAGATGGCGTTGTTATCGAGATCCATGAATCACCCGTGTGAAGCGCGGACGGATCAATAGTTCTGTATAAAAGCCGAGGACATCTGCAACCAACCTCAAGCAAAATGGTGACAGATGCGTTACCACCGTTCATCAAGGACTAAAACGGAGGGACTCTCAGCCTGTAATTATTAATAGATTATTTCCAATCAAAATAATTTTTGTTTGGCTAAGAATTATAATTTCATCACAGCTTCTTACCAAACGGGATGAGCATGCTGATGTGTACTATGAAGAACTCAACACAGTGATGGAAAAGCTCGCACGTCTCCAACCAGCTTTGGTCGATCGTTCGTACCCGCTGCTCCTGCACAATAATCCACGTTCTCACACTCCATAACAGACGGTCTCCAAGTTACAAGAGTTGGGGTTGGAAGCTCTCCGTCATCCGCCGTACTACCCAGATCTTACACCTACAGACTTCTACTTTTTCCAAAATTTGGTCAACTTTTTCGCGGGAATAAAATTCAATACATGAGAGGTAGTATAAAACGCCTTTGAAGAATTTCTTGTATCCCGCTCCCATCCTGCTGATTTCTTCAGGAAGGGCATCAATAAACTGCCACTGCGTTGGGAAATTAAAATAAGTAATTAAACGCGATAAAATCCGCAAAAATAGTTTTATTCAACGAGTATTCATGTATTTGACGAATATTCATGGATCCTATAAGGATCACTTTGTTGTCCGTCTGTTTGTCTGTCTGTCAAGACCCTTTTTCTCAGGAACGCGTGGAGAACTAATATAATCTTGGATATATATACTTTGAATAACATACAAAGGCCATCCGTTAGTATATCGATATCGTGAGTGATGTTCGTATAGAGTACGTCAAGCAGGGACCTATTATTACAGGAGATTGGATCCAATCGCCTCGAGACGAGCTCGATATAAACGACACAATATTGCTTGGATATAACATACTTATAAGCTAACTCTTATATAATGTACGTAAATTTATATTTCTTGATGCAAAATAATATTAAATTTGTTATGTAATATTATACGATTAGATACCGCATGCTGTGTTGACTGCAATATTAAGTCTTTACCTATTAAATCGCCGTTTTTTATGAAATAAGTTAACGTAATTTTTTTTCTCTATATTTTTACCGACTTCGAAAAGGAGGAGTTACTCATTCGACTGTATGTTTTTTATGTGTATTACCTCATAACCTTTTCTGCGTGAACCGATTTCAACGATTCTTTTATTAATTGAAAGCTGGTGCTTCTCATGTGGTCCCATATTATTTTGATCAAGGTCTGACTAGTATTTGAGTTATTGTTAATAATTTATATTGAAGTCGGTTGTATTAAATTTTCTAATTATATAGGATAAGGGTGACAAACGAGTCCACAGTCCACCTGATAGTAAGTGGATACTATGGCCCATAGACATCTACAATTATCCTAGATTAAGAATCATAATGCAGAACGTGGTCCTTCCCCGGTCGAGCCGACCCATTCGTGCCACAGGCATAATAAAGCAGCACCATAGCTCTATCAGTAAACTGTAATATGCTTAAAATTAAAATTAAGATATCTTAAAGGTCCAGGTCAAGATTGACAGTATTTTTTTTTTATAGAATAAGGGTGACAAACGAGCACACAGTCCACCTGATGGTAAGTGGTTGCTGCGGCCCATAGACATCTACATCTATCCTCTATTACAAATCAAAATGTAGATGCGTTGTCACCCGTGAGGACTAAGATAGAATGCCTCATTTCCAGCAAAAAGGGCCTCCGGCCACCTGCACTCACCAAGCGAAACGCAGAGGTAAACCTCTACTTCACGCTGGTATTCTGTGAGGTCGTGGTACCACCCCGGTTCGAGCAGGCCCATCCGTACGACAGCAAAAGCTGCCGCGTGGCTCTACCACTGTTGAAATCTACAGCTATCATCGATTAAGAATCAAAATGTAGATTCGTTATCACCCTTGAAGTCTAAGATAGAATGCGTCATTCCTGTGATAACGGTCTCCGGTTCTGTACACTCTGCTATTTTACTTGATATTCTTTGAAAGTGTGGTCCTTCCTCAGTCAAGCCAACCCATTCGTGCTACAACCATAATATAGCTACAGCGTGACTCTACCACGTATGCAGAAGCACAAAACGTTGTTTACAACGGTAGATGATATAAATCCCCGCAGTCGTCGAGATTCATATAGATTTGTACTAAACGATAATCCTAGAATAAGAAAATATAATAAAAGTTGTTTATTTATGTGTGTTCACTTATATAATAAGATACCTAATTTCTTAAAAATGTTAAATAAAAATTCATCTAAATTTAAACTATATCAGTGGCTAAATAATTGTAATTTCTATAGTGTTAAGGATTGTTGTAGCCAAACATATTAATGTAAAAAAATTTTGCATGCAATAACCGTAGCAAAACATGCTGATCTGAAACATTTTGTAAAATCTATTATATATCATGTTTTATGCAAATAAAATATTATTATTATTATGAAAACCTATCTACAAGTAGGTAATTTACGAGGGCGGCACTGAAAATTTCTGGAATCAAGGAAGTGACACAACATTACTATTTAAAAATGTATTTATTGCTTTTCGAAGTATTCTCCGCGAAATTTGACACATTTTTCCATACGAAGGAACCAATCATTGAAGCAACGATTCCATTCGGAATTTGGGGTCTCCAAAATGGCCGTTTTGTAGGGGTCCACAGCTTCTTCAGGTGATGAAAATCTCTGTCCACACAATTTATTCTTTATTTTAGGGAAAGTATAGAAATCATTAGAAAGGTCGGGGCTGTACAACGGATGGTCTAATAATTCTATGTTTTCTTGCTCTAAAAACTCTTTTGTTCTGTGTGCGGTGTGAGGACTCGCATTGTCGTGATAGAGGATGATGCGGCGGTTGCAGTTCTCTTTACAGAGTTCAGAAACAACCTGTAGCAAACAAATGCTAGCACACCATTCTGCATTAACCGTTCTTTGTCTCTCAGGAGGAATGGTCGTAACATGGCTGATTTTGGAGACAAACGTGGCCACCATTTTTATGGCAACACTCCGTGAACGAACAATTTTTGTTGGCTTTAACTCATTTTCGAACACCCAAACTCGTGACTGGTTTTTTGTTTTGGGTTCGTACACATATATCCAGGATTCGTCACTTTATACGATGTTGTATACAGCATTTCAGGATCCTGCGTGGAATCTTTCGAGAGTTCTGACGCACCAAGTAACGCGAGCCGCTTTTTGCTCTTCACAGAGCGAATGCGGTATCCATCGGGAAAACAACTTTTTTACACCTAATTGTTCATGCAAGATTATTTGTGTTTGACTCATGCCAATGTCTAAAGTTGCCTGAATTTCGCGGTATGTCACATGTCGATCTTCCTCAATCAGCTTACGCACAGCATCAACGTTTTCTTGGGTGACTGCAGTTTTTGGACGACCTTGACGGGGATCATCACTGAGCTTGACACGTTCACGTTGAAATTCAGCAAACCAGCGATAAATTGTGGTTTTGAATGGAGCTTCATCAACAAATGCAGAAATCATTTTTTTATAGGATAAAAGTGACAAACGAGCACACAGTCCACCTGATGGTAAGTGGTTGCTGCGGCCCATAGACATCTACATCTATCCTCGTTTGCGAATCAAAATGCAGATGCGTTGTCACCCGTGAGGACTAAGATGGAATGCCTCATTTCCCTTAAAAAGGGCCTCCGGCCACCTGCACTCACCAAGCGGCACGCAGAGGTAAACCTCTACTTCACGCTGGTATTCTGTGAGGTCGTGGTACTACCCCGGTTCGAGCCGGCCCATCCGTGCGACAGCAAAAGCTGCCGCGTGGCTCTACCACTGTTCATCGGAATCATCCGGTCAACATACTGTTTTTGTGTTAAACCACTTCGAAAGTCATAATAAATCATCGCTCTTGAATTTTCTCGAGTCAATTCCATTTTCTCAACGACTAAACTAGTTTGACAAAACCTTGTGACAAGACCGAGAATCTTTTTTTTAAATAAATAAATGGTATTCGATTTTTAAAACCAAGGAGTTTTCAATTAAAAAGATCTTAATATGACATGAACAGTGGAAATATTCCATTCCCGATACTTTTAGTACAGCCTATGTATTTATGAATTAGGTTTGAAATTACATCAATGGATTTATTATCAAGATTCGTAATAGCTTAGGGGCTAAGCGTTTTTTTTAAATTTCACAATGTCGAGCAATTTTAGTTTGATCCATGCCGAAACTAATGAAACTGCTGATTTACCATGTACTTGGCGGTGAAGGAAAACCTTGAAACCTGCATATCTAAGAAATAAACAATAAAATATTTTCTCAGACCTGTGAAATCTGCCAACACATAATAAAGCAACTCCGCAGCATCTCTTTGCCCAAAAACCCTCTAAGAAATGAGGGAGGGCTGTGCCCAATAGTGGTACGTATATTGACAGCAAATTAATTTTATATTTTAAAATTCATTAAAGCCCATTAAAGGTCTACTGCTGGATACAGGTCTTCGCTACAGATTGACTCATAGCTACCACACTTGACAGGCAAGGATTATTATTGAGTTGTTCTGAAGAAGATGCTGCTGTCTTTATCTTGATTCTGTTTCCCTCTGTTACCTCCTGCGATGTCCACGGTATCTGATGAGGTAGTGGATTTTCTCACGTCGTCACTACAAGGCTATTGATTTCTAGTTAAGTAGAAGTAATAATAATCACTTACAATAGAAGGCTTAAAATAAATTCAACGATGTGGTTGAATATTCTATGTTACTTGTATATTCTACCACGCGAGGATGAAATCATTTACATTTATTATATACTAGGGCAATTTATTAAATAGTAAGAAATAAGTTGAATGGTATAGTACAGTATGGAACAAACTCTTTTTAAGAATGTCATCCTAAAATATAACTCATTCCAGAAGAATAATGCACCTACACCGGTGCTTATAACATACCCAATGTGATTCACAAGCTCTTCGTCACTACTCGTATATCATACAACGCATTTTTTGTGCTTGTTGTCTCTTTCTTACTTCAATATTCATACAATAAAGCTTCATTCAGTATCTGGGTACCCTTTTTTACTTTATCGTTATTAAGGTCGTCAAGAGCTTACAATTTTTTTAATAAAAGTTAGTTTGTCAATTAAAAATAATAATAATGTCTTCCAGACCGAATTTAGCTCATGGCGGTCAATCTTAACGGAGATTAGCCATCTGCGAAGGACACGCTTATAGTGTCAGAGTGTATGCGCTAGCACAGGTGCATTCTCTATTTCTTCCCTCTCATCGTCCGGTTCGTGTCGTGTCGTGTCGTGTCGGAGTCCGGGACGGTACTCAGACACGACAGTAGTAAGATCAGGTGCAGGACCAACTCCGCCATTTTCCTGACTCCGGGCTGCAACTGACAATTTATTTTGTGGTGTCCCGGTTGTGAAAGGAGGAAAATTCAAAAGGTTAACAAATATATCACTTCTTTTTTAGCAATTTGAAGTCGGTATTCTTTTTGTTCAAAGTAATAATTATTACAGTGATGTGAACTTTGAAATAGATAACTTAATTAAACAGTAATACCTTTACTACAGTTTTTATTTTAGATATAAAATTAATAGATATTTGTACACGTATTGAGAGATTTTAGATATTTCTACATTCCACTGAATGTATTGTAGTCCGTAGACGAGATATCTATTGTAGGGCAGTGTGCTGTGAATGAAATATTCGCTTAGGATTTCCTTTAAGGTGCGTTCACCCAGCACAACATAAGTCATACATAAATATATTCAATGAAGCAAGGAATTCAACTGAAAAAACTGTGACCTTAATAAAAAAAGCGAAATTTATTATGAAAAAGTTTTGTTAAATAAAGAGTAAGAAGTTCGTAAAAATATTTTATCTATCTATATAAATAAAATTCAAGTGTCTATCTGACTGTTTGGGCTAATCTTAAACATGACTTAACCGATTGAAATGAAAAATATTTTTTGTTCCGTGTGGGATTTAAGCCCACAGCCCTCAGCGCCTAAACTCAATGGTAAGTCAATGCGCCACAGAGTTGTTAATTATGTAGTGGTCATCAATATATGATATTATATTACCGCAGTTTGTGCCATGAATAAAGCTATATTTAAATTATACTATCTGTGAAGTCGTATTTTCGCGTCACAAATTTTCTCAGTTGAATGCTCCGAAAATATTTTGTAGCAAATCGTAAATCATGATTTATCTTATGCTTTGTCTTTACACTATGCAGCCGTTACTAGCATAGCCCGAGTAACTTACATATTTTAGGTAACAGCCATTGCAGCTTACGAGCAATAGCAGTCAGTTAGTTATACTTATCCAGTGATGTTTTTAGTAAAATATATTTTCTATGCTTTTACATCCACCGTGTAGTGCAGCCTAAGAGAATACACTACCCCGTGTTGTCCAGAGGATGTCGTAACGGAGAGAATTGAAACTGCAGACAAGCAGTAGCACCTTCCCGATGTAAAATCAAAATAATAAAAACTGTGGTCGGCGGTTGCTGACCCGCCTGCGAAGCGTAGTTAGCGTATCGACCAAGGAAAATCTTCTACGCATGCCAATGACATCCACGACTGGGCATTCATGAATTTTTCTGCGGCGCCACTTGATAATGATGTGAAACTTTATACAGATTTCTTAGCGGAGGAAGTTAATTTGTTAGATAAGTGTAGAGATTAACGTTTCTTTCTGAAATATAAGTAATATTTGAGGTATATTAATAACATTAGAAATGGATAATCCAACTGTGTAAAAAATGTAAGAATACGGCAATGACGCATTATTTTGTAACTTTCTTATATCCATCCACTAGAAACTAACAAACTTTTTGAAACAATTTTTTTAATGATGAAGACACTGTGTGACCATATACGTAACAAATATGTTCACTTTAGTCCCAACTTGCGACATCTGGTGAGCGTAAGATTATTAACCCTCATTATAAGGGAGGCCTATGTACAGCGGTGGACATATGACAGGTTTTTTTATTCTTTATTTTCATTCGTTTTTTACACACTAGGATTTTCCTCTGTATGGTAGAGGTAGTTTACAAACATAAACTGCACAAGGACAAACATCCAGACCCGGTACAATTATTTACAGTCCATACAAATACTTGTTCCGTGCAGGATACGAACCCACGGCCCCTAGCGCTGCAATTCATTGCTAAACCACTGCACCACGGAGCCAGGTTGAAATGAATTAAAACATTCAAAATAATCATTTGCCGTTTAACTATGACGGTTTGCTAGCGCAGTGGCTATATTGAATCACTGTGGGATCGCGGGTTCTAAACCTGCATAGAACAAATATAGCTTATAAATAATTATTTGTTAATTTGCTATTTATGTATGTTATCTCTATGACGCAGAAAAATATCGTAATGTCCTCCCAACAACGTTCGATTTTGCTAACTTAAAGTTTTTTAAAAAAGGAAAAGAAAAACGAATGAATATTATAAGGTAAATTTCGTGCGTTTTATTCTTATAACAATATATTGGCCTACTGGCTTTTTGGCTGCAGTATTAGTAACCATCTACAGCAGTATAAACTGAATGTGCCATTAAAGGCCTAAGGCGCGGTTTATGCGCCATCCAGAGAGTGCTGCATTAGTGGAACTACTTCGAGGTCCATTTCTATAAGCCATTAAAGAAGATTTACGCGCCCCTTCACTGACAAGTGCTTTATGTTGGTAATAATTTTATGCATGAATCTAAAATACGCACGTCGTGTAATGTACGCGTGAATTTGAATTATACTTGGAATATTTTTTAAGATTTTTTTTAAACGTTATGTATGTCGGCTCCGTGGCTGACTAGGATTTTCTCCTGTATCATGGAGACTCCTCTATTTTAGGCTACATAATACATAACACCACATGAATACTTTACTTTACATAAACATAAATGCAACACCAATAGGCATCCGACACAGCATTGTGCAGCGACGTAATAACCACAGCTCTGATATTTCACCGGCGCCCTTTATAAGAATTCACGTTACTAACATAAATTACACAAAGACAAACATCCAGACAATGAACAATTAATTGGAGGCAATACAAATACGGGATTCGAATCCGCGACCCTTAGCGCCCGCATCTCAATCTAAGCTACTGAGCCAGAGTCATTAAATAAGTTATGTGTGTCTTGTTTTCGGGTTTTCACTTTATAATTAAGGGCTTTATAAATAAAACAGTTAAGTAATGTTATATAATACATTGATTTTCTGTATATGATTATATAAGTAGTTCCTAGTAGTTACTGAATTAATGATTATCCATTGTCTATACTTTTATAGTTTTAATTTGTATAAGTTAATTTTTAAAATTATTTATGTACATAAAATTATAATATTTACATTATATAATAAGAAAACTTAAACTATCAATAAAAACTTAAATTATCATACTGTCCTTCCCGCGGTATAGTGCTAAGAACACTAGCTGCGTTTCCTCACTGAACGCTCTCTCATAACCAGCACCGACGACCAGTCGCGGATTCAGTTTCTTTAGAAATTTCACTGCACGTGGACCCCATGGACCGACCGTCTCTACAGAAAATGGCACAAATATGTATATAATCGTCTCTCAGAAACTCATATATACGCTGTTAGCTTAGTTCAGCTGCTTCTGATGCCTCGGTTCTAAAAGTGGTAGACCTGACACGAGAGACTGCCAAAGTATTAGTCAATGAAAATGTTATTCCGCTGGTCTCCTGCTTTCCCTACATCAGCCCATAAAAGTTCAGCGTATGAATATGCACTACCCATATCATGCCGTGGGTGTCGTAAAGGGCAACCGAGGGAAAAACTGAAACTGAGCTGCTGCAGCATCTTCCTGATAACGGCCAGAAAATGGTTGCCAGTTGACCTGTCAAGCGTGCCAAATGTGGGAGAATCAATATGAAACAATATGTGGGGGAGGCTTGTGTTCAACAGTGGCGATACGCCGAATGTATGAATGAATTGTATCGATAAGAAAACCTGTTCTGCTTACGCATTATGCAGTGGTGGTGTAAAAATATTAGCTACTATCCCGTGTATATTATTAGTATATTATCCCGTGGGATAGATAGAGACAGAGGGAAATAAATCAGGATATGAACGTGTTCCTAATAACGACTTTAAACAAAAACAACTGCGGTTGTCAACCCGCTTACCATTACCAAGCGTGGCAACATAGCAAATAGAGATAGGCCCACCAATTGCCTCATAAGGGGGGGGGGGATGGACTATATATAGACATTTACATTTGTTCTTAATTAAGAATCCAAATGCAGACGCTTTGTCGTCACTGAGGACTAAGATGGAATGCTTCGTTTCCAGTAAAAAGCTACTCCGCGTGCGTGCGAGCGAGCGTGTCCGCGTCCCCGGTACTATCGTCACCATAATATAGCTGCATCGTGGCTCTATCACGTACAGCACGTGTCTATGGTTGTTTTGTGTATCAAAGAAAAATAATCTCACAATATAGCTGAGAAACACACCACTTTTCAAACGCTTAGTAATGTTTGAAACCGATTACCATAAATTGAGTCGGTCGATAGAATCCGCCGTACCGTATTCATATTATGATGTGTGTGTGCACGTCTTTATATTCAAATATTGAATTTCAAATCGAATTGGGAGAAATTGAATACTCGAGTGGAATAAAAATCCATTACGGTGAATGGTTATGGGAAGACGCTTTTGAATTGAGTTAGTTGCTTAACGCAATTTATACAACCTGATTTTTTTACTTGGAGCAAGAAGATGTGGATAGTGTACCTGTACGATTCGGACCATGAAGATTGTTTTACATATTATTATTATAACTCGAATATTATAAAAACACCTTAGCAATCTTTGCATAAAGGACCTACCGGACCTTTATTTTGAATTTTTTATATATTCCATTTCTTTTATATGGATGGAATAAGTGTTTTTGTAAATGATGTGTTTTTGTGTTGCATTACCCCTGTAATGACTTAATAAAAAAAAACTATTGGTAAATCCAATTGAGCATGCCTTCGCATTAAAAAAAATACGTATAGTGTGATTATACGGAATTTTTAAAGTAGTTTAAATACACACAATTTTTCACTAATGACCTTATTATACTTCCAATTTTCCGATAATTTTATGTCAAACTTCAATTTAAAAAAGGTTTGGAAAATCCAAAGTGCACGACTCATAATGCTCATATAATCATCATATCATCGTTTATGTCACTCCAAAAAGTCCAAGACGTAATCAAGTATAAATATTACATCCTACTTACTTTTAGTACGTACTTTCTTTTAAAATATTGTAATAAAAATCTCTGACTATTATAATAATCAAGTATGTACCTATGAAATTTGTTTTTCGAATATTTTGTATTTATTTGTACAGCGATCTTTTTGAGCCGCTGCACACAACCAATACAGTATCCACTCACAACGGCGTTTGACGCCGAACTAAGCGAGTAAGCGAGTGAGACACAGGCAGTCTCTATTTACTGAAATAAATTCTAACACAAGGCTGCGAAACCACCGAAAATTTCGCCATGTTGGAGCCGAAAAGAATTAATTATAGCTAAACAAAACAAAATTACACTGCCATTTACATTCAGAGGCTTCTCACGTGACAGATGAAGAGATTAAAAAATAGATTGAGTTAAACAATTGATATTTTCAAAAGTTACCGTGTTTACAAGCCTTGATGACTTAATAAATCCACACCATAAACCACTAAAACCCCTTTTTATGTAAAAATTGATCGTTTTTAAAAAAATATTTATAAGTTCAACAATCATTTATCTTTCTTACAATGTGCTTTTTATATATATATATATAATATGATTGCTGGATACGCTTTCATGCGACAACACGTTGGAATCTTGATTTTTAGGCGCTAGTTGAACATACCTATGCGCTTTGCGCTCGGCATGCAAAAAAACAATGGATTCCCGCTAAGTGGAGCAACTAAGGCTAATACTCCTATAAAGTAATCAATGAGGATTTCTATATTCAGCTTTCGTAGGTTGTATGATGATGATGAATTAGATAAACGAACTACAGGCAAACTGATGGTAAGCGGTTAATGCAGACCACGGATACCTGCAACCAGCTTCGAACAAAAAGGCTACAGATGTGTTGCTACCTTAATATGGATTTTATACGTAGTAGAATAACACTGTAGTTATATTATGGTTGCAGTACAAGTGGGTCGGCTTGGCCGGAGAAGGACCACGCTTTCACAAAATACCACCATAAAATAGCAGCTTATTTCTGCTGTTTTGTTCGGTGAGTGTAGGGAAACGGAGACCACTTTTTACTAGTGACAAGACCATTTGTCTTAGTTTGCAGGCGTGATAACGCGTCTCATTTTCGATTCTTAATCGAAGATAGTTGTAGATGTCTATGAAACACAGCATTATTTGTCATCCTTATCTCTATATATAAAAATCAATTACTATCAGCTGGTCTCGTTAAAACTCGAAAACGGCTCGAAAGTTTTTCATTAATTTTATATGCGTTCGAGTGTGTCCCTGGATTTTTTTTATAGGAGAGGGGGCAAACGAGCATGCGGCTCACCTGATGGTCAGTGACTACCGCCGCCCATGAACAACTGCAACACCAGGGGAATCGCAGATGCGTTGCCGGCCTTTTAAAAAGGTGTAGGCTCTTTTCTTGAAGCTCCCTAAGTCGTATCGGTCCGGAAAAATCGCTGGTGGTAATCGATTCCACAAGGAAGTTGTGCGAGGGAGAAAACTTCTTCTGAATCGCACAGTGGTGGACAGCCAATCATCTAGATGATATGGATGGTATCGCAAGTTCTGTCGCGATGTGCGTTGGTGAAATTGAGCGGCTGGAATTAGTCCGAACAATTCCTCAGAGCACTTCCCGTGGTAGATGCGATAAAATACGCAAAGAGATGCAACCTCTCTACGCAGTGCCAGTGAGTCAAGCCGATCGGAAAGAACTCGGTCGTCGACGATTCGAACCGCTCTGCGCTGGATGCGGTCAAGTGGAAGGAGCTGGCACTGGGGGGCCCCTGCCCAGAGATGGGAACAGTATTCCATGTGAGGCCGAACCTGCGCCTTGTAAAGTTGCAAGCGGTGTGCCCGCATGAAATACTGTCCCGCTCTGCTGAACACGCCAAGCTTTTTAGAGGCCAATGGATGTTTAGATTCACAATTAAACCCGGTAGATGGCGTTGTTGTCAAGATCCATTAATCACTCGTGTGAAGCGCGGACGGATCAATAGTTCTGTATAAAAGCCGAGGACATCTGCAACCAACCTCAAGCAAAATGGTGACAGATGCGTTACCACCGTTCATCAAGGACTAAAACGGAGGGACTCTCAGCCTGTAATTATTAATAGATTATTTCAAATCAAAATAATTTTTGTTTGGCTAAGAATTATAATTTCATCACAGCTTCTTACCAAAACGGGATGAGCATGCTGATGTGTACTATGAAGAACTCAACACAGTGATGGAAAAGCTCGCACGTCTCCAACCAGCTTAGGTCGATCGTTCATACCCGCTACTCCTGCACAACAATCCACGTTCTCACACTTCATAACAGACGGTCTCCAAGTTACAAGAGTTGGGGTTGGAAGCTCTCCGTCATCCGCCGTACTACCCAGACCTTACACCTACAGACTTCTACTTTTTTCAAAATTTGGTTAACTTTTTCGCGGGAATAAAATTCAATACATGAGAGGTAGTATAAAACGCCTTTGAAGAATTTCTTGTCTCCCGCTCCCATCCAGCTGATTTCTTCAAGAAGGGCATCAATAAACTGCCACTGCGTTGGCAAATTAAAATAAGTAATTAAACGCGATAAAATCCGTAAAAATAGTTTTATTCAACGAGTATTCATGTAATCTACATGGAATAAAAATGATTCTATTATGTTCAATGTTAACTTTCACTTTTTTAGGGTTCCGTACCCCAAAAGGAAAAAACGGAACCCTTATAGGATCACTTTGTTGTCCGTCTGTCAGTCTGTCTATCCCTTTTTCTCAGGAACGCGTGGAGGTAGCAAGCTGAAATTCATATCAAATACTCAAGTCTACTGTTCCTTGGAGCTATAAAAAAAACATACTTCTAAGCTAACACAATCAAAAGATACAGCCGTTTATGCCGCACATTTTCGACATTCGCAAGGGAATCAAAAGCTACAGGGTACTTCCCGTGAACTCAGAATCTTAAAATTTGGTACGAAGTAACGTATTATAGCACACATAAAGAAAAATTTGCAAAAAAGCATAAATTTTTAATTATATCATATAATAAAAATATTTTTAACAATTTTAAACTTATATACATACGGATTTGTTCGGAACCCTCGGTGCGCGAGTCCGACTCGCACTTGGCCGGTTTTTTTTGATGATAGCCATTTGTTCATCGACAAACTCATCATCATCTTTTTTTTTCTTTTTTTTTTTTTTTCTTTTTTTATAAAAACGTTACCCCCACACTAGGATTTTCTCCTGTATCGTGGAGGCAGTTTACAAACACAAATTGCACAAGGACAAACATCCACACCCGGAACAATTACTTGTAGGCCATACAAATACTTGTTCCGTGCGGGATTCGAACCCGCGGCGCCCAGCGCAGTAACTCATTGCTAAGCCACTGCGCCACGGAGCCGTAATCTCATCATCTCATACAAATAAGATGCAAATTACACAAGAAAATTATTTCATATCTACTCTCTTTATCGTATAATAAATAAAAACTAATATAATCTTGGATGTATATATTTTGAATAACATACAAAAGGCCATCCGTTAGTACATCGATATCGTGAGTGATGTTCGTATAGACTACGTCAAGCAGGGACCTATTATTACAGGAGATTGGATCCAATCGCCTCGAGACGAGCTCGATATAAACGGTACAATATTGCCTGTATATAACACACGTTATAAGCTAACTCGTATATATGTACGTTCATTTATATTTGTTGTTGCAAAATAATATCAAAATTTGTTTAATATTATACGATTAGGTACCGCCTGCTGTGTTGACTGAAATATTTTTTATGAAATAAGTTAACCTAATTTTTTTCTATACTTTTCTACCGACTTCAAAAAGTAGGAGGTACTCCATTCGACTGTATGATTTTTTAAGTGTATAACCTAAAACTTTTTCTGCGTGAACTGATATCGAAGATTCTTTTATTATTTGAATGCTGGTGCTTCTCATGTGGTCCCAAATAAATTTGATCAAGGTCTGACTAGTATTTGACTTATTCTCAATAATTTATATTGAAGTCGGTTGTACTAAATTTTCATTTATTAATTATATAGGATAAGGGTGACAAATGAGTCCACAGTCCACTTGATGGTAAGTGGATACTGTGGCCCATAGACATCTACAATTATCCTAAATTAAGAATGAAGGTGGTCCTTCCCCGGTCGAGCCGACCCATTCGTGTTACAGTCATAATAAAGCTGCACCATAGCTCTATCAGTAAACTTTAATATGCTTAAAATTAAACCTACCTACCTAGGGTACCCCCTAGGGGACCTAGGGGTATGGGGGGGGGGGGGGGTATTGGACGTGCGAAGTTAAAAAGAAATTGATTATTTTCTCTCTTTCGTATCAGTCAAGTACTTATTTTAATTTTAATAACTACTTTAATTTTCTCTTTTGAATAAATAAAATGTAACGGCATTCATGTTTTCTTAGAATAATTATGTTGCTTAAGAATTAGAAACAATTCTTATAAATGTATGCGAAGACAAGTCCCGATATGTGAGGATAAAAGAGGGAAGTAATGTTTGGTAGAATTAAATGAAATATTTTTTATTCAACATAGATTACACGTAATAGTTGAAAGTCATTTATCCTATTACCACTAGTTCAGAAAAAATCTACTCTGGTCACAACTGGCAGGATTCCAGCGTGAATCTATTTTTAAAACATAATTTAAAATAATTCGAAAATGTAGTACAATTAAATATCACTCTAGAAACAGCATAGTAGCGATCACATCATTCCCAAGTATTATTGAATTATTATCAGTGACATATTCTTTAAAATTTTAAAAACTCTTTTCACACAGCTTTTGTTAAGTAAAAAATTTAAACTTTTTAACAGATAGATTCAGCATAATTTTTCCGGAACGAAAGCGAAAACATTGCTCCTTGAAAGAATTGCTGACCCGTTAGAGGATTCGTAGTAGCTAGAATTAAGCTTTTGAAATGGGGCTTTTGTTCTGTCGGAATGGAGAATGACAGAAAGGTTAAGTTTTTACAGTGGCTTAATAAAACTATCTAACAGATCAGTCGGTAATTAGGCGCTTTAGTTGTAGAATTATTTTAAGTTGAAAAACTTCATCAATAATATTTGAACGCAGATAAGAGATCCTTGCCCAATATGCTGCAGCAATGCTAACAGTGCGAACAGTGGTAGAGCCACGCGGCAGCTTTTGCTGTCGCACGGATGGGCCGGCTCGAACCGGGGTGGTACCACGACCTCACAGAATACCAGCGTGAAGTAGAGGTTTACCTCTGCGTTTCGCTTGGTGAGTGCAGGTGGCCGGAGGCCCTTTTTACTGAAAATGAGGCATTCCATCTTAGTCCTCACGGGTGACAACGCATCTGCATTTTGATTTGTAATAGAGAGATAGATGTAGATGTCTATTGGCTGCAGCAACCACTTACCATCAGGTGGACTGTGTGCTCGTTTGTCACCCTATCCTATAAAAAAGCAAGAAAGGGTCGGCTCGACTAAGAAAGCAACACGCTCAGACCACGACCACGTCACAGAATACCAGCGTAAAATAGCAGCATTATGCTGCTGTGTTTCGCATGGTGAGTGTAGAGAACCGGAGATCCTTTTTACCGGTAACGAGTCATTCCATCTTAAGGTAATAAATACAATCAGGCGATAACTATTCAAATTAATATAAACATTAATTTGCTTATATCCGCGTAATAAAATAAAATGATTCTAGTTTGAAGAGCGCCTACCGCCCTCCCTCAATTGTGTACACTATCCCCGTCACCACTAATCCCAGCACCACTGCTCCACTACACTAGGAAAAACACTTCATCGTCGATAAATTGACATGTGTTTAGACAAGTAGACTCTGCGGTGGCTATCTCTAAGTCTGTGGTGCTGGGATTAGTGGTGATGGGGGTAGGGCCGCAATTGAGTGAGGGCGGGAGGTGCTCTTTTAACTAGGTAAGATACATTATTTTATTTTATCACGCGAATATAAGGAAATTAATTTTTAAGATCCTTAATTCATTCGATCTTAGTACTCAGAAATGACAACGCATCTGCATTTTGATTCTTGATCGAGGATGAGTCACAGTATAGACTGTGGTTATTTGTGTGCTCGTCTATCACTTATTCTAAAAAATGTGGTTAATCGAAACAGGAAATAATTTGTCAGAATTGTGTTGAAACTTAAAAGCAACTTTTCCCATTTGCGCTGGCCGGCCGACAGACTTTCGTAACGAGGTCTGAAAATAAGATAATTTGGGGCGGTCACTCGTGACGTCACTAGGGAAATTTTAAATAATTCAATATTGTAGTAAAAGCTTCTTTATATACAATTTTTAGCTTTTTGCACGAACAGATAATATAATATACCTTTGTGATAGTGTGAAATAAAAAATAAAATAATATTTTTGAACTTGTAACTGGCACAGTGATCAAAGGGCCGTTTGCAACAATCAAGAGAAAGAAAAGTAATGTTTATTTTTCACTCAACTGGTGGTCAAAAACGGGACCGTCGCCGACGGTTTGCTGCTCCTATGTCTAACCTTTTGGATAATGATTTGAAGTAGATTGTTAGATAACGTACATAATTTAAAGTGTAATATTAATAAAATTACTGTTTTTTAGAGGGAATAAAGAAATTTTTATTATATTTAAAGAATACTTACTACATAATAGTGATTATTTTAGCAGTATTTATCATATATTTAGGAGTGGAAAATTTCAAAATAATTAGTATGACATCCGACATCACATTTTCGGCATTTTTTCCTAGTATTTTATGGCATTTCGGCACAACGTCTCTGAGTTGCACTGGAAATACTTAAATGGTCAGCCGCATCTAGACGTACATCGTCTGGCACCCTCCTTTTCCTAGACGGCTTCACAGGATAGCCTAAAGTGCGAGCCGACGCATATCTTCGTAGATAAGTTGTAAACACAGACCTGATAAAGAATAGGAAATAAAGATACCCTTCTCTTACCCAGCTGGTGACAGCCTGTAATAAGCGATAAGCGATAAGTGATAAGCGTTCAAGGGTCACATCAGAAGTTTTAAATACAATTATATAAATAGTAAAAGTTTTAAATATAATTATTTTAACGGTGGTAGAGCCATGCAGCGGCTTATGCTGTTGCACGCATGGGCCGGCTCGAGCCGGGTTAGTACCACGACCTCACAGAATACCGGCGTGAAGTGGAAGCTCTGCTTCCGCGTTTCGTCTGGTGAGTGCAGGTGACCGAAGGCCCAATCCTCCCCCCCCCCCCCCCACCCATCAACATGGTAGCAGAATTACATGAGAGACTACCCCAGGAGGGTACCAGCACCCCTGGAAAATCCCTCGCTGAGCATCCACGACCATGCTATTCCACCCATGAGCGTGGGTGCTCAGGCTGCCCCGCGTATTCTGGGGGGGCAAAATTCCGCTCAATACAATAACTGCTCGGGGCAAACTAAGCAACATGACCAAGGCGACCCCTGCCACGCTTTCCGTGAATTTCTGCAACATCAGGGGACTTCACTCGAACCTAAACGCTGTCCACTACCATCTCGAGACGGCGAAGCTGGGTTGCTCTTTCTGACCGAGATCAGGTGTCCTCTCCGGCTGATACTTCGTATCTCTCCTACCCGGGGTACAAATTGGAGCACTCATTTGTGCCTCAGGCTGGAGTTTGCGTATACGTCAGAGAGGACATCTGTTCTCGACGCCTCGGCAGTCTTGAAGGTTCGGACCTGTCCATCCTTCGGCTACGCGTAGACAGCGACGACCATCCGCGCGTCTACGGGTGCCTCTATAGGTCCTATAGCGGTAATGTCGAAACAGACCGACTCATCGACCACGTCCAAATGGCTACAGATTCCTTGCTACAACAGGTCCCATCCGTAGAGATCGTGATCCTTGGCGGTTTTAACGCCCACCACGCCGAATGGCTCGGTTCACGTTTAACCGATCATGCGGGGAGATCTGTTCATGACTTTACCTTGGCATATGGTCTGACACAACTAGTTACATCGCCTACGTGGATTCCAGATATTGAGGATCATACACCTTCCCTGTTGGACCTTCTGCTGACCACTCATCCGGACGGATATCAGGTTTCCGTCGATGCCCCTCTCGGTTCTTCGGACCATTGTCTGATCCAGAGTATGGTGCCACTCACGCTCCCCTCGCGGTTGCGTTCTGCAGGTTGCTGCCGTGTTTGGCATTATAGGACGGCGGATTGGGACGGAATGCGGTCTTTCTTTGCTTCCTACCCATGGGGGCGGGTTTGCTTTTCGCCGGATGATCCCAGCGCTGTTGCTGACTATGTCACTGATGTGGTGCTACAGGAAATGGAACTATTTATTGCATCATCTGTGGTACCCATCGAAGGCAGATCTCAGCCTTGGTTTGGTCGCTCCTGTAAGACTGCATTACGCAGTAAGCAGGAGTGTTATCAAGCCTGGGCAGCGGCTTCGGCGACTCGGGATGTAAGCACCAGCATGCTTAAAAAGAAGTATAACTTCGCCTCCAGGTCCTTCAAAAGATTTATTGCCAAGGCAAAGTCAGAGCACATAGGCAGAATTGGCGAGAAACTAGTTCGCCTTCCTTCGGGAACTCGTGCATTCTGGTCTCTCGCCAAGGCTGTCCAAGGGAATTTCTGTGAGCCATCACTACCATCTCTGCACAGGGAGGACGACTCACTGGCCCACCACGCAAAAGAGAAAGCCGAACTTTTAGGCTCCCTTTTTGCGTTCAACTCGACTGTTGATGACGGGAGGAAAACACCGCCGACCATCCCGCGGTGTGGTTGCTCCAGGCCAGATGTGCGGTTCTCACAGCACTCGGTTCGCAGAGCACTCCTTTCCCTGGACATCCACAAGTCGAATGGACCTGACGGAATCCCCCCAATTGTGCTGAGGACGTGTGCTCCGGATTTGGCACCGGTTCTAACGCGTCTTTTCCAGTACTCCTACTCCCTAGGCGTAGTCCCGAAATCATGGAAGACAGCTTTTGTCCACACGATCCCTTAAAAAGGCGACCGCTCAGACCCGTCCAACTACAGGCCTATCGCCACCACCACCTCGTTCTCCAAAATAATGGAATCCGTTATAAACTGCCAGCTCATGAGGTACCTTGAGGATCACCAGCTGATTAGTGATCGCCAATATGGTTTTCGTCAGGGTCGATCAGCTGGTGATCTTCTAGTCTACTTAACTCATAGATGGGCGGAGGCAGTAAAGTCCAAGGGGGAGGCATTGGCCGTTAGTTTGGACATTGCGAAGGCCTTCGATCGGGTTTGGCACAAAGCGCTTCTTTCGAAGCTCCCTTTCTATGGGCTTCCTGAGAAATTATGCAGTTGGATTACTAGCTTTCTTGCAGATCGGAGCATCAAGGTCGTTGTAGACGGTGCATGCTCCGAATACAAGCTTATTAACGCTGGTGTTCCACAAGGCTATGTGCTATTACCAACGCTGTTTCTTCTGCATATCAATGATATGTTGCAAACCGGTAGCATTCATTGTTATGCGGATGACAGCACTGGTGATGCTCTATACACCGGCCGTGCCAATATTTCTCGGGAAAACGTCACTGAGCACCGGAACAAACTTGTGTCTGAGGTCGAGTCTTTGCTGTACAAAGTCTCAGATTGGGGGCGGCTAAATCTAGTCCAGTTTAATCCCCAGAAGATACAAGTTTGCGCGTTTACCGCTAAAAAGAACCCCTTTGTCGTGTCTCTTCAGTTTCAAGGTACTCCCCTTGTTGCCTCAGCCAGTATCGGAATCCTTGGCGTCGACATATCGAGTGACGTGCAGTTTCGTGGTCACTTGGAAGAGAAGGCCAAATTGGCCTCTAAAAAGCTTGGCGTGCTCAGCAGAGCGGGACAGTATTTCATGCCGGCACACCGTCTGCAATACTGTATATATATACAATACTGTTCCCATCTCTGGGCAGGGTCTCCCCAGTGCCAGCTCCATCCACTTAACCGCATCCAGCGCAGAGTGGCTAGAATCGTCGACGACCGAGTCCTTTCCGATCGGCTCGATTCATTGGCACTGCGAAGAGATGTTGCATCTCTTTGCATTTTCTTTCGCATTTACCACGGGGAGGTGCTCTAAGGATTTGTTCGGATTAATCTCAGCCGCCAAATTTCACGAACGCACCTCGCGCCAGAACTCCCGATACCATCCACACCATCTGGATGATTGGTGGATGGATTGGAGTGCCTATGAGGCAATCAACGGGTAGGCCTTTCTTGAGCAGTGGATTGTTGAACGGTGAGGGAAACGAACGAACCATGGAGCCAATGCAATACTAAACTTAAAAAAAACTATAGCGGCTTCATGCGGTATATATTAAGTAATCCTACATGTACCTAACAAATACTCTTATGTATAAACCTTGTGAATAAGTTCTACTCAAAGCATTACGTTTATTTATTACGAATTGTGTTTGCCCAAAAGCGTTCATTTGCACACTGAATGCATGAATGAGACACATTAACTGGATATTTTATCTTTTTGCGACGCGCAAACTAGGGATGTCACCTATTTTAATATTAATTAAAATAAAGTATATATTTTCGTGGTTATTTCTTTAATAAATGTAATAGATGATGAAAAATAAAAATCATACAGTGTGTTTCAAATTAATCAATTTTTAAAGGAACATTTTTCTGAGTTTATTATTATTTATGACACCAAAGGACAACATTATAAAAATATGAAGTAAAAGACGACTTTTCTGCCTACCTATAAAATATTTACTATATAATATAGTAGGGTTGGCAACCCTAGGTCTAACAAAATCAAATGTGATTACTCGCTCAAGTGTTCTAAATAAGTGAAATATAAAATTCACTTATTCACTCATGAAAGTGTTTTATGGATAGAACGAGTTGTTTTACTCAGGCACAACAGAAAAAAAATAAGGAAGGAATTGGAGTGAAGGAGTGATGATAATAATTCATTTTAACCGACTTCAAAAAAGGAGAAGGATTCTTAATAAGTCTGTATACATTGGACCCGAAGCTTTTCATCGTGCAACAAATGTTCAACATGTTGAAGCTCGATGATCACACAGTAGATAGCTAGATGCAAGACAATGCCTAAGTAATACCTTTTGTGGTAATACTGCATATTCCGCGGGCATGTTGTGTTTTCTTGCTTCCTAGTTACAATCAAGATGCATTCTTGAACAAGCAGGATGTAAATCATAATTGAACATCAAAATTAATCATAGACGAAATTACGAATACTTTTAATATCAGTAAGACGTAGGTTTATGATCTCACTGACAAAATGGTATGAGTCTTTCCTGAGTGCTCTTTTGTGTTCTCTGAGCGGTGATAGTATTTTTGTTAAATGTTGAAACAATCTTTAAATTAGCAAATAAATCTGGCTTTGGCTTATTATTGGAAAATATTAATTAAAATAAACGCGTTTATATCTGTAAATGATTGCTCATTGAAAGACAACGATCGCACATAATACGAGCATAAAATATAAGAATAGTGTTTTATGGTGAATGATGGAATTGGAAACTCTTTTAAATTGAAATTATCCCCTGTATCGGTTGATTTCTACGTTCGTTAACGTCTGCCTTTAAATACTAATCAAACAGACACTTGTTCGTTCCCATTCTTAGTATTTCGAAGCAATTTCCTCTCTAAAGGCAACGTGACAACTAGTTATTAGCAAACAATAAGTGAGCTGTTAAGGGAAATAGAGTAGACGGTTCGTCGCACGTAACTGTCAGGAAATTAAAGTACAAAGAATAGTGCATGTTAGAGAAGATTAAAGTTTGCATTTTGATTGTTAATCGAGGATAGGCGTAGGTGCCTTGCAATAGCATCCACTTAGGATCAGGTATAAGAGCACCTCTTTTGCCTACGTTAGGTACTTGTTACGAAAAAGGTACGTTATGGTTTGGTTTATTCGTAATTTATGCATATGGACAAAATAGCTGATGAAGACAGCTGAAGCAGTGCGATAGGGGTGAGGCGAACGATTAGTGGACTGTATTACTTTTGCGTCAAATTCATCTCACGTCACGTCGTCGACGTCAAAATACAAAATAAACGATGAATGATATGTCCTAAAGGAGTTTGACTTTGTACGTGTGTACACAATCACACGCCAACCTATAATTACATACATCACATACCAAATTTAATTACATGCCAATTAAAGGTTCTCTTAGTTTCAATCTCTTAGGTTCTCTTAATTTCGTTCTATCTTTGTCTTCAAGGGTGACAATATATTTTTTATTAAACTGAAGTGGCTACTGCAGCCCATGGACAATAAGGGCATCCACGCCTTTTTCTGCCACCAGGGCGGCGCCACTTAAAAGTGAGGTATAATATTTGACAGATTCCATAGCGGGGAAGTTAATTTGTTCAGAAAATATAAAGGTCAATGTTTCTTTCTGTAGTGTTAGGTATGTTTTATATTAATAAGATTAAAAATAAATAAACCAAACCACAGATATTCATAAAAGTAGAAAAATTAAAAAAGTTTAAAATGTGCAAAAAATTATAGAGCAAACCACTGAGGCATTGTTTGGTGTATTAATATAATACACTAGACATTGTGTAACAAAAAACTTTACCTCAGTGTCAACTAGCGACATCTGGTGAGCAGCAAAATTATAAGCCCTCATTGCAACAAACTTCAAGCAAAGATGGCCACAGATGCGTTGCCACCTCTGAGGGCTAAGATGACATGCCTCATTATCTTTAATCATACTGCTCTTTCTTAATGAAACTGAATTGAGAAATGAACTTACAGTCCACCTGTTAGTGAGTTACTATTGCAGCCCATGGACACCTGCAGACAACTAAAAACAAAGGAAGTTTTATTAGATAGGGAAATGCCCACGTATACCCTGCCTCGCGGGTCCAAGGACGAGTTATGTCGAACTAGCACCGACTAAAATCCCATAGTGTTACACCTTCGCCGCATATTAGCAATTCTACGGCAATGCTTTAGCACACATCCCATCACTGGCGTTGACCGCCTCATGCAAGGCAAGAACCCGTTCGACGACTAAGATAGAATGCGTGAAGGCCTGCTCCTATACCATTTATCTGATTACGATGAGATTTTAGTTATTTGTAGTGCGCGCACTCGCAAATTATTCTGACAATTAAAAGGCATCGCAACGCATACCGGGCACAACTAGTAAATTATTAAACAAACTAATGGTATATTAGTAGTATAGTTGTAGCGCGAATAAGTCGGTTCGTAGGGTGAGTGCAGAGAACCGGAGACCAATTTTACTGGAAAAGAGGCGTTCCATCTCAGTCCTCACGGGTGATGACGCATCTGCATTTTGATTTTTTATTGAGGATAAATGTTGATGGCTATGCGTCACAGCAACCACTTACCATCAGGTGGACTGTGTGCTCGTTTCTCACCTTGTCCTATAAAAACAATGTAACTGTGGAAAATGCCAGACTTCGTTTACGTCAAACGTAAAATAAGTACTCATACAGGCGACGAGCTGCAGCGTCAAAAGTGCTAGATGACTGGTACTGCAGTCATAAATCCACCTGCCATGCTTCGCGATTGAGGCCAAGATTTTTTCATAGAATAAGGGTGACAAACGAGCACACAGTCTAGTTGATGGTAAGTGGATGCTATGGCCCATAGACATCTAGATTTATCCTCGATTAAAAATCAAAATGTGTTGTCACCCCAGAGGACTAAGATGGAATGCCTCGTTTCCATTAAAAAGGGTCGCCGGTTTTCTTCACTCACCATACGGAACACAACAGCAGTAAGCTTCTATTTTGAGCTGGTATTATGTGAGAGCGTGGTCCTTCCCCGGTCGAGCCGACCCATTCGTGCTACAACCATAATAATATAGCTGCAGCATGGCTCTACCACGTACTTTTTTTGAGCTTCTTGAGGAAGCAGTTATTTCGATATTACAGACAGATGCTTCAATTTTATTTATATGTATGTATATAAAGATGAACAGAGAAGATTTCTTATGCGTAAATATAATTAACGACTCTCTTGAGTTAGGAGAGTTCTGTTCGTACGCAAAAAATGAAAACATACACGTACCACGTCATGCTATTATTACTAACATCCATTTGAAAAGAGAATTTATATAGCGTTACATTATAAGGACTTAGCGGTATTCAGAGATAGTCTCGAGCTTAAATATTCTATTCCATCAAAGCTATTCATGTTATTATGTACATAATATGTCATTCTTTTATGGACGTGTTGCGATGCCAAAGTTAGTATGTTTATTTCTTTAAATTTTTCACTGAGGGACTCTTTACATTTTTAGGTTATAAATGACCCATAATACCCTATTTTGAAAAACAAGAAGGTATGGTTAACGTCAGTTGCGTTACCCCATAGCAAAATAACATAAGAATGTTTTAAAATTGATAAGACTTCTTATTTTTCTTACAATATAATATGCTGCAGAACTATGTCTGCTTGCTAATTTAGATGTACAGGGGCCCCATTGAAGCTTTGAGTCAATAGTAATTTCTAGAAAAACAGTGGTATACCCACAAGAATAAACTCCGTTTACCCATATTACATACAGATTTCAATTTTATTTATATGCATAGAAAAGAAAATAAAGATGGATAAAGACACCGAGAAATGTCTAGATATAACAAAGGATGAATTAGAGAGATAAGATTTAAAGCTGGTGTTCCGAGAGAGCATTGTACGTTTCCGGACGTGCCGACCCATTAACGATTTACAATTCTACTTCTACGTATCACAGTTCAAACTCTGTATAATTTTAAATTTAGTACAGATCTCCTTTGAGTCTTTTGACTTCCACGTCCGCAATCTTGTAAAGAGTTTGTAATAACAATATCGTGAATTGTAACGATAATGGAGGCCGCCATGAGAGTCAAAAGTGGCTTATCTGTAAATAGTCTCCTTATCTCGTCGGCTGAAAAGTAAGAAGTTTATAATTTAGAAACAATTGCCATCTTAGAATTAAATATTATATTGTTATGAAAGAACATAATAATTTATCTAAAGTTGGAACTTAATTTTACAAAATATTAAAAAAGTGCAGTGACAGAGTTACCAGCAGTTGCAGCGTTGATAAATAAGCACACGTTCATAAAATTTCAGGCCAGCTAGAAAAAAAAAACTTTCCGATATGACACAAATATTGTGGTTGACCAATTTTGACAGACAACGTCTCTCGACCACGCTCTCACAGAATACCAGCGTAAAATAGAAGCTTAATGCTGCTGTGTTTCGTATGGTGAGTGTAGAGAACCAGATACCCTTTGTACTGGAAAACGAGGCATTCCATCGTAGTCCTCAGCGGTGGCAACGCACTGCATTTTGATTTTTAATAGAGAATAAATGTAGACATCTATGGGTCACATTTTGAATCGATTACCACCAGCGATTTTTCCGGACCGATACGACTTAGGGACCTTCAAGAAAAGAGCCTACTCTTTTTTAAAAGGCCGGCGACGCATCTGTAACTCCTCTGGTGTTGCAGTTATACATGGGCGGTGGTAGTCACTTACCATCAGGTGAGCCGCATGCTCGTTTGCCCCTTCTCCTTTAAAAAACTCAATTACCTTAAGGTGGACTGTGTGCTCGTTCGTCACCCTTATTCTATAAATTAAAAGTTGCTACACGGCAGCCGCAGTTTTCCTTTTTTGTTGTTATTAGGAAGATTCTGCTGTCCATCACCTAGTCTGTTGACCATGGAGTGGCGGTGTAAGAATATCTGCAACCCCATATCATCCCGTGGGTGTCGTAACAGGTGATAAATAAGAAGAACAATAATTTTATCTTTAAGCTAAATAATTAAATCAAAACTCAAGACGTAGATGGAGCAATACAAAAACATAACAGTTTAAAAAAATTGTTACTTCCTTTGTCCACTTTGGAATATTTTTGGCGCGAACAGAGCAACACGGGCCACCGATGGGTCGGCCTGTCTGTATCCGAGTTGTCACTGTCACCGAACGATACTGTTATAATATATTATGTATGTGTGTGTGAAATTGTTAGTTTATTGATTTAATTGTTATGTGTGAGTTCATAGTAACAGACGATAGTTTTTGTGTGCACAGATTTCCCCCTGAAAACAATGACATACTCGTACAGTTCTGTATTAGGGAAAAACGCTATGGCTACTCCTATTGTGTTGCTCTATGTTGGCACCTTTTCTTAACTTCTCATTGCATCTGTCCTAAGTACCAGAATAAAGAATAATAGATTTTTATAAATATATCTTCCAGTACTCAACTCTATAATATAACTTAGGACTAAATTTTCAACATCAGATAAAAGTTATTATATCAAGTAAACTATAACCTGAATGAATATATTAAGGAAACAAAAGAACTATTTTCAAATTCATTTTATTCATTTGCGATACATGGGTTACCAATCTCTTCATCTTAATAATTTAACAAAATACAGCCATATTCTACCTTCCGGTGTGCAAACTACTTAATATAAGATTTTATTTATAATTAAAATTAAATGGAAAATTCCGATAATTACATTAACATAATATAACCCTATTTGTATATTTGCACTACTAACATAATAATAATTCACAAAATAATGATAAAATACATGTAATAATTAAAATTGTATTGTCAAAATAATAATGTCAAAACGAGTATAAGTTATTGTCTCAAAATTAATAATATAGATAACGTTTCGTTCAATAAATTATAATGGTTAAAATTAAAAAATTGTTATAAATAATCGTCAATATTATAATACGTTCTTTTGGTTAAAAATGTGTTTAGTTGTTTCTTAAAAAACAACTAAACTTCACTTAGAATCTCTTATATATTAATTAGTAGTAAAATAAAATCAAAATTAATCATAGACGAAATTACAATCACTTTTAATATCAGTAAGACGTAAGTATATGATCTCACTGACAAAATGGTATGAATCTTTCCTGAGTGCTCTTTTGTGTTCTCTGAGCGGTGATAGTATTTTTGTTAAATGTTGAAACAATCTTTAAATTAGCAAATCAATCTGGCTTTGGCTTATTATTGGAAAATATTAATTAAATTAAACGTGATGAAATCTGTAAATGATTGCTCAACTGGTGAAAGACCACGGTCACACAGAATACGAGCATAAAATATAAGAATGGTGTTTTATGGTGAATGATAGAATTGGAAACTCTTTTAAATTGAAGTTATCCCCTGTATCGATTCATTTCTACGTTCGTTAACGTCTGCCTTTAAATACTAATCAAACAAACACTTGTCCGTTCCCATTATTAGTATTTCGAAGCAATTTCCTCTCTAAAGGCAACGTGACAACTAGTTATTAGCAAACAATAAGTGAGCTGTTAAGGGAAATAGAGTAGACGGTTCGTCGCACGTAACTGTCAGGAAATTAAAGTACAAAGAATAGTGCATGTTAGAGAAGATTAAAGTTTGCATTTTGATTGTTAATAGAGGATAGGCGTAGGTGGCTTGCAATAGCATCCACTTAGGATCAGGTATAAGAGCACCTCTTTTGCTTACGTTAGGTACTTGTTATGAAAAAGGTACGTTATGGTTTGGTTTATTGGTAATTTATGCATATGGACAAAATAGCTGATGAAGACAGCTGGAGCAGTGCGATAGGGATGAGGCGAACGATTAGTGGACATGCTTTACTTTTGCGTCAAATTCATCTAAAGACGTCAAAATACAAAATAAACGATGAATGATATGTCCTAAAGGAGTTTCACTTTGTACGTGTGTACACAATCACACGCCAACCTATAATTACATACATCACATACCAAATTTAATTACATGCCAATTAAAGGTTCTCTTAGTTTCAATCTCTTAGGTTCTCTTAATTTCGTTCTATCCCAGTCTTCAAGGGTGACAATATATTTTTTTATTAAACTGAAGTGATTTACGAACTTACATCTGATCGTAAGTGGCTACTGCAGCCCATGGACATTGAGGGCATCTACGCCTTTTTCTGCTACCAGGGCGGCGCCACTTAAATGTGAATTATAATATTTGACAGATTCCATAGCAGGGAAGTTAATTTGTTCAGATAATATAAAGGTTACTGTTTCTTTCTGTAGTGTTAGGTATGTTTTATATTAATAAGATTAAAAGTAAATAAACCAAACCACAGATATTAATAAAAGTAGAAAAATTAAAAAAATATGAAAATGTGCAAAAATTAAAGAGCAAGCCACTGAAGCACTGTTTTGTGTATTAATATAATACACCAGGAACTAATAAACCTTTATTAAAAACTAACTTCCCAATTAAATGACATCGTGTAACAAAAATCTTTACCTCAGTGTCAACTAGCGACATCTGGTGAGCAGCAAAATTATTAGCCCTCATTGCAACAAACTTCAAGCAAAGAAGGTCACAGATGCGTTATCACCTCTGAAAACTAAGATGAAATGCCTCATTTTCTTTAATCATACCGCTCTTTTTTAATGAAACTGAATTGAGAAATGAACTTACAGTTCAACTCATAGTGAGTCACTATTGCAGCCTATGGACACCTGCAGACAACTAAAAACAAAGGAAGTTTTATTAGATAGGGAAATGCCCACGTATACCCTGCCTCGCGGGTCCAAAGACGGGTTATGTCCAACTCGTACCGACTAAAATCCCATAGTGTTACACCTTCGCCGCATATTAGCAATCCTACGGCAATGCTTTTTCCACATTTTGCACACATCCCATCACTGGCGTTGACCGCCTCATGCAAGGCAAGAACCCGTTTGAGGACTAAGATAGAATGCGTGAAAGCCTGTTCCTATACCATTTATCCGATTAGGATGACATTTTAGTTATTTGTAGTGCGCGCACTCGCGAATTATTCTGACAATTAAAAGGTATCGCAACGCACATCGAGCACAGCTAGTAAATTATTTAACAAAGTAATGGTAGAGCCATGCTGCAGCTATATTAGTAGTATAGTTGTAGCACGAATAAGTCGGTTCGTATGGTGAGTGTAGAGAACCGGAGACCAATTTTACTGGAAAAGAGGCATTCCCCCTCAGTCCTCACGGGTGACGACGCATCTGCATTTTGATTTTTTGTTGAGGATAAATGTTGATGTCTATGCGTCACAGCAACCACTCACTATCAGGTGGACTGTGTAATCGTTTGTCACCCTGTCCTAAAAAAAATTAAACTATGGAAAATGCCAGACTTCGTTTACGTCGAACGTAAAATAAGTACTCATACAGGCGACGAGCTGCAGCGTCAAAAGTGCTAGATGACTGGTACTGCAGTCATAAATCCACCTGCCATGCTTCACGATTGAGGCCAAGATTTTTCATAGAATAAGGATGACAAACGAGCACACAGTCCAGTTGATGGTAAGTGGATGCTATGGCCCATCTACATTTATCCTCGATTAAGAATCAAAATGCGTTGTCACCCCAGAGGACTAAGATGGAATGCCTCGTTTCCATTAAAAAGCGTCGCCGGTTTTGTTCACCCACCATACGGAACACAGCAGCAGTAAGCTGCTATTTTACGCTGGTATTATGTGAGAGCGTGGTCCTTCCCCGGTCAAGCCGACCCATTCGTGCTACAACCATAATAATATAGCTGCAGCATGGCTCTACCACGTACTATTTTTGAGCTTCTTGAGGGAGCAGTTATTTCGATATTACAGACAGATGCTTCAATTTTATTTATATGTATGTATATAAAGATGAACAGAGAAGATTTCTTATGCGTATAAATAATTAAAAAATCTCTTGAGTTAGGAGAGTTCTGTTCGTACGCAAAAAATGAAAACATACACGTATCACGTCATGCTTTTATTACTAACATCCATTTGAAAGGAGAATTTATATAGCGTTACGTTTATAAGGACTTAGCGGTATTCAGAGATAGTCTCGAGCTTAAATATTCTATTCCATCAAAGCTATTCATGTTTTTATGTACATAATATGTTATTCTTTTATGAACATATTGCGATGCCAAAGTTAATATGTTTATTTCTTTAAATATTTCACTAAAGGACTCTTTATATTTTAGGTTATAAATGGCCCGTAAAACCCTACTTTGATAATTTAAAATTAAAAATTTTGTACAGCCGACTTCAATATAAGCGACTTCAATACAGGTTATTTAAGAATAACTCAATAACCATTAGTCTGACCTTGATCAAATTCATATGGGATGACACGAGAACTATCAGCTTTCATAAAAAAAAGAATCATTGAAATCGGTTTGCCCAGTACAAAGTTATGAGGTAACACACATAAAAAAAAGCAAAAATACATACAGATTTCAATTTTATTTATATGCATAGAAAAGAAAATAAAGATGGATAAAGACACCGAGAAATGTGTAGATATAACAAAGGATGAATTAGAGAGATGAGATTGGGAGGAGTATTCCGAGAGAGCATTGTATGTTTCCGGACGTGCCGACCCATTAACGATTTATAATTCTACTTCTAAGTTTCACAGTTTAAACTCTGAATAGTTTTAAAATTTAGTACTACTCTCCTTTGAGTCTTTTGACTTCCACGTCCGCAATCTTGTAAAGAGTTTGTAATAACAATATCGTGAATTGTAACGATAATGGAGGCCGCCATGAGGGTCAAAAGTGGCTTATCTGTAAATAGTCTCCTTATCTCGTCGGCTGAAAAGTAAGAAGTTTATAATTTAGAAACAATTGCCATCTTAGAATTAAATATTATATTGTTATGAAAGAACATAATAATTTATCTAAAGTTGGAACTTAATTTTACAAAATATTAAAAAAGTGCAGTGACAGAGTTACCAGCAGTTGCAGCGTTGATAAATAAGCACACGTTCATAAAATTTTCAGGCCAGCTAGAAAAAAAAACTTTCCGATGTGACACAAATATTGTGTTGACCAATTTTGACAGACAACGTCTCTCGACCACGCTCTCACAGAATACCAGCGTAAAATAGAAGCTTAATGCTGCTGTGTTTCGTATGGTGAGTGTAGAGAACCAGATACCCTTTGTACTGGAAACGAGGCATTCCATCGTAGTCCTCAGCGGTGGCAACGCACTGCATTTTGATTTTTAATAGAGAATAAATGTAGACATCTATGGGTCACATTTTGAATCGATTACCACCAGCGATTTTTCCGGACCGATACGACTTAGGGACCTTCAAGAAAAGAGCCTACTCTTTTTTAAAAGGCCGGCGACGCATCTGCAACTCCTCTGGTGTTGCAGTTATACATGGGCGGTGGTAGTCACTTACCATCAGGTGAGCCGCATGCTCGTTTGCCCCTTCTCCTTTAAAAAACTCAATTACCTTAAGGTGGACTGTGTGCTCGTTCGTCACCCTTATTCTATAAATTAAAAGTTGCTACACGGCAGCCGCAGTTTTCCTTTTTTGTTGTTATTAGGAAGATTCTGCTGTCCATCACCTAGTCTGTTGACCATGGAGTGGCGGTGTAAGAATATCTGCAACCCCATATCATCCCGTGGGTGTCGTAACAGGTGATAAATAAGAAGAACAATAATTTTATCTTTAAGCTAAATAATTAAATCAAAACTCAAGACGTAGATGAGCAATACAAAAACATAACAGTTTAAAAAAATTGTTACTTCCTTTGTCCACTTTGGAATATTTTTGGCGCGAACAGAGCAACACGGGCCACCGATGGGTCGGCCTGTCTGTATCCGAGTTGTCACTGTCACCGAACGATACTGTTATAATATATTATGTATGTGTGTGTGAAATTGTTAGTTTATTGATTTAATTGTTATGTGTGAGTTCATAGTAACAGAAGATAGTTTTTGTGTGCACAGATTTCCCCCTGAAAAAAATGACATACTCGTACAGTTCTGTATTAGGGAAAAACGCTATGGCTACTTCTATTGTGTTGCTCTATGTTGGCACCTTTTCTTAACTTCTCTTTGCATCTGTCCTTAGTACCAGAATAAAGAATTATAGTTTTTTTTATAATTATATCTTCTAGTACTCAACTTATCTCTAATTTTCAACATCAGATAAAAGTTATTATATCAAGTAAACTATAACCTGAATGAATATATTAATGAAGCAAAAGAACTATTTTATTAATACAACAGTATTTTTTATTTTTTTATGTTATATTTTATACTATGAATAAAGTTTGTCTGAAAGTTTAGACAAATTTTTCAATTTGCAAAGTCAGACCTTAATAAATTGTTTTTGTAACTTAAATCAGATAAACCCTTTCCATTCACGGTCTTATAGGACTTTTAGAAAATCAAAATATCACCCTCAAGCCTTTTGTTATAGGAAAAGCAATTATTATTTCGTTTTTGTTGGTTAACTTCCAGTGGAACATTTTCACCAAAGACAGAGCGTTTGCCAAGTCTGCCCTGCCTCCGTAAGATGGAATGTCTCGTTTCCAGTACAAAGAGTATCTGGTTCACTACACTCACTATACGAAACACAGCAGCATAACGCTGGTATTCTGTGAGAGCGTGGTCCTACCCCGGTCGAGAAACGTATTGTCTTTCAAAATTGGTCAAAATACAATGAAATGTTCGGATATTTTACAAGATATTGATAATAATCTTAAAATAGCTATAGAAAAAATTCTAAATTTAACTTTAAATGCAACAGCCTGGACTGAAGCTACTTTACCTATAAAATTTGGTGGCATTCGTGTGAGAAATCTTTCTAGCGTTGCATTGCCTGCTTTCCTTGCTTCCGTGGATAGTGTCAATGACTTGTGTAACATAATTTTAAATAATAAAGTAGACCTGTGCTTTGCTACGGAGGAAGGGCAGACATGGCAAACGCTCTGTCCTGGTGAAAATGTTCCACTGGAAGTTAACCAACAAAAACAGTGGGATATTCCGTTGCTACAGGGCGTGCAGAAAGATTTGTTTCATAATTTCAATAGTGACCAAGATAAGGCACGCCTTCTAGCTGTTTCGACTAAGGAATCTAGTCACTGGTTACACGCTTTACCATCAAGTAATCTTGGCACATTACTTGATGGGGAAGGCTTGCGCATTGCCGTAGAAATCTGACTAGGAGCGGCGATTTGTCAACCCCATCAGTGCCCCTGTGGTAGCAGCGTCGACAAGATCGGGCTCCACGGACTTTCATGTAAAGAAAAGCGCTGGTAGGTTTTCATGACACAATTCTTTGAACAATGTCATCCGAAGGGCTCTTGTCTCTATAAATGTTCCCTCGGTTTTAGAGCCTTGTGGAATTTTTAGAGACGATAGCAAGAGACCCGACGGTATGACATTGGTCCCTTGGGAGAGAGGTAAAGCCCTATTGTGGGATGCTACATGCGTAGACACTCTGGCGGCCTCTCATCTCAGGGGTACCTCGTTTAGAGCCGGGGCGGCATCAAAAGCAGCTGAACTGAGTAAGTGGCGCAAATATGAGTCTCTGAGAGATGACTACATATTTGTGCCATTTGCTGTAGAGACTATCGGTCCGTGGGGTCCACATGCGGTGAAGTTCCTAAAGGAACTCCATCCGCGGCTGGTCATTGCTGCTGGTGATAAGAGGGCTGGTTCTTTCCTCGCTCAAAGGCTAAGTACAGCCATTCAGCGGGGAAACGCAGCCAGCGTTCTTGGCACGATACCGCGGGGAGTAGGACTATATGATAATTAAGTTTCTAGTTTTAGTTTTTTTTTAATTATGATGGTTTATAATATTATCATAAATACAATGATTAAAAATTGTGTAGAAAAATTATTATTTTTTAAATATGAACGCAGTTTCTCTTGTACATAGGTATTACTTGCCTGGTGCAGCCCGTTTATCACGAAAATTATTTAATTAGCTGATTATATTATTTATTTTTACTGCCTCGTTGGTCAAGTAGTCGTCGTAAACGCAATTGTTGATTATGAGATCTGGGGTTCAAATCCCGGATCGGACCAAAATAAGTTACTGGATTTTACTGTATATTCTCATTTGCAGTCCGGAGTCAGAAAGTTGACGGTGTTATAATCGTCTGATATCTCTCCGGCCGTGTCAGGCAACCGTCCCATCGGGCTATGAGAGTGAGGGAAAAGAGAGTGCACTTGTGGCTTACGCAATATAATCCTGTTCTGTATAGATGGCTAGTTTTCGTTGAGACTGGCTGCCGTGACTGAAATTCGGTCTGCAGGACATTATCACTATTAACTTCTTAAATAGTTGTTAGATTAGTGATTGCAGCACTAGAACTTATGCTTATAGCCTTTTTTTATATGATAAGGGTAACAAACGAGCACACAGTCCACGTGATGGTAAGTGGTTGCTGCGGCCCATAGACATCTACATCTATCCTCTATTACAAATCAAAATGTAGATGCGTTGTCACCCGTGAGGACTAAGATGGAATGCCTCATTTCCAGTAAAAAGGGCCTCCGGCCACCTGCACTCACCAAGTGAAACGCATAGGTAAACCTCTACTTCACGCTGGTTTTCTGTGAGGTCGTGGTACCACCCCAGTTCAAGCCGGCCCATCCGTGCGACAGCAAAAGCTGCCTCGTGGCTCTACCACTGTTAAAAAAGAACCTTTACTTCAGAAGCATCATATTATGCTTTGGCCCATAGACTTCTACATTTATCCTAGATTAAGAATCAAAATGCAAATGCGTTGTCACCCCAGAGGACTAAGATGGAATGCCTCTTTTCCATTAAACCTTGTTAAGTCGTCGGTTTTCTTCACTCACCGTACGGATCACAGCAGCAGTAACCTACTATTTTAAGCTGGTATTCTGTGAGAGCGTGGTTCTTTTCCGGTCGAGCCGACCCATTCGTGCTACAACTATACTACTAATATAGCTGCAGCATGGCTCTACCACGAAATAAACTGTAAATTTGCTTTTACTTTACTAAACATAACTGTAGTTATTATCTATGCATAAATTTAAGAGATATGCTCAAAATTCTAAAATTGGCTTGCATCCAAATGAAAAAACATCTCGCACCGAACTCCTGACCACATTAACTGTTTCCCGTATTGCAATGCGCAAAATTTTTTACACAACAGCTGCATTTTAAAGTGCTAATAACATTTCTTCGAAGCGCAACTGGTACAGTTTTATGAAAGTAGAAACAACAGAAAATCTTCGTAAAACAATTATTTTGTTACCGAAGTTTTACATAAGACTTTTTTAATTAATGTGACAAACGAATCGAAACAGTCCATGGACACTTTCGATCAATTTCAAAAAAGGAAGTCTACAGAAGCGTTGTCACTTCTATGGACTAGATGGAATGCCACATAACCTGTAATTGGACGTAGTTATGCAAAAAGGATCCAACCCGCGATAAGTTAATTTGAGTTTATGATATTTGAAGTATCCATACTTCAAATATCATAAACTCAAATTATCGGAATGGCTTCTATCTGTTTGTAATTTTTCTTCTTATTTGTGTTACGTTTGCTAAAATTGTTACATCACATAATAGTACAGCCCACAAACATTATTCTTCAAGTCAACATTTTTGACACAAACTCGGGTTGGATCCTTTTTGCATAACCACGTCCAATTGTACTTGCTCTCTATTTTTTTTTTATAAAACATAAGTGAGAAATGAACTTACAATCCAACTCATATTATGTGGATGTTGCGGCCGTTTTTTTTTGTTTCACATGTGTAAATGCCTACGCATACGTGCCTCGCGGGGGCAAGGACGGGCTGTGTCGGACTCGCGCCGACTAAAACTCCATAGTGTTCCAGCTTCGTCGCATAATGGCAGGGCCACGGGAACGCTTTCTCACACATCCGCGGCCCCACCAGCGCATAACGTCCCATGGCGACCCCTCCTCCGGATAGGATTGCTCCTCCCAAGTCTCCTTCTCAGTTAAGGCACACCAGAAGTCTCTAACTTCATCTGCGCATCGGACTACCCCGTATCCGATACGTGAAGGCCATGGGGCAAGAAAAACGAGCACTCAGAAGCACTAGCCTTCCTGACACAAGCGGCAGATCTAGTCTATGGCTCCAACCAAGATTCAGCTGCGGAGAGTATGGAGACTGGCGCATCGCCATACCAACACTCTTCTTGTATTCGCGACTGCACCTTGACTGCAGAGGTAGGAGGAGAGGGCACCCCTCTCGCCGCAGCCCACCAAAACATATCCGAAGTGAGCACGCAAAGCCCACTCGGAGTTATCTCTCGGGCCAGCAATGTGGGTTCCGACCAAGCCACGGCTACTAAGCCCCACGCCACGAAAAGGCGGGGACCTGTTCGGGGGACGGGGGGGGGGGGGGGTGAACACCTACAGCCCATTTCTAACAAAGAAGGTTACAGATGCCTTGGCACCTCTGAGGACTAAGATAGAATTGTAAGATGGAAATGAAACACATATCGCCATTACACGTAATGATCTATGTTCTCTTTCGACCTACTCATACAATTACAATTACCTATCTCGCTTGCACACCATTTACACTACTTTATTTTTATATTACTCTTTCGTACCCATATTGTTACCATACTTCCGTCACTTTTCACATTAAAGCTAAGTTCTGTTTCAACTTTTATTCTATTATCTATTATCCTTACAGAATGCCTCACAACCTGAAACTACATATACTGACTCCCTGTATTCTTCAGACCAGAAGACAGTAGTACAGGCGCTGATATTTGGCGACAGAAATAGTCCAGAGGGTGACACCTAGCCAGACGGACCATTAGAAACCTAGAAAAGGAGTCCTTTCCCACCGCCTAGTATATTTTTTAATATTAACGTGAATACTACACAATCAACAAAAATATTATAAGTACTCGTATTTTAGGTATCTCTTATGTAGGTTTAAAAAAATCAGCGCAAAAGAACATCTAGCAGATGAAAACGCTCCAGGAAGTGTGCAGTCTGTAACCATATCCCAGTTGGCCACTGCCATTACATCAGATTTGTTATACCACAAAACCTCGCGAAAGACCATCGATTCCTTCCAAGGATGATTCGAGCTGCTATAAAATTAAAAAATATATCCTAACTTCAATAGTCGGCTGGGTATTGCCATATGAGTAAAGTAACTTTACAGAGGCAAAGATTTTAATGAGCTGCCAAATTTTTACCTATTTTGGCAGGGTTGGCAAAGGAGGATAAAATTAAGTAAACAAAACGTTTATCAGCATTTTAATAGATACGAGCGATCATAAAATTTAGCGAACACTTCACATTGAATAAAACTACTTTGACGGATTTTATCGCGTTTATTATAATTTCTGAGGATGTTTTTTTTAAATTTATATTGGGCAAGCAAAACGATTCATTAAAACCCGCATAAAAGCACACATAGCTGACGTGGAACATCAACGTACTGGGAAGTCTGCAGTTTGTGCTCATATGCTAGACGCCAACCACCATTACATTAGATTTGATAGATCAGAAATTCTCGCTAAAGAAAATCGATTCCTGCCAAGGATAGTACGTGAGACTATTGAAATTAAAAAAAAAAACATCCTAATTTCAATAGAGAGGGAGGTAGGGTACTACCACCTGACAAGACATAGTAAGTTCATTCTGCGTAGATCGGACCAAAACTAATAATTAAAAAACTGAAGGTACTCCGGATTAACTCTGATCAATCATTTTAGTCTCTCATGACCATGGGTGCTGGATAGCACCCGAAACGTCGGGAACTTTTTTTTTTATATATAGGAGAGGGGGCAAACGAGCATGCGGCTCACCTGATGGAAAGTGACTACCGCCGCCCATGAACAACTGCAACACCAGGGGAATCGCAGATGCGTTGCCGGCCTTTTAAAAAGGAGTAGGCTCTTTTCTTGAAGGTCCCTAAGTCGTATCGGTCCGGAAAAATCGCTGGTGGTAATCGATTCCACAAAGAAGTTGTGCGAGGGAGAAAACTTCTTCTGAATCGCACAGTGGTGGACCGCCAATCATCTAGATGATATGGATGGTATCGCAAGGTCCGTCGCGATGTGCGATGGTGAAATTGAGCGGCTGGAATTAGTCCGAACAATTCCTCAGAGCACTCCCCGTGGTAGATGCGATAAAATACGCAAAGAGATGCAACCTCTCTACGCAGTGCCAGTGAGTCAAGCCGATCGGAAAGAACTCGGTCGTCGACGATTCGAACCGCTCTGAGGTGGATGCGGTCAAGTGGAAGGAGCTGGCACTTGGGGGCCCCTGCCCAGAGATGGGAACAGTATTCCATGTGAGGCTGAACCTGCGCCTTGTAAAGTTGCAAGAGGCCAATTTGGCCTTCTCTTCCAAGTGACCACGAAACTGCACGTCACTCGATATGTCGACACCGAGGATTCCGATACTGGCTGAGGCAGCAAGGGGAGTGCCTTGAAACTGAGGAGATACGACAAAGGGGTTCCTTTTAGCGGTAAACGCGCAAACTTGTGTCTTCTGGGGATTGAACTGGACTAGATTTAGTCGCCCCCAGTCTGAGACTTTGTTCAACAAAGTCTCGACTTCAGACACAAGTTTGTTCCGGTACTCGGCGACGTTTTCCCGAGAAATATTGGCACGGCCGGTGTATAAAGCATCACCAGTGCTGTCGTCTGCATAGCAATGAATGTTACTGGTTTGCAAGATATCATTGATATGCAGAAGAAACAGCGTTGGTGATAGCACGCAGCCTTGTGGAACACCAGCGTTAATGGGCTTGTAATCGGAGCATGCACCGTCTACTACGACCTTAATACTTCGATCTGCAAGAAAGCTGGTGATCCAATTGCACAATTTCTCGGGAAGCCCATAGGAAGGCAGCTTTGAAAGAAGCGCTTTATGCCAAACCCGATCGAAAGCCTTCGCTATGTCCAAACTAACGGCCAACGCCTCCCCCTTGGACTCCACTGCCTCCGCCCATCTATGGGTCAGGTAGACCAGAAGATCACCAGCTGAGCGACCTCGACGGAAACCGTACTGGCGGTCACTAATCAGCTGGTGATCCTCAAGGTACCGCATGAGCTGGCTGTTAATAACCGTTTCCATTACTTTGGAGAACAAGGAGGTGATGGCGATAGGCCTTTAGTTGGACGGATCTGAGCGGTCGCCTTTTTTTGGGATCGGGTGCACCAAAGCTGTCTTCCATGAGTCCGGGACTACGCCTAGGGAGTAGGAGTACCGAAAAAGACGCGTTGAAACCGGTGCCAACTCCGGAGCACACGTCTTCAGCACAATAGGTGGGACTCCATCAGGCCCACTCGACTTGTTGACGTAGAGGGAGAAGAGTGCTTTACGCACCAAGCGCTGTGTAAACAGCACTTCCCGCATGGAGCACTCACATCGCGGGATGTTCGGCGGTGTGTTCTCACCGTCATCTAGAGTCGAGTTGGAAGCAAAAAGAGAGCCTAGCAGATCGGCTTTCTCCTTTGCGTCATGGGCCAGTGAGTCGTCCACCCTGTGCAGAGATGGCAGAGATGGCTGACAGAAGTTCCCTTGGACAGCCTTGGCGAGAGACCAGAATGCACGTGTTCCCGAAGGGAGGCGAACTAGTTTCTCGCCAATTCTGCCGATGTGCTCTGACTTTGCCTTGGCAATGACACTTTTGAAGGACCTGGAGGCGGAATTATACTTCTTTTTAACAGCGCTGGTGTTTACATCCCGGGACGTTGTTGCGTCAGCCCAGGCCTGGTAGCACTCCTGCTTATAGCGTGATGCTAGTTTACAGGAGCGACCAAACCATGGCTGGGAACTGCCTCCGATGAGCACCACAGAGGATGGAATAAAAAGTTCCATACCCTGAAGTACCACATCAGCAACAGATTCGGCAACAACGCTGGGATCTTCCGGCGAGAAGCAAACCCGCCCCCAAGGGTAGGATGCAAAAAAAGACCGCATCCCGTCCCAATCGGCCGACCTATAGTGCCAAACACGGCGGCAAGCTGCAGATCGCAACTGCGATGGGAGCGTGAGTGGCACCGTACTCTGGATCAGACAATGGTCCGAAGAGCCCAGTGGGGCATCGACGGAGACCTGATATCCGTCCGGATGAGAGGTCAGCAGAAGGTCCAACAGGGAAGGTACATGATCCTCCACATCTGGGATCCGCGTAGGCGAAGTGACCAGTTGTGTTAGACCATATGCCAAAGCAAAGTCATAGACAGATCTACCCGCATGATCGGTTAAACGAGAACCAAGCCATTCAGCGTGGTGGGCGTTAAGATCACCGAGTATCACGATCTCTGCGGATGGGACCTGTTGTAGCACGGAGTCTGCAGCCATTTGGACGTGGTCGATGAGTCGGTCTGTGTCGGCATTACCGCTATGGGACCTATAGAGACACCCGTAGACGCGGGGATGGTCGTCGCTGTCTACGCGCAGTCATAGGATGGACAGGTCCGTACCTTCAAGACTGCCGAGGCGTCGAAAACAGATGTCCTCCCTGACGTATACGCAAACTCCAGCCCGGGGCACAAAGGAGTGTTCAAATTTGTACCCCGGGTAAGAGAGATATGAAGTATCAGCCGGAGAGGACACCTGAGTCTCGGTTAAAAAGAGCAAGGCCGGCTTCGCCGTCTCTAGATGGTAATGGACAGCGTTAAGGTTGGAATGAAGTCCCCTGATATTGCAAAAATTCACGGATAGCGTGAAAGGGGTCGCCTTGGTCTTATTGCTCAGCTTGCCCCGAGCAGTATTAGTCGCGAGCGGAATTTTGCCCCCCCCCCCCAGAATACGCGGGGCAGCCTGAGCACCCACGCCCAGGAGTGGAGTGGTTTGGTCGTGGATGCTCAGCGAGGGATTCTCCAAGGGTGCTGGTACCCTCCTGGGGTAGTCTTCTGTTCAATTCCACTACCATGTTGATGGGGGAGGGGGGGGGGTGAATTGGGCCTCCGGCCACCTGCACTCACCAAGCGGAACGCAGAGGTAAACCTCTACTTCACGCCGGTATTCTGTGAGGTCGTGGTACCACCCCGGTTCGAGCTGGCCCATCCGTGCGACAGCAAAAGCTGTCGCTTAGCTCTACCACTGTTAAACTTGGAACTTAAAAATTAATATAATAAAACGCGATTAAATCCATAAGAGTAGTTTTATTCAATATAATATTATTTTACAAACTATTTAACGATTTTAACTATTCATAAAGTTTCGTTAAAGATTTTGTAGATACTTCAAATCCGTGAATGAAATTCATGCTATTTGTAACGTCTTTCTGCCTATCACTTCTTATTTATTTTAAGTTCCTGAAAAATATTAGCATTTCCTCTAATATTTATAAATTCAATTTGAATACTGTCGGATCGAAAAGCTCTTTTATATTTTAAAGACATCACCGTGTACTAGAGTGTAAGAAATTAAACAAATTATTAATTTTATTTACAAAGCCAGCGGTATCTTTTGCGGCAACCTTGATAAGTTTTAAATCTACGTAAGTATTAATAAACCATATTTACACTTTTCTTATATTTAATTTGATACGAATTATTCTTTAAAAACAAAATATGACATTTATTATTTTTTACACAACCCCGAGTTTGAGCACTGGCCGAGCCGGTTTAAAGCAGTTTCTCTCTGTACGTGACGAGCCGCCAGTGCTCACGCACACATGCTTCTCAAGCTTGTAGTAGTGTATCTATCACAGCACGGTTGTATGAAACTTTGCCTCTGTACGGTACGGTTTCTTTACTCATGTGGTATTGGCGCCTGATTAATATCCTGTAATTAGTAAAATTAGAACCAAAGCCAAACAAACCACTGCAAGACATTAGAGACATTAAGTTCCTCCTGCGTACATCGGACTAATATAAATAATTGTGAAAGCTGATAGTGGTTAAATATGATATCGCGACGTCACAAAGCACTGAAAATATCAAAAGTTTAAAACATATAATATATACACATAAATACTCATGCCTGTCACCCTGAGGGGTAGGCAGAGACTATGGACTTCCATTTGGCACGATCCTGACACACCTCTCTCGCTTCCTCCACATCCATATACCTACGCATACACGCTCGTCGGTTAAAGGTACTCTTGATTTGGCCCATTTTCAATATATCGCCAATTTGGTCAATAAACTTTCGCCTAGGGCGTCCTTTCCCGATTCTACCGTTCCCCTCTGCAACATAAATTTGCTTTGTCACTCTTTCCTCATTCATTTTTTCTACATGACCAAATCACCGAAGCATTTCTTTCTTAATCCTGGTCACAACATCATCTTGCAAACCACACTCTTCTCTTATCAAACAATTTCTCACCCTGTCATTCAGATTCGTCCCTAACATATTCCATAATGACCGCATTTCTACAACATTTATTCTACTATCGTGCTTCTTCTGCCACACCCATCTTTCACTACCATACATTAAAGTAGGGACTAACACAGCATTGTGAATTGCCATACATTGCCTTTTTGGACACATTCTGACTTCTCACAATAGCGTTTAGAGCCCCATTCACTCTATTTCATGCGTTCACTCGTCGTTTTATATCCTTATCATATCTACCATCCCTGATAATTACACATCCCAAATAGACAAACTCATCTACTTGCATGACCAACTCCCCTTCTATTCTTATTCTTATTATCTTATCTAAACAAATTAAATTAAACGCGGTAAAATCTGAAAAAGTTGTTTTATTCAATTCTTTTTTATTATACATACTTAAACTATTATGCCACAAAAGGCTAGACAGAGACTACGAATTTCTATTTGGCACGATCCTTACACACTACTCTTGCTTCTTTCCTACCTACGTATAAATGCTCGTCGGTTAAAGGTTCTCTCAATTTGGCCCATCTTGAGTATATTATCACCAATTTGGTCGATAAACTTGCCGACTCTGTCAATCATTTCTGCAGCATAAATTTGTTTAGTCACTCTTTCCTTATTCATTCTTTCTGCGCCTACAAACCTAAGAAACAGGCAACCTTCGCGTTGCGGTTGTTCATGGGCGGCGGTAGTCACTTACCATCAGGTGATCCGCATGGTCGTTTGCCCCCTCTTCTATAAAAAAGCATTCCTTCCCTCATCCTAGTCATAAAATTTTGCAAATCACAACACGCGAGAGCAATTTTTTCTAAATTATTTTATGATTTATTTGACGGTTCTGTGGAGGAGTGAATGCTAAGCAATTGATTCGCAGCGCGACCACGGTTTTGGATCCTGCACGGAACAAATATTTGTATGGTCTACAAATAATTGTTCCGGGTCTGGATACTTGTCCGTAAGCGATTCATATATGTAAATTGCGTCCACAATACATGAGGAAAGGGTATCGTGGGGGATAAAATCTAATAAATAAATAAAAGTTAATAATTTCACCCAAAACTCTTAAAATATAAGTGAGATGAGAATATTTGTAGTATCGTGATATAGGTATATATATATTTATTTATTCATAATATTACATTTGTTACATATATATGTATATATTGTAGATTCTTTTGTTTAAATTTTTTTATAAATGGGATTGAAAATAAATAAATAAATAATGCTTTTGCGATGTAACTGAAGATGTTAATGGAAAAGCATTTAATAAGTTACAAACTCCTATCAAAAACGAAAGGTTGTCATATTTGTGACAGGATAAACGAAATTCTTTCTCGTTAATCTATGTTCTTAGTGCGCTCAGTCCGTGTCACGTACATGCGTGGCATTTATAAGGGACATAATATACTGTTGGCGACACGCTTAAAAATATAGTTTATCACTATCATTCCTTATAAAAATAAACAATTTTTATTCTAAAGATATTGCTATTAGATTGTATAAGGCAGTTCGAATAAAGAGATAATCTATGTTAAAAGTAAATGGATTAAATTTAATGTCGAACGAAAGTTCGGAGTTCGATTCCCCGGTCGAGCGTTAATTCCATAAACATTTTTAGATTAATTTAGAGTCATGTGTTGCATATTAATCAGCTATGCAATACATATAAAAGAATTATATTAAATTAAATACTTATTTTAGATGAAAATATATTTTGGCTCTTGTGATAACAGATAAGATTAATTATGGCTGATAAGGATAGCATATGTAAACAATAATGTTTCGTAATGAACAGATATAGATGTAATTTATACAAGGAAAGCACTAACGTCCTACCGATGTGATAAAGGTCGTGTCGAAATTGGTTTTTCATGTTGTACGAGATCTAAACAGAGTCCAAATAGTGTAAAATAAAAATAAGAAATAAACTTTATTAATTTGTGAAAATTTCAGTAATGTATGTAGATTTAAGTAATAAATGCTGCAGGTTAACTTTGTGTACAAAAAAGAACAGTGTTGTGTTAAAAGTGTCTAAAATTGTGCTAAATAAAGTCAAATTAACTTTTTAAAATGTTCTGTAAAATAGGTATATTTTGTTGAATAACTTAATACATTCTTATGTGATAATGATGTAATGTATGTCATAATAATAAGAGTTTAGGTGTGATTTTTTAAATAAAATTGTGTAACCATATGTTTTATAGAAATAAAGATATGGGGAAAAATACAAGGGTGCAATGATGAAAATCAATGTTAAAATATGTCTAAATGGCACGCGGTGCGCAGTTCTCTTTCGCGTATAGCTTGCTACTAGGATAGGAAATTGGTAATTTGGCAATTCGTTCGGGACCAGCTACCAAATTTATAGTTTAAATCAAGAGAGAAAAACCGATAGGAAAGTGATAGAAAAGTAGTTAACGTTTCTACGTTGCACTCTTATGGCGAAATTTAGAAGATAAATCACTTTTTTATTTCCTAAAGCACCTTCCACCATTTACACTATACAGTCCACTCCAGGGAGGTTAAGACCGGGCTACTCCAAGAGGACCCGTAATCTTAGTCGTCTAACCTTTATTTTCAGAAAGGGCAGACGTATTAATGTGACACTCCTTCACGGGGGTCACGTCCACCTCTTTGCTCCCGAACACAACGTGGTGTGATTTATGTTTCAGGGTAGAACGTCAATGAATGACTAACCTGTCTGATTTGACCCTTTCAGTTGAGGGATTGTTGCCGAGCGAGGGGCTGCACCCTTTCATATACAAATTACTTATCTTTTGTTGCTTTGCTTCAATGTCATTATAAAGAGAAATGAATGAGGTAGGTAAATGAAATCACTAGTTAATTTATCTTAACTATGTCGCAGGGTTTTGATAAAACCGGAATTTGTATAGGGTTACGATGAAATGAATATTACTACTCGCATTCGAAATGCGGGAATTTCCCACACTTTGTGCAGTAAAAAGAAGTTATATCAACGGAGTTAACCTACTCCGTAGGTGTGGTAAATATCTTTATTACATGTACCCCAAATATATAAGGTTTAAGTTTTAAGAATTAAATAGAAGAAGTCACTGACTTCCGAGACATAGTTTTTCACTAGTTCGGACTGCAATCGAATAATCTCTACATAGTAAAAAACAAAGTCTCTTCCCGCCATCTGTACGCTTGGATCTCTTTGATGTTATTTTCATCAATAGAAAGAATGATTCAAAAGAAAATTTATAATACATGCGTATTGTATTTTAAATAATAATTCTGTCCGTGTGTATGTGACTGAACTCCTCTTAAACAGCTGGACTGATTTCGATGAAATTGTATGTGTGTGATTAAGTTGATTAGAGGATGGTTTAGATTTACAATTGGACCCAGTAAGTGGCCTTGTTGTCGAGATCCGAAAATCAACCATGCGAAGCCGGAGCGGATCCCTAGTTGAAATTTATGTTGTATAATTTATTTCATTAAATACCTGGTATGCAGTGTATTTAGGACACATATTTTCTTTCATTTGCATTATTTTTATGTTAGTCTAAAAAACAAAACAAGTCATGAGAGTGTATATTTATCTTATTTAATGTAATACAGCCCAGTACATTTGAAGTACACGTCACGTCGTAAAACGTAATAACCATATACAAGATGTAACATTTTATCTTAGAAGAAGAATAATGATGAGGGTGAAAGTTTATGTTACGGGGCTGTAGAAAAATTTTACTCGCTAACTTGAAGTTGGTGCTTTATACTTATTTTTTGCAGAGTTTTTTAAAATATTTTTTTGAATATTTTAAATATTTAACTTTGAAGTGGTAATTTTATTAGTCATGTGTCCACCCTCTACCAATGAAAATGTTTTTATAAATGTGAAAGTATGCCCGATAGTAGAACATAAAAAGCAATTAAAAATTTTTGAAAAATCCCACGACGAATGTCAAAGTTGTAATCGAAAATTATTTGAAAAACCTCCGACTAAAAGCAAGTAGTTAAGTCGCGAAAGATAAATATTAAAAGCGTTTTCAAAAAGGTTCATTTGTCACGAGCTCTGTCATAAAAACAAATAATTATGACTTTTCTTAGTCCTTCCTACCTTTTATATATATTTGTTAGTCTTTTTTTTATAGGATAAGGCTGACAAACGAGCACACAGTCCACCTGATGGTAAGTGGTTGCTGCGGCCCATAGACATCTACATCTATCCTCGTTTGCGACTCAAAATGCAGATGCGTGGTCACCCGTGAGGACTAAGATGGAATGCCTCATTTCCAGTAAAAAGGGCCTCCGGCCACCTGCACTCACCAAGCGAAACGCAGAGGTAAACCTCTACTTCACGCTGGTATTCTGTGAGGTCGTGGTACCACCCTGGTTCGAGCCGGCCCATCCATGCGACAGCAAAAGCTGCCGCGTGGCTCTACCACTGTTAATAACGTTATAATAACAAAATAACGTTAATCACGAGGTCTGTCATAAAAACAAATAATTACGACTTTCCTTAGTCCTTCCTACCTTTTTATACATATTTGTTAGTCGTAGCGATAAACACAGCAATAGCATCAAATATATGTATCTACGTTTTTATAGAATAAGTGTGACAAACGAGAACCCAGTCCATCTGATGGTAAGTGGATGCTGTGGCCCATAGACATCTACATTTATCCTCGATTAATAATCAAAATGCAGATGAGTTGTCACCCCCGAGGACTAAGTCGTTTCCAGTAAAAAGGGTCTCCGGTTCACTACACTTACCACACGAAACACAGCAGCATTAAGCTGCTATTTTTCACTGGTGTTCTGTGAGAGCGTTGCCCTACTCTAGTCGAGCTGACCCATTCTTGCTGCAACTATAATATAGCTGCAGCATGGCAACCACCTAGAATTTCTCTATATTCTCTAATTTCTCTAAAAGAACTACGAACTCACTGTTTTTTAATCAAATACTAATAATAACCAACACAGGTGCAAAGTATGCTCGTAAGTCGCCGTTATTCTATAAAAAAAAATTATAATCTAAAAGTATAGGAAAGACGTTTTAAGCGTTAATATTTCTTCCTTCCAATTTCCGATACAATCAAAGTGAAAGAATCAGATTCCCCCACTGTAGGTCAACACGGACTTTAATGAAATCCAGCAACGATCGCGTTCGTTGTTTCCACGATCCCAATTTATTCCGAACAGTTTAATTTTATTGGCGGCGATAGTGATTCACGTTTAAATAAGTGTGAGGCAGAGTGATTAAAAAGCTATAACAACATTACGAAAAAAAGTAAAAAGCGTTGCGCAATTTTTCTATTGCTTTTTGTGTGGAATTGTGGTGATAGCAAAACTGATCCGTAGGCTGAAGTGGCAGTGCGCCGGCCACATAGGTCAAAGAACCGATAGCTAATGGGGTAGAGAGCATGACGCAGGTGGCTCTGAGCCATACTGCCCGTGGGCCTATGTTCTTGTTATATGGGTGTCATAACGGTGATAGTGGTGATATAAGAGAATTCATCAACCGGGATATCCTTAAAGGCAATATATGAAAAGTCGGGAAGACGGATATATATATATATATATATATATATATATATTTTTTTTTATAGGAAAAGGGTGACAAACGAGCACACAGTCCACCTGATGGTAAGTGGTTGCTGCGGCCCATAGACATCTACATCTATCCTCTATTACAAATCAAAATGTAGATGCGTTGTCAACCGTGAGGACTAAGATGGAATGCCTCATTTCCAGTAAAAAGGGCCTCCGGCCACCTGCACTCACCAAGCGAAACGCAGAGGTAAACCTCTACTTCACGCTGGTTTTCTGTGAGGTCGTGGTACCACCCCGGTTCGAGCCGGCCCATCCGTGCGACAGCAAAAGCTGCCGCGTGGCTCTACCACTGTTAAAATATATATATATATATATATATATATATATATATATATATACGTATATATATATATATATACGTCTGCCTTACATTTCCATTAAAAACTCCCAGAAATGAGAAGAGGCCTATACCCAGCAGTGGGACATATATATATCGTCACTGGAAAGCCAATACTACTTAAACGCCAAAAAAGCATTTTACAGTAGAGCCATTTTAAGTTTTTTTTTTACATAACCGTTCTTAACTTTTTTTCTAATTTAGATATCGAAATACAATAAAAGCAAAAAAAATCGTGATTCAATTATCTACGTATTGGAATCGAGATATTTTGCATATTTCTTGTAATTCAGAAGATAGCTGTCACTTTAATACATTACTACTTATCCCCATAATATATTTTTTTAAATACTGACAACTAACGTCCTTTCCAATGTATGAAAGGAAAAAGTACTAACGCGCATTACGGGTTGATAACGGTCTCAGGACAATAGTACTTAAACATTATAACATGTCACAAGACCGTACGTAAAAGCGATATATATAGTATTAAAAGTTGGTACCATTGTTATGCCAAAAAGAGTTATGTAAAAGACATATGATTTAAATTTAAATATTTTTTTCTTAACAGACATAGAAAATACTTGTGCTAACAATAATTGTACTAGCAGCAAACAAAATAAATAACAATACTATAATTCCTAATTCGAGTTAGATTGAATCTTTTTACTGTATTGGTTGAGGAAAGAAAAAACAAAATATTAACTTGCTTAGTAATCACTTTTAATCTATACAAATAAATAAAATTGAAGTGTCTGTATGTAATGTCAAAATACCAGCTTTTTACTAAATGCATATATGTCTGTTTGTTCCGGCTAATCTCCGAAACGGTTGGACCGATTTCAACGGGACTTTCACTGGCAGATAGCTGATATTATAAGGAGTAACTTAGGCTACCTATTTTTAGAAAAAGAATTAGGGCTTCGCGCAACATAATTAAAACCCTAAATTACACGCTGGCGAAGTCGCGGAGAATAGCAAGTGAAATATAATAATAAAAAAATGACAGGATAGTATTTTGACACTTATAAAACTTGGTTACTTGTAGCAAACATGTGCCAATAGTCACGCAAAATAATTCTTTTATTAATCTACAATAATAATTATGTATTAAGTAACCTATTATTTGGCACAATTTTCGAAGAGATTAAATTGATATGCATAATAGATTTTGAATACCTTGTGAAAAAAAAGTTGTATCTAATCATGCAGTTTGGAAAATAATACTTAAAAGGTGTTAAAAATCTACTAATACTAAGTATAATTATTGTGTAAAATAAACTTTAATAATTTTTAAATAATACTTTTTAATAATTTTTTAATAAAACTAATTTTACGGATTTTATCGCGTATATTAACTTATTTTATGTTCGCGACGTTTCGAGCACTTTACAGCACCCATGGTCACGTGGGGGACTGAGGTGTATGACGTCCCAATGTCATAGTTAACCTTGGCTACCTCCAGATTCATCATCATAATCATCATTACAGCCTTTCATAAGTCCACTGCTAAACATAGGCCTCCCCCAAGGAATTTCACAAAGCACGGTCCTGAGCCACCTGCATCCATCGACTTCCTGCATGTCTTACCAGGTCGTCACTCCATCTAGTGGGGGGTCGCCCTACACTTCGCCTAACGGTACGAGGCGGCCACTCGAGAACCTTTCTTCCCCATTCGAGCTATATGGCCGACCCACTGCCAATTCAGCTTACTAATCCGTTGGGTTATGTCGGTTACTCTGGTTCTCCTGCGGATATCCTCATTTCTAAGTTTATCACGCAGAGAAACCTCGAGCATAACCCTCTCCATAGCTCGCTGAGCGACCTTGAGCTTCCTCATACCTCCAGATTAAAAATTATTAATTTTTGTTCTGATCTACGCAGTATTAACTTACAGTATCTTGAAGGGTACGGGGTGAGGAGTAAGAGGTTGGGATTTAATTTCATTAATTACGGTATACCAAGCAGATGGTAGCACACAGTCATCTTCTCTATTGAAATTAGGATGTTTTTTTGATTTCAATAGCCTCGCGAATCATCCTTGGAAGGAATCAGTGTTCTTTAGCGAGTATTTATGGTCTATCAAATCTAATGTAGTGACGGGGGCGATCCGTTACATGTTCACAGACTGCAGACTTCCCGGAGCGTCGATCCTTTACATCAACTATGTGTTCTTTAACGCGGGTTTTTATGGATCTTTTGGTTGATCCTATATAAGAGAGACCATATTCACAATCAAGCTTGTACACTCCTGCTTCTTACAGAGGGACATTACACTTGACTAATGGTAAAAACTGACTAATTTTCTTCGGCGGCTTGAAGTACGTTTTAATGGAAGCACGCTTCAAGATGTAGTCAAACTTGTTTGTGACACCTCTGACATATGGTAGTACAGCAAGCATTTGCTCAACTGTGGCCGGCTTCACTCGTTCACTATGACGTAGGTGCGGAACCCGAAGCATATTGTCGTGCAAAACTTGCTGGACGTGGTGGAGCTCGGCGGCCAGGTATGATTTACCCACGGTAGCTAAATGTGAACGATGGTGATGAGAATAACTGTTTAAATATCTGTTTAAATATCTGTATGGGTCTTTTTTCTATACGAAGTGTGGCTCAAGGTGTTATCAGGATTCCGAATAACTCATCTAGAAAAGCTAAAGAGCTGTTTGCCTCTAATTCCATTGTGAACTGAATTTAATAACTTATGTAGTTAAGATGGTCTAAAATGCGGTTACTTTATCTAAAGGTAGAATTGTGAAAGTGTCGTCTACGTACCGCTTGTAGAATCTTGGGTTTACGGGAGAAGTAAGCACGGCTTTCTCCTCAAAGTCTTCCATGAATATATCGGCGACAGTAGGAGATTCATGTGAGTGCATCACCACGCTATCTACTTGCTTGTAGAACTCTTTCTTCCACAATAGGTAGCCAGATGTAAGGCAGTGTCTGAGTAATACTGCTTATTCGACGGGCATGGTGTTTGCCTGCAGCCTTCTAGTAACAATGGAGATGCAGTCTTCAACAGGTAAGCATGTGAACATAGACTTCACATCAAAACTGACCATAGTTTCATTGTCTGCCAGATGTAGGTCTTTAATCTCGCTGACAAAATGGTAGGGATCCGTTGTGTGTGTGTTCTTGTGTGTCCCTTGAGCGGTGAGAGTATTTTCGCTAAGTGCTAAGCCAATGTGTAAGTTGGTGAATCGATTTAGTTTACTAAGGGACGTAGTGAAGCATTGGGCTTGTGTATTTTTGATAACCCATACAACTTCGGTGGTTTGGCACACGTAGGTGTATTATCGATTTTACGTCTAGATTTAATTTTTCGGAGTGTTACTTTATGAGGTCACTAGATTTTTTAAGTGTGTTATTTGTACGCACCGAAAAGTCTGCAGTCTGTGAACACGTACAGGATCGCCCGCGTCACTACATTAGATTTGATAGACCACAAATCCTCGCTAATGAACACCGATTCCATCCGAGGATGTTTCGCAAGGCTATTGAAATCAAAAAACATCCTAATTTCAATACAGAAGATGGCTGGTTGCTACCATCTGCATGGGATCCCATAATTAAGAAAATTAAATCCCAACCCAAGCATACAACTGCAAGCTTTCAAGATACTGTAAGTTCATACTGCGTAGATCGGAACAAAAATTAATAATTTTTAATCTGGAGGTAGCCGTGGTTAACTGTGACATTGAGACGTCATACACCTCAGTCTCCCCGTGACCTTGGGTGACCTTGGTAAAGTGCTCGTAACGTCGGGAATATAAAATAAGTTAATATACGCGATAAAATCTATAAAATAAGTTTTATTTAAATGTGTAATGTTCGCGTAAATATAAGAAATCAATAATTTTTAAATTTTATAATTAGATAATGTCTTCTATAATTATACATCTGTATCTTGAAGGGTGTCCTGAACATTAACGGCACATGGAAAATTTTCATATTCCTTGTCATACATTTCAAGAATTATTATATTAATACGTGGTAGAGTCATGCTGCAGTTCGACCGGGGAAGGACCACGCTCTCACAGAATACCAGCGTTAAATGACAGCTTGATACTGCTGTGTTTCGTGTGGTGAGTGTAGAGAACCGGAGACCCATTTTACTGGAAAAGAGGCATTCCATCTTAGTCCTCACGGGTGACGACGCATCTGCATTTTGATTCTTCATTGAGGGTAAATGTACATGTCTATGGGTCACAGCAACCACTTACCATCAGGTGGACTGTGTGTTCGTTTGTTACCCTATCCTATAAAATAAAATATCTTTCATGTACAAAGTTTCCACAAATAGAGATGATTCATTTGAATGCTCACAATGTTCTAGTAATTTTTCAGATGAGTATGAATGCATGCAAGAAGAATTCTGTTTTTATTTTGTCCGGGACACACATCGCTAGAAAACAAAAGATGTCTGACTAACCTATGATCGTCTCCATCCTGATATATTTTTCTAAGATGGTGCACACTTCGTTAGCTCCACGTTTGCCTTCTGTCTCAGTCCAAGAATAACAATATACTTCTATAGTTCTGGACTCATAAAAAGTAAGATTATATACAGATAATTTGCGACTGTAGTATAATAACATACTTTGGCCATAAAATAGAATAGAATAGAATAGAATAGAATAGAATAGAATAGAATAATTTTTTATTCAATATAGATCACATGTGTAATACTTATTGAATGTCATTTTTTACTTTACCACTGGTTCGAAAAAAAAAAACCTCTGTCCTGGGAAGAACCAGCAAGAAACCCAGCGGGACTTTTTTTTTAAAGCAAATTTTACAATAATGGTTGTACTAACTATATAAGTACAAAATTTATTTTAGAAACAGCTTGGAAGCGATCACCTCATTCCCAGGGGTTATTATCAACCATGTATTCATTTATACTATAATAACCCTTTTTATACAGTTTCAACTTAACAAAACATTTAAACTTGCTAATGGAGAGAGCCTGTACACTTTCCGGGACCTTGTTGTAATAGCGTATACATTGCCCCAAGAATAAATTACTGACTCTGTGGAGTCGAGAAACTGGTATCACTAGCTTGTGTTTGTTCCTAGTGTTTACAGAATGCACATCACTTTTTTTACTAAAACTACCTTTGTTTTTGTGAACATACATTAAATTTTCGTAAATATACTGAGAGGCCAAAGTTAATATATTTATTTCTTTAAATTTATCTCTAAGAGACTCTCTCAGTTTTAGATTGTAAATAGCTCTAATGGCCCTCTTCTGTAAAACAAAAATAGTTTCTGAATCAGCCGCATGTCCCCATAGCAAAATCCCATAAGACATTATGCTATGGAAATAACTGAAATAAACTAATCTAACTGTCTCGACACTAGTGAGACCTCTAATCTTTTTTACAGCATAGGCTGCAGAACTTAGTCTATTTGCTAGTTTGGATATATGGGGGCCCCACTGAAGCTTTGTGTCGAGAGTGATGCCAAGAAAAACAGTGGATTCAACAGGGCTCAGTTCTTCCCCATTTAAAAACACATTGGTACTCAGATTTCTAACATTCGTTGTTGTAAATTTAATACATTTAGTTTTATTTCCGTTTAAATGTAAATTATTAACGTTAAACCAATGCACTAATTTTGATATAGCATTATTCACTTCGTCACATTTAAATGATTTACGTTTAAGTTTAAAAATCAAAGAAGTATCATCAGCAAATAATACTATATCATGATTATCCTCTACAATAGAAGGTAAGTCATTAATATACACTAGAAACAGGAATGGGCCGAGAATTGAGCCCTGAGGGACACCCATTAGTACAGGTGAGCCGGAAGAACTTTTACCATTAATAATAACTTTCTGCATTCTATTACTTAAATATGAAATGATAAGTTTAAGCGCTGTGTTCTTGACACCATTGTACTGTAGCTTCCTGATTAATGTCTCATGGTGTACGCAGTCGAAGGCCTTGGAAAGGTCACAAAATATACCCAAAGCATCCTCTGAATTCTCCCATGCACAAAAAATATGTTTAATAAGCTCAACTCCAGCGTCAGTTGTTGAGCGACCCCTTGTAAAACCGAATTGATTTCTATGTAGCAATTTATTAATATTAAAGAAACTTAACATTTGATCTAAAATTATTTTTTCAAAAATTTTACTAAATGTTGGTAGTACATATGGCGTATTTAAAACTTTTTGTAAATCAAAATATAAATTGAACGTACTTCCTTAACAAATTATAATCAAAACAAAATTAACGTTTTTCACACATCTAAATGCTAAACCAACTATTAATATTTTGTGGAGTAAAATAATCCATACTTAATTAAATAATTATTCGATTTCATTGAATATAAAACATTCTAAATAGAAACTCAAATACTTGGATATGTAAAGCAAAGTTACTAAAACCGTTCTCTCTAAGAAAACTAAGTAAACAAAATATACTAACGCGCCATGCTTATCAACTTCTACATAAGGCAAAGTTACTTATCTACATATATGCTAGTATTTACGGCCGGCAAAAAATACTAAAGTTCTATCAATGATTCAAAGTACAGTACTTTGAGTTGCTGAACAAAATTGAAATGTCTGTTGTCAGTAAAGAAAAATACTAAACTGACAACGACTAAAAATTAATCATAATTTGTATTACGTAAGTATTTGTCAAAACATGAAAATTATGATAAATACCATACTTCTGCAGTGCTTAAGCGCCAAAAAAAGTGCTCAGATCATCACGAAATATAGAATAATCGACGCAGAAAAAATATCCAATCCAACGATGTATATAACTCATTTTGGCCAAAATGGCGCTTAAGTAGTATTGGCTTTCCGGTGACGATATGGAGTATAAATGAGGAGGGCTATATAGATTCTCGTATGCCATAACCACAGCAAATCACATAACAGTGTACAAACTAAATTTAAACAAACTCATGAAATCCCGAGTCCTCCTCATTTATATTCCATGTAACGTATTTCAGACGGTTAGAGTCCACTAAAACTAGCGTCTACTGAAATGAGCGCACCCGAGCACTCCGCGATTAATCAAATTCCGTCATAATTAACTTTCATAGTGTTGGCGCTTCAAGAAACTCACTTACAAAGTCGTAAATCAAGTTGTTTATTACTCTTCAAAACTACTCAAGGCTGCTGCAAAATAAACATACTGGTACTTTCACTTTTCTTTGTGAATCTAGTTTCGCTACGAAACTCAGGTCCCGATACAAGTAAACATTTACATTTCAAAAAGTTACTACTTTTATTATAGTTGCCTAAAAATAAAAATGAAAAGGCCGTATTTGAAATTTCGATTTCCAACGTTAATTTTATACATAAAATCGATGTTTAACAGTGGTAGATTCGATAGAAAATGTAAATGGATGCAACATCCCTACGCAGCGCCAGTGAATCGAGCCGATCAAAAAGAACTCGGTCGTTAACGATTCGAACCGCTCTGCGCTGGATGCGGTCGGAAGGAGTTGGCACTGGGGTGCCCTGGCTCAGAGATGAGAACAGTATTCCATGTGAGGCCGAATTCGAACTTTGTAAAGTTGCAAGGGATGTGCCGGCGTGAAATATGATTAAGATAAATTGTATTATGTGTTATTTATTTTTTCGAAATACCTAGTTAATTTTGCTATAAAACAAAACATTAATTTATTATAACAAAATTTTTGTATAATACACGTGAAATCTCTTTTTTCTAAGCTTAACTTTCCTTCTTCGATATTTCATTACTATTGTTACGATCGTCACAAATACTACCAAAAAAAAAATGTAACAGATAAACAAATCACCGTATTAAAGTATTAACCTTCCTCGAGCATAATTTACAGATCTGAGTGAATATTTGAGAGACTGGACAGCGAAAAAAAAAAACGACAACATGCAAATGAATACTTTTGTAGCTGCTTTTGTTGCTTAATGTTTTGTCGATTAGTAAACACACACAATATTTTAAAATATTTCGAAATTGATACGAATCAATACTCTAAAATAAATACCGAATATCGATACATCGCGAATATAAAATACCGACCCTAAATATGAATATTTTTAAGAGTTTTTTCGTGATAAAATTGAGTGAATGGAATAAGTTCCAAAAATTTCACTGAGCACCTCCCGTGGTAGATGCGATAGAATACGCAAAAAGATGCAACATCTCTTCTCAACGAGATGAAGGTCAAGCTGATCAGAAAGAACTCGGTGGCCGACGATTCAAACCGCTCTGCGCTGGATGCGATCAAGGGGAAGGGGGTGCCCCGGCCCACAGATGAGAACATTGAACTATTTTAATGGAAAGAGGCATTCTTATTTCTCAGAGGTAACAACGTATCTGCATTTTGATTATTACTGGAGGTAAGATATAGATGTTTATGGACCACATCATCCACTCATCAACAGGTGCTCGTTTGAAACAGAAACAGAAACAGAATATAAAGTTACTATTGGCGAACTTATCGCTGCTGACCGTCATCAGTCTGTATATTTTACGTCTGACGTAACTCTTTTTTTATACTTATAGCAGAGGGGGTAAATGAGCATGTGGCTTTGATGTTAAGTGTCGACTGCCGCCCATGATCAACTGCAACACCAAGGGAATTGCAGATGCGCTGCCGGCCTTTAAAAAAGAGTTATCTCATTTCTTGAAGGTCTCTAAGTCGTAATGATCCGAAAAATAATGCCGGTGGTAATTAATTCCACAACAAAGTAGTGTGAGGAAGAAAAATTCTAGTAAAATAAACTATGAAATTTTCTGGCATTTTCGATAGTTACAGCACCCACGACACGAAATCGGATGATGGATTATCTTACAACACCACCACATAGCACGTAACGTATGGTAGAGTATATAATATAAGTGAGATTGATCTTCAACTAGAGATTTTATATTTATAATAAGGGTGACAATCGACAATCGAGCACATAGTCGCTTGAGTATTTTTTGAAAATAAATAATTTTACAAATTAAGCGAATACGTCATTTTTTATAGAATAAGGGTGACAAACGAGCACACATTCCACCTGATGGTAAGTGATTGCTGTGGCCCATAGACACCGACATCTATATTCGTTTGCGAATTGAAATTCAGATGCGTTGTCAGACGCGAGGACTAAGATCGATTGCCTCTTTTCCAATAAAATGGGTCTCCGGTTCTCTGCACTCATCATACGAAACACAGCAGCATTAAGCTGCTATTTTACGCTGGTATTCTGTGAGAGCGTGGTCCTTCCCCGGTCGAGCCGACCCATTCGTGCTACCACTATACTATTAATATAGCTGCAGCATGGCTCTACCACGTAAAAAAATGCAATACAAATGTTGGAATCATTATGCTATAATGTAAGTCAATTAATCTACATAGTATACTAATGAAATTTAAGAACTTGGTGTTATCAATTATTTGCCAGTAACGATTGTTATATTACGTTATATATTTCTGATTACTGATTAATAACAAATGTGTAATAAATTTATTATACATATGTTAATGGTAAGTGGATGCTATGCCCCTATGCTAGTCATCTAAATCTGTCATTGATTATGAATCAAAATGCAGATTCTTTGTCACTATTAAGGTCTCAGATGAAATGCATCATTAAATTCCATCGATACATATGCTACCATTCGAAACACAGCAGCATTATTCTGTTGTTTCACGCTGATATTCTGTTAGCGTGTGGTTCTACTCCGAACGAGTCGACCTATTCACGCTACAGCTATGTATAGCTAGCACAGCTGCTGCGTGACTCTACCACGTAAAACTCTGTTATAAGGATATAGCAGCAGCTCAATGCTACTGTGTTTTGTATGGTGAGAGTAGAGAACTGGAGACCCTTTTTACTGGAAGCGAGGCATTCCATTTTAAGGTGACAATGCATCTGCATTTTGATTCTTAATCGAGGATAGTTTAAATAGTCTATTGGCCACAGAATTTACTTATCGGATGGACCACCATCGATCAGTAATAAAAAACTTACTACGTTATAAGGTGTCGCAGTGGCCTGGCGTGTGACACGTTATTAATGAGGGATGTCAAGCGGGTGCGTCGCATCGTTTGCCGCCCGCCTTCTTGTTAAAGCATTCCATTCATCTTAATCAGGCTTGGTTTGCTCGCAAACTCGAGTAGTTAAGCGTACATGTCTGGACATGTTATTAAAATTGCAAAATGAACGTGGCGAGATATACGGTTAAATCTTACGTGAATAAAAAACACTTACATGTTACAGAATTATTATGGCATACGGTGGTTTTATCAACGGTTTTGAGATATATAAGATTGTTGAAAGTAGGTAATATAAAGAAAATATTAACTAGGTATGGGTTATGAGTTATAGAAATTTCCTCTAGACAGTGGCATGAGTAAACGCCGCCCGAAATTGCTCTGGCAAAATGCCATTCCTAACCGCTCTCTCTCTCTCTATTTTCTTTTTCAAATACATTAGAAATATAAAATTCGTAAAACTAGTCTTTAGTCATAATATATAGGTAATTAAAAAAGGATAAAATAATAACTGACAATAACCCTTGTCAAGTGCGTGTGTGCAGACTATACCCCTATTTTCAGAACTTGCGATGCTTCAGTGTTTGTAATATTTTTATCGAAAATATTCATTAACGATTTCTTATAGTTACGCGGACACTACACTTTGAATAAAACTACTTTTACGGATTCTGATGTTCTTTCGCGAGATTTTGTAGTTTATAATATCTAATGCAATGGTGGGGCCGTCTAAGATATGATCACAAACTGGGAACTTCCCGGAACGTTGGTGTTTCACGTCAGCTATGTGTTCTTTTATGCGGATTTTGATGAATCGTTTTGTTTGCCCTATATATGAGAGACCACATTCACAATCAAGCTTGTACATTCCTGCATCTTGTAGGAACGACGGATGGTAAGAACTGACTAATCTTCTTCGGCGGCTTGAAGAATGTTTTAATACAAGCTCGCTTCAAGATATAGGCAATCTTGTCTATGACATCTCTAACATATGGTAGTACAGCAGCCACACGCTCAACCGTGGCCGGTTTCAGACGTCAATTATTATTATTATAATTATTAGTATTTACTGAAAGTTCTATTAACGTGATATGTTTAATATATACGAATGGAGCGGCTTGACAAAATGTCTATGGTTAAATTTTACAAAGCTTCATGCAGCACTTTCCAGTCTGCTTCAGACACATTTTCTACGTCCTGCTCGAATGCTAACGATGCGTTTTCCGGCGATGAGAACTGTATCCCTAACAGCCAAGCAGTCACACGATGCCACGAAGCATTTTGTAGTAAGTATACCATTTGAAATTGATGTTAAGTTTCATTTCGTATAGAAATTTATAACAGATACCCCATTAAATAAATAAAAAAAGCTAGCGATCAAAATAATTAATGCGCTTCTCGATCCATTGGCCATTTCGAGAGAGCCAAGCCGTCGTCTGGCGCTTAGTTTGTGGATCGTATTGATAAATCAAAGATCCATCACCTGTGTTCATGTCGTAACGGCGTGTTTACAAGACGAGCATTTTTTTTATTAAATAAGGGTAAGTGTGTATTTGTTACACGGTAAGTGGATGCCGTGGCACATAGATATCTACATTTATCCTCAATAAGAATCACCCCAGAGGAGTAAAATGGATTGCGTCGTTTCCAGTAAAAAGGATCTCCGATTCTCTACACTCACCATACGAAACATAGCAGCATTAAGCTGCTATTTCACGCCAGTATTCTGTGAGAGCGTGATCCTACCCCGGTCGAGCCAACTCATTCGTGCTACAACTCTACCAGTAATATAGCTGCAGCATGGCTCTATGACATAAAAATCCACAATCCTACTTGATGAGCAAAAATCAGTTAATGCTGAGTGGTACATAAATATTTGTTTGCCCAGTGTCTTTGAAAAAGTTAATGAAAAACGACCAAGAAGGTGCAATAAGTGAAACCACATAAACCACGCGTAGGTACCACGAATGAAGAATGAACTGTTCATACAGCTGTAGAAATGTAAGAATACTGTGAATGAGGCTTATAATAACTACCAACTAAAAAAAAGTGAAAGTGGTATGTCAGGATTTCTCTCTTGGCGATCGATCCTCCCTGCCAAACCCACAAAAGAAAAAATAAAGCTACAATAGTAATGCATTAGTCGTTTCCATCCAAAAAAAATCTTTCTTTCAGCTGTTTACAATGACATTACATAGTTATAATGCAGCTAGTTTCAGGTCAGGAATTGTAATTAATTAATTACTCATCCAAGTGCATTTTATAAGTTAGTACACTCTTAACTGTGATAGTTTTCCTTTTAGTTTCATTATATATACTACTATCGTTCATACTTTTCCAAAGACACATGACTCTAATAAAAAATACCACTTTAAAGCTTAATACTTCGCAAACGGACCCCTGAATTAAAAACATGTTGTTCCACACCCCCAATATTTTTGGAAGAACTAATCAACGACCCACCACACGACAGAACAAACGGGTAAAAAAATCATCCTTCCTTTACCTGTATGGGAGGTACCCAAAATAAAAAATGTTTTTCAAGTATTATTTAACAGTTTTCTAGGCATGATTAATATCTATAACTATGTCAAATTACAGACAGTAGCATCGAGGGTCTCTGAGTAAAACCGCCGACGGACGGACATGACGAAACTATAAGGGTTCCTTGTTGTTTAACTACGGAACCCTAAAAATTCAGTTTATTTGATATTTTAACGAAGTTTTTGCAAAGAAATTCATCAATAGTGAAATTCTTTTTCCAATGAGGGCTTCCACGAATTTTTTCTGCCACCAGGGCGGTGCCACTAGAAAGTGAGGTATAACATTTGACAGATTTCATAGAGGGGGAAGTTAATTTGTTCGAAAAATGTAAAGGTTATTGTTTGTTTCTGTACTATTAGCTATATTTTATTTTAATAAGATTAAAAATAAATTAAATCAAACCACAGATATTCATAAGTAAAAAATTAAAAAAAAAATTAAAAAATTAAAGAGCAAACCACTGACGCATTGTTTTTGTGTATTAACATAATACTCTAGAAAGTGATAAACTTTTATTAAAACCAACTTCTCTATTAAATTACATGATATAAATTATATTAGCGACATCTGGTGAGCAAAAATTATTAGCCCTCATTGTTCTTGCTGCAAATATTGCAAATAAAAAATCGTACATTAGTTTCTATGCCTATTATTATTATAATCACTTTTTCAGTGTTATAGTTTCCTTATAGTATTGTCGAGCACTACCAATCTGCATTGTTTGAGTGGCAGTTTCTCGTTGAGAATTGCAAATGATGGTAAACATTTGCAATTCTCAACAACAACAGTCTGCAGTAAATGTGGCACGAGACGGCAAGAACTTATTGGGAATAACACCAACAATGGACAAACAAATTAAAACAAATTCTTTAGCTAACCAGGTTCTCGTTTCGGGCATAATTTGGTTCTAGCGCCTTAATCTAACCACATTGATGAACGCTTGTGACTGTCGTATGGGATACACTTATTAAAATCCTTTCTATGCCGATTAATTTCCTCACAAATACACATTTTATCACAAACTATTGCGAAAATAATAAAATTCTACAATGTTATAACAATGTTGAACAAGGAATGATAAATAATAAATAGCAATACGCTAGCAAATTATAACTTTTATTTAATTACGGTCAGCGAGACGTGCGAAGTGTGGTACGGGAGTAATGTTATCGCAATTGTATCCGAATATAGTTACAAAATGTTGTACGATGATATGAAATACAATATGTTAGAAAGTTTTTAGAGGTATGGAAGCGTAAATAACATCTTAAAAGTTGTAGCATGTGTAAGAAAATGTTAACGTGTTATTTTATAACGTTGTATAACTGCCTATGTGAGGGTGTTATTATATTCCAGGAATATATTTTGTTAGTTAAAGTTAATAAGTTATTATTAACTTTAAAAGTTATCTCTTAAAAGAATTTATTAATTTATAATTTTAAGCTGTTGTGGTAAGTCTGATATTTAAAATTTCTTTCAAGATAGAGTCCAATTCTAATGTTTTAAAAGGAGACATGTGTTTGTCTAATACAAATGCAACGGTTTGCCGATATTCGAAAACGACTAACGATCACAGAAAATTATGAAAATTAATTTGAATTCGCGTGGATAATATCAATCACCTTTTTACGTGGTAGAGTCAAGGTGCAGCTATATTAAGCCACGGTGCAGCTATAGATATTATGCAATTATTTTTGCACAATGTGTCGGCTCGACTGGGGTAGCAGCTTAATGCTGGTACGGTATGGTGAGTGTAGAGTGGAGTGTAGACTGAGTGTAGACTGGAAATCCTTTTTACTGGCAACAAAATATTCCATCTTACTCCTCAGAGCTGACAACGTATCTGCATTTTGATTCTTAATCGAGGATAGAAAGTCCACAGTAACCACTTACAATAAACCCGATTAATGAAAAAAAAAAACGATTAGGTATGTACTCTAGGTTTGAAACCAAAAAATTCTAATTAACAATTAGCTACTAAATAGGAAGTTAATCATGTAGTGGCGGTGTAAGAATGTCCACTACTCTTGATCGTCCCGTGAGTGTCTTAAGAGGAAACAAAGGGAAGCTGAAACAGGAGACGGGCAGCAGCATCTTCCTGATACAACTCAAAGCTATAGAAACTGGCTGCCAACCCGCCTGCCAAGCGTGGCAACTATGGCAAAATTCGAAATATGAGGTACTTTATGGGGGATGCCTATATTCAGCAGTGGACTTTATAGGCTGTAATAGACGGATGGAGGAATTTAAAATAGTGGCGGCATAATGCATAACGAATGCAACCAAATTTGTTTTTAAATATGCAAATTAAGCTACGGCAACAGTTGGGGCAACATAAATTTATTACCCATCCAGAGAAAAAAAACATATAATATACTTTGGTATGTTTCGTACGTTTTTATTTATTACAATCACCAGTTCACAGCGGACTACAAATCACATACGTTCCGCAACACAAATTATCGTGACGCCATTTTGTAAATTCTTTTCACATTCCACGCGTGCATCGCTTTTGGTAAAATATTTCAGTAATAATTTCCCCTGCATTGTATGATTGTTAATTTTTATTGTTCCAATTATTTTCGTCGGGATTGATATGAATTTTTTTTTAATTTTAATGAATTTATTTACAAAAAATATTTTTGTTCATGTTCATCAAATATCGTACATCGGCCACCGAGCTGACTCTCTTTGTTTGCGGACAAAGTGTTTTGCACCTTTGGCGCTGCTCCACGCTGTCGATTGTACTTTAAATTTATGCTGAAGCAAATAAAAGTATTTATTAGTTTGGAAAGTCCAAAAGTACACATTTCGATAAAACAATTTCAAGAATCGTCGACTTTCGTTAGTATGTCGTAATCAATATTACGACATACTTATTTCAATCAATCTGTAAATACAAAATTCCGGTGTGCGTGTGTTCGTAATTCTTCTCCTCCTAAACGTCTTGGCTTATTTTGATGATATTTTTATGGGGTACTTAGAGGGTTACCTGGATAGTTATTAACTATTTTATAAATTAAAAAGTTGGTCATGGTTATCTAATATATAAAAATTTATCGTTCGTATATTATGGGCTGCCATACCGTTCATAACATTGCGCTAAGTCTTTGTCAAATTATTGCTTACTCTTTCGCGAAGGTTAAAGGCATAGTACAATAAACTTGCAGGAGGTGGCGCGTATCGTACCGACAAATCTATTTGAAAGTTGTATATGATTCAATTTCAATGAATATATTATCATTCCTGATTAATCTGTGAAGCGATGGTTTGACCGATCGGTCATCAATTTGCCAAATTTTTAAACCCCGCCAAAGAGTTTAGTTATATTTAGAACTAAGAACTAAGAATCATAGATAAGAGTGCTCGGACCTTAGGATACAAACAAGCACGGTATCGAGCTCGCGTATCGCTCATTGCCCATTATGTCAAACGTAAGCAGATGTTCTATAGATACTGATATATAGTTAGAGCGGTTGAAGAGTGATGAGCCAAGATTAACGCCTATGCATTATTGTAATTGTAGTTATTAATTTGATTATATAAGTGTTTGTAAATATTGGGTAGGCGATAATTATAAAGTATGTTTTAGCTCAATAAAACATAGGTACGAATTTATGAAACGATGTTTATTAATCAAACACAAACATATAATTAATTCACTCCCCCTTAAAAACCATATATTATATATAATTGTTGTTTTGATCGCAGTTTTACGTACAAGACATCTCAATCTAATATCAAAATATTGTTTAGTGACATCCATTAGTTTAAAAAAAATCGTGAACATTTACACGTAATTTTTTTTATAGAATAAGGTTGACAATCGAGCACACAGTCCACTGATGGTAAGTGGTTGCTGTGGCCCATAGATATCTATCTTAGTTTGCGAATTAAAATGCAGATGCGACAACGCATATGCTAAAAAAATGCAGATGCGTTGTCAGCCGTGAGGAATAAGATAGAATGCCTCTTTTCCAGTAAAAAGGGTCTCAGGTTCTCTACACTCACCATACAAAACACAGCAGCATTAAGCTGCTATTTTACGCTGGTATTCTGATAATTGCAAATATACTTACATAAATAATTGCCGAAGCTAATTTTAAATCTCTTAAAAATAAGTATAAACTTACTTCAAATTTAAGCACTGGTATTGCACTTCCAACTAGCTTGCGCAGTCCACCTTTGGTTTCAAAAATGTACAAAGCACCGATGAAGATTCTTCGATTCTTCACATCAGCTATGTGTTAATTGACACTACGTAGACATACATACATACAGACATACTACGATCGCCTCATTCCCAGGGGTTATTATTATTATCAATCATGTACTCTTTAGTAGTATAACGACCAGACGACAACTGTTCAGTTATGTCTCCGTGATCGCGAGGGTGAAAACTGGTAGCGATCACTGAATGGTTAGAGGCACACTGAACCCTAAACGTTAAGTTGGAGAGGTCTCGTCTAATGAAGTCAACGCTCCGTCCCCCTCGTGCTCTGTTCCAAAGTCCCGAAACCTTTCAGCTCGAGTTTTAAAACCGTTTTCAGTCTCCCTAGAAGTCTGAAATGAAGTGGTCGATATAAATGACAAGCTCATGGAAACTGTCCATGCGGTCGGAGCTAAGTTCTGCAAGACCCGCCGCAGAAGAACAAAAAAACTCTCCGATCACACTCTTAATCTCATGGCTGTTAGACGGGAAATGAAGCTACATTCTTCAACAGATTTGACAGCATACAGGCAACTGTACAGACAGATCTCCAAATGTATGCGGCGGGACTTGCGGAAGTTCAATATAGCTTGTATTGAAGAAGCGATCGAGCGGAACCAAGGCTCCAAAGTCTTTGTCAGAGATCTGTCTGCCAGAAAGAGCCTGCTGTCAAAGCCGAAGACAGAGTGTGGCAGCATCGTTTCTGGGATACCCGAGATTTTGAGTGAGATTGAGAGGTTTTATGGGCAGCTGTACACGTCATCGTTGGAGCCACACGCAAGTGTGAGTAACGATCAAAGAGCGAGTCTTATCCGACACTATTCCGAAGATATCCCGGACGTCAGTCTGAGCGAATTAGAATTGCTCTCCAGCACCTTAAAAACAGCAATGCCCCAGGCGAGGATGGAATTAGAGCGGAGTTTCTGAAAGCGGGTGGAAAACCGGTACTTGAAGTCCTTCAGAAGCTCTTTAATTCCGTCCTCCATGGTGGCACTACTCCGAAGGCGTGGAGCAGAAGTGCGGTGGTCTTGTTCTTCAAGAAAGGCGACAACGCTCTCTTGAAGAAATACAGACTGATTTCTGTTTTGACCTGCGTCTACGTGCTGTTTTCGATAGTCATTATGAATCGTTTCGCACGCAGACTTGACGACTTCCAGCCTCCCGAACAAGCCGGTTTCCGAAAAGGCTTTAGTACCATGCGGCAGATTGTACAGAAGACTGAGGAGTATAATCTGCCACTTTGCCTTGACTATGTAGACTATGAGAAAGCCTTTGATTCCGTCGAAATTTGGGCGGTGTTGCTGTCCCTTCAGCGGTGCCAAGTTGACTGTTGGTATATCGAAGTGCTTAAGTGTTTGTACAGTAGAGCTATGATGACTTCCAAGTACAGAATCAGAATACGAAACTTATCCAACTGCAGAGAGGCGTAAGACAGGGTGACGTTATATCCCCGAAACTCTTCACCGCTGCATTGGAAGACGTTTTCAAGCTACTGAACTGGAAAGGATGCGGTATTAACATCAATGGCGAGCACATCACTCACCTTCGATTTGCCGACGATATAGTCCTTATGGCAGAATCGCTGGAGGACCTAAACACTGCTCAATGACCTCAATAGTGTTACATAACGGGTAGGTCTTAAGATGAACATGGACAAAACAAAAATCATGTTTAACGTCCATGTCACACCTATTCCGGTAGTTGTTGGGAGCACTAAGCTCAAAGTTGTTTACGAGCGTTCGGGAAACTACGACACATCTTCTCGTTAGACATATTTCAAAACCTGAAAACGAAATTGTACAACCAGTGCGTGTTGCCCACATTATTTAGAGTGTCCTCATTATAGCTTGTAAGTCATCGCACGAGCATAGGAAATGCTTAATAAAGATCGCGCAATCAAAGCTACAAATTTCTTTTGAATGTTCTAATTGGACACATGTCATCGCGCGAGCACAGCAACGAAAGAGGCGAGATATGGCACCGGCAAAGATCCGTAAGTCATCACTATGATTCACGGACTGAGACGTGGTTCTTCACTGCTGGCCGTATGAGGAAGCTCAAGGTCGCTCAGCGAGCTATGGAGAGGTCTTTGCTCGAGAAGTCTCTGCGTGATAAACTTAGAAATGAGGATATCCGCAGTAGAACCAGAATAACCGACATAGCCCAACGGATTAGTAAGCTGAAGTGGCAGTGGGCCGTCCATATAGCTCGAAGAACCGACAACCGATGGAGAAGAAAGGTTCTCGAGTGACAGCCTCGTACCGGTAGGTGAAGTGTTGGGCGACCCCCCACTAGATGGAGTGACGACATGGTGGGACTTGCAGGAAATCGATGGATACAGGTGGCTCGGGACCGTGCTTTGTGGCATTCCTTGGGGGAGGCCTATGTTCAGCAGTGGATTTGTGAAGGGCTGTAATGATGATGATGATGTATCTTTAGTAGTATAATAACCCTTAATAAACAATTTTTACTTAAGAAAAATTTTCATATTCAAATTTATTTATTCAAAAAAAAGTTTTTGATATATAAGGCCTGCATATTTTCCGGGACTTTGTTGTAAAAACGTATACATTGACCCATGAAGGAATTACTGAGTCTAGAGTCGAGTGACTATTGTAAGTAGCTTGTGGTTGTTCCTATAAGATTGTGGTCAATGACTTTTCTTCGGATGTGATAGATGTGACATCTGGAGTACCGCAGGGACTTTTGGACCCATTTTTTTTGTTTTCTTCATTAATAACATTAATATCTGATTCAAAACACCCATTTCCTGTTATATGCTGACAACCTTAAAATTTTAGAAAATTATATTTTTATTATATTATATTAAAATTTTAGAAGATTAAATTATTTTGCAAATTGCAAATAAATTGCAAAATTATCTAGATCGTTTGTCTCCTTATTTTGCAGCTAAAGATTTACTGCTGGGTTTATCAAAATGTAAATCTGTCATATTCATTAAAAATATTAATGTCATCCATTTTACTTACTCTCTTTGTAACACTCCTTTAGAAAAAGTTTCAATAATAAAAGACCTGGGAACACTATTTGCCTCCAAGCAATATTTTGATGTTCATATTAGTCACATTACGGCTAAAGGCTTTCAGACGAAGCTTTCGTAAAAAGGATCTATAGTCTGCTCAAGGGGCCTGCGACGTATTTATTAGTATATAAGTCACTCATTACGTCACAACTCGAATAGTTTACTTATGTTTGGAACCCACATTATGGAAAATATAGTGCTCAGTTGGAATTGGTACAACGCAGATACCTTTGGTTTAAAACTATAAATCTTTAGGAAATGGTTATCATATCTCACTCTTATTTAAATTCTCAATTTTTTTGACTTCAAATTTCTACTCTTAAACTCTAGGAAATAGGTTATAAATTGCTCGCACGTAGTGCACATGTATAAATAATATACACATCAAATACAAAAGAAAAACAGTAATCAAAATGACTCAGCAGAAGTTACGATATTTTGTTCTCTCGCCCTTGTTTTTCTAACGTAAACAATTAATGAACAACGACAAACACTCGGATTGTATTTCCGTCACGCTTATCTGGAAGGGAAACAAGACTTAATTTTCTTCTCATATACCAACATATTATATAATACAATAGCAAACACATTTATTCTGAGCAGATAATAAAAATACAAAATATATAATAGTTAACAGCGTTTGGTTACGGTTGATACACGAATGGTTCGGCTCAACCTGGGTAGGACCACGCTCCACCTCACAAAATGTCAGCGTTAAATAGCAACTTAATGCCGCTGTCTTTCGTATGGTGAGTGTGAGGCCCTATCACTGGAAACGAGGCATTCCATCTTAGTTTGAGGGGTAACAAGGCATCTGCATTTTGATTTTTAATCGAGGTTAAATTTAGATTCCAATGGGCCACAGCATCCACTCACCATCAGGTGGAGTGTGTGCTAGTTTGTCACTCTTATTGTATAAAAACATAACTAAAGAATTAAAAAACATGAAATCGAAATCGAAATCACGAAGCTGGTTTTCAGTGCGCCCTTTTGTAAGCAACGTACGGACAAATATGCAATATAAAGTACAACTATTACTGCACTGTATCTGTTTCACCTACCACACATATCCCCCCGTCCCCCACCGAGGTAATTTACGAAAAAGGCCTATATTTAGCAGTGGACTTTGATAAGCTGCGATGACGTGATAACAGTTTAATGAGGTGATGAGTTGTAGCAAAACGATTATACAACTAATACAAACTGATCACAGAGTTTCTATTTCTTCTCTTCGAGACCATAAAATATTTCAAAATTCTATTTGTTTTAAATTAAGTTCGTTCTATTACAATGAGGGCATCACATTAATTCTCTTCCGGCAATAGACGTTTACACTGATGTTGATTTTACGAGTAATGGATTGGGGTCGGATATTAGCTGTCGAGAAAGAATCCATACAATATTTCTCCGCCGCAGGAAATTAAGATGACTTGTAATTTTATTCGTGTCATGTTACACGACCCCGTTACGTTTCATTTTACCAATATAAAGTGATCTTTTGTACGCTTAGAGAACTATGTAAAATCTATAAAGAAATATGTTTCACATTAAATCATTATTGGTATAGGTATAGGTTAGGTATTTATGTATGGGTCTATTCAATAAAAAAGTGTCATATAAATCGGTTTACGATTGACACGGATGTAAGAACTTCCATCTTTGTATTTTTCTTCTTGAGTCTGTCTGTATAGGTACCAACCTTTGCTGGGTTCCAGTCTGCAGAGTATAGAAAGCCAGTATAGTTACAGACTGCGAGGCATTCCAGTTTAGACCTCAGAGGCACCAACGAATCTGTAGTCTTCTTTGAAGTCGGTTGCAGGTGTTGCAGTGTCACGTAAAATCATGTAGGCTGTAAGTTCGTTCGTCAATTTAAAAAAAAAGAACTAACCAAAACTTTTATTTAAGCACTAGCTGTTCCCCGCGACTTCACCCGCGTGTTATTTGGGGTTTTAATTTTTTTGCACGGAACCCTAATTCTTTTTCTAAAATAAAAGTAGCCTAAGTTACTCCCTGTGACATCAGCTATCTGCCAGTGAATATTCCGTCAAAATTGGTCCAGCCGTTTCCGATCTTAGCCGGAACAAACAGACAGACCGACGGACTAAATATTATTGCAACTTTATTTTATATATATATATATATATAACCTGTCGGAAATATCTGCGAACCTGGCTTGATGACGTCATGCAATATGGAGAGATAGCAAAAAAATCGAGATGCAAAAATGAAATATATTTTTTGTGCACCTATTTATTTTTATACTTCTATACAACGCCTTAAAATAAATTTAAAATAAAAAAAACATCCCTATTAAAAATAAAACTATTTGTATATATCATGTAACGCTTTTATACTGGAAAAAGTAAATGCAAGAAACCATATTAAGTATAAAAGTTTGTTGTTAGAAATGCTTTTTTTAGTAGTTTCTATTCTAGGGTAAGTAAATTAAAATCAAATAATTTTCAAGCCATTTAATTAGCAGGTATTTAACATTAAAATTCTAATTTAAAACAATTAAGTACTGTCATTTTCAAAAGTGGTCTATTAATTTTTTAAAAAGCCTCAACACCAGACATTGTTTCGCTGTCGTTGTTGTCAAATTCTTCATTGTCGATGAAAAATGTTGTCATCACTTTCGTTGTCACTATCTTCTCCACCTAATGAAATTACTAATTCCTGTTCCTCAAGTTCATACAATCTATCAGCATGCCAAAACTTGTCTCTTAAGCGATCGACATGGTTGCATTCTTTTTTCCAATCATCTGGGGTTATACTCTGTATCGCTTCCTTTGTTAGTCTTTCTATATCTTTTTCTGATTGGTCTACATTTTTGTCTGCCACCCTTTGCTTCATCAAATTCCAAACATACTCAATTGGGTTAAAGTCACAATGGTAGGGTGGCAGACGTAATACCTCTTGTACATGAGATCTAAATATTTCATCGATGAAATATACCTTCTCGGGCTTATGTCTTTTAATTAACATATACAGTTCTCTTTTTGTCATTTTCTCGTCAAATTCGATGTTGTGTTCTTGCAGCCACATTTGCATTACGTTTTTACGTGCACTGAAATTTCGCGGCTTATTCACCTGCTTGCTGTGGTACGGTGCGTTGTCCATGACAATGATACCGTTGGGTGGAAGATTCGGTACCAATTTCTCTTCGATCCATTTTGTAAAATTTGATGCATCCCTTTCGTAATGGTAATCACCGGTTGTTGACTTACATTTATAAAGGAGCTCGGCACCTTGTACGAAACCATTCTCATTGCCTGCGTGTACCACAATCCAGCGCTGACCAGGAGAGTGATTAGTTCGAATACTGGAATCACTACTATTTTGCCAACATTTCGAGACAGTGTAATGTGAATGTATCCAGGTTTCGTCGATGGAGGTCACTGGGTTTTTTTTTCAATTTCTTTCAATCGCCTTAAATATTTTACTCTCCAGGCTGCTATTTCAGGTCTTTGCACCAAAAAATCGCGTTTACGTTTACATTTTTTAAACCTGTACCCCAAAGAATTTATTAGTATATTTCTTAGGGCGTCTTTTTGGGCGGGAAAGTTCAGCTCCTGCTTGGCTATTCTCAAAATCTTTTTTAATGTAGGTATTTCTTTTCTGGTGGTATAAAAACTTTCAACTAAAGAGCGTATGGCGCATAAATCAAAACTATCTAGATCAATTTTCTTTTCGTATTTTTTACGCTTCTTCCCTGGTGTCGAGAGCATAATAGTGTCCGTGGTAACTGAAGCTGACGTACTAGGTTGTGGGTCTTCTTCGAAGGACGTCATCTCTTCCTGAACATTTGCCTCTCTAGTTGATTCTGACAAAACTTGTAACTTTTTGCTTCACTTTTTATTTTCATTATGGTCGTTTTAGATAAACCAGTTGTTGCACATGCCCTTTTTCTTGCTTGTTCAACCGGGATACTGAAACAGCCTTGTTGTTTTTCATTGTCAAAGAATTTAATTACTTTGAGCACTAAATTCCGCTCGGCACTATGTATAGTTTTACCCATCTTGTAAGTAGTCTATTCTATTTAAAAATAGTAATATTTTTTATTTTTATTTATTTATTAATAGTAATTTTAACAGTGGTAGAGCCACGCGGCAGCTTTTGCTGTCGCATGGATAGGCCGGCTCGAACCGGGGTGGTACCACGACCTCACAGAATACCAGCGTGAAGTAGAGGTTCACCTCTGCGTTTCGTTTGGTGAGTGCAGGTGGCCGGAGGCCCTTTTCTCTGGAAATGAGGCATTCCATCTTAGTCCTTACGGGTGACAACGCATCTACATTTTGAATTGTAATAGAGGATAGATGTAGATGACTATGGGCCGCAGCAACCACTTACCATCAGGTGGACTGTGTGCTCGTTTGTCACCCTTATACTATAAAAAAAAATATTTCACCAAACAGAGAAACAATAAACAATAATGCGATTACGAAAGCGAGATTAATACACGTGCGTCGGCACTTGCGTTGGCAACGGTACTGGATAGACGATAACGGGCGGAGGTGCGGGGAAGCGCATTCCAGCGAGGTTCGCAGATATTTCCGACGTGATATATATATATATATATAATTAAGTTGCAGCCTATTTACGTCCCACTGCTGAGCACAGGCCTCCTCTCATTTCTGAGAGGGTTTTAGGTTTATTTTCCTAAATCTAAATAAAGTCACATTATTATATTATTACGGCCTTATTCATAATAAGTTAAAATAGGTTTATTAGCTTCTTATTAAGACGTGCCCGTAAAACACTATTCATAAACGCACTATAACGCTAAAACGTACTATAAGTGTTCAATAGCGGCTTCATAAGTTATAGAACGGTCCACCCTACTATAAGCCCATTATAAGGAAAAAATGGCCGATCTGCGTGCGAGTAACGAACAGCTGATTGTTGAAGTTATATAGATCATTGTTGGTGAAATTATTTTTTGTGGATTTTAATTGCTAAAGTGTCATTATGCAAGCTATGCAAGCTTTAGAAACTATGGACCAAGCAGAAAATGCTCCGCATCATCGTCGTAAGGAAGAGATATGATCAGTTTTCTTTGCCCGATGTAGAGTTCAAACAGCGATACCGCTTCAAAAAACGTACGGCATCTTTTATAATTGATCTCGTCAGGCAGGATTTACAACTGGACTCAAGAGGTTGTGGTACGTCACCAGAATTGCAGGTGTAAACCGCCATTAGATGTTGGGGACGTCGTGAAGTAAGTCAACTTGTAGCGTACAAGTAATAATATCCTATTTGAGTGTGTAAACGTTTTTGTACCTATCCTTTTTAGGTTCAAGACGATGGGGGAGACCTTCATGGGTTGACTCAACCAATTATGAGTCGCATTTGTGCCAGAGTAGCTTGTGCGATTGCACGTCACTCTGACACCTACATAAAAATGCCGCAGTCCTTGGCAGAAGAGCAAAGGGTTATAAGGGAACTCTTAGAGATAAGAAACTTTCCTTGTGTTAGGTTGCATCGATTGCACTCACATAAAAATAAAGACATTTGGTGGTGATGCAGCTCAGTATTATATAAACCGAAAAGGATATTACTCATTGAATGTGCAAGTTCATATTATAACACAATGCAGTTCCTTGCCAGGTGGTATATTACTCATATAAATATGTACTTATTTTACCTACATACATAACTGTGCTCACATATTTTTCATTTTTAATGCAGGTAGTTTGCGATGTTAAACTATATATCGGAGACATTGTTGCCAGATGGCGAGGCAGTACCCATGATTCCCGTGTCTTTAATGAATCCACTTTGAAAGAAAAGAGTTATGGGAGAGAACTCTTAGGAGATTCAGGCTACAGATTAGAGCCATATCTATTTACACCTATACTAAGACCTCAAAATGAGCTTGAAGAAAGATATAATCAAGCACAAATTGTCACTTGGAACTGTGTTGAACGTTGCTTTGGTGTGTGGAAGCAGCGGTGTCAGTCTATTTTATGGCATGACAGTAAGACATGAAAAATGTGAAACCTACAATTGTGACTTGCAGTGTTGCACAATATCGCAATAGGACAAGATTCAGTACCAGGCAATTTGCACACAAATAATTTTAATCATTTATGAATATAATATTTTTTTACATAATAATATTTGTAATATAATTTTCAGATCATGATGACAAACTCAATGCAATTGTGGATGTTGAACTTCTACCTCAAATTGGTGAGGCCAGAGGAAGAGACTCCAATAATGCTCTTCTATGAGCATTTATTAATAGGCATTTTAACTAATTAAGGCTATCAGTAAGTAGGCGCTACATTTTAGTTTTCAATTATTTATTTTGCAAGATACCTTTTTCTCACTTTTATATTTTCTTCCAGGTTTCTTAGAAGGTGTAAACAGTGGTTTTGGTGGTGAGCCAGTAGCTACAACCTACAGCAATGAAAACCGTTAAAAGAAACTTGTTTACATTAACTTAACCTTAAATGTTTCATCAAATAAAATTCAAGTTTAAATAGACCATTTCATTATATTCAAGTAATACTTTTATCCCTAAACTTTACAATCCACATACTGTGAGATAACTGCTTCCATGGCTTCAACAATATCAGAATTACAAATCAAGTTACGGGTTCCATTTCCAGTTTGGCACATGTTTACTTAATTCGTCCTGACGTCCTGAAGTATATCTACTGTGACACCCTTTACTGTACTCATTGTGTCCTACAACAGTAAAATAAGATAAAATTAAAATTAGATGTGAAAAATATAAAAATGACTTGCTATCTCAATACATTATTGATGCTTACAATATCTGAAGTCTTTGTTTTCAATGTTGACAAGTTTAATTATCTCATCCACTTTGATCTCATTTTGCGATGGCTCCCCAATCTACAAACAATGCAATAAATAATTCAATTACTAATGAACTATATTATGTAAGTATGATTTTTTTTGATAACAATACCATTAAGTAAACTTTAGTAGGTATTTAGGCAGAAAAGGAACAACAATGTTTATCAAATGAAAGTTTACACTAGGTAGAGATAAAATTTGCAACTTTTAACTTAGAATCTTAACATACTTAATACCAGATTTATTTCATCAGAATCAAATTCATTTGTGTCAATGACAAATTCGTTAGGGAGCCATGAACATATGTCATCTGCATTTTCGGGGTTTGTTGTTGGAGGTGGACCACCACCAGTCTGGAGAAGATTCTTACGTTCAACAGCCTTAATTTTCTTTTTTGTCATTTTAATAATGCTCCATTGGGATTTTATTTGTGGGAGTGTCCGAGTGCCACCTTTGCACATACTGTTGAAACTGGAAAAAAATGTAACAATGTACATAAATGTTGAACATTTTAATATTCAAAATGGGCTAATCTTAATGCAAGCAATCCTGAGAACTTGGTTGCACTTCCTCATATATCAACCCGTCCAATCCTATGTTCTATGAGCTATGTGGACTGCCCACTGTTACTTAAGTTTTCAACTAAGTCTGAACCTGTGTCAGCAACTTTACTATTCAAAAAGTTTCATCATAATGAATCCTATTGGATAGGGAGGCTCCTGTCATAGCTCTTCCTGAAGACTGTTAAGTGACTTTAAACTTATATGTATCAGGCCAGTTAGAGACAAAGTGACATGCTTCTGTTGCATAGTAATGTAACTGACCGTATATAGAATATCATTGCGTGGAAGACTCGTCTTCAAACACTTCACACATTGATAGATAAAAATAGGTCTGCATAATAAATCCGCCTATGCTGCTAGGTTTTTTGAGTTCCTATTTGTATCAGTATTTTTATTTTCAATCACACGCTCTCTTACCAAATCCATTAATAAAAGCTATGGAAAGAAAAAGGATATTATTATAACAACACAGTGAACTAACACTTGTGTACTAAGCACCTATGAAGAAAATTACTTTAGTTACGTACTAACCTTATTTTCCTCCAGCCAAATTTCGCTTCTTTGCCGCTTTTTACTTGTACTGTTTTCCATTACTATTGAGTAAAAAATATAACTCAAATCAATTTCTTGAACCGATATAAGAAAACAACGCGCTTAATTTGACGCAAATGTCACTGTTACGGCCAACAGCTGCCTATCCCAGGAGTAGAATCCTTCGCGGCCCATAGACGAAGAAGCTACAGGCAGATGCTGGTCGGGCGTCCTCACGCCACGGGTTAAAAGTCTAATTACACTAAACAATCCGGGGGGAGCGTTACAATTATTGAACAGAGCTTACTTACCTCTATTCAAGGCGACTGGTCCCTCAGGATTCGGTCAGGTCTCGTGTGGATGTATTGTGCTAGAAAGTAAAGGTCAGTGATGTGTATTTGGGTGTGGCCGGTAGTGTTATTGACCTTATTTGACCGTTCCCCCTGCAGCAGTTCGGCCCTCAGCTCCTCTCCAAGCTAAGGTCGCCTTCCGCAGTCACTTTCTTCCTTTGTTACGATTGACTCGCGAAAATGAACACAGAACGTACGGGTCAAAGGTCACCGTTATTTCTAGAATATTAACTACCGCACTAGTAACTAATACAGTCGAATCCACTTATACAGATTCTGCGTTAAACCTTAAGTCCCGGGTAAACTCTCAACACGCGCTACCATTCCCAGTGGTATATTTACTATACGCGCCTAACATAAAATTAGATCTAAGAGCTCCCAAACAAAACGGACTGCCTTCTCTGTCGACGCGAAGAAGACATCTAATTTTTCGCTCTCGACTCCCCACCGTTCAGTAAGCTCGGACGTTCAACACGCACGAACGTCATCCCGTATCAGCTGAGCCGAACGCCATCTAACGTCGATGCCTGACACCAACGCTTTTGCGTAAACAAACCCCCGTCCCGGACATAAGGATTTAGGTCCGCGAGCAAACCGGTCAGCGGGACAGGGTCGCGACGGCAAGTTGCAAGATCGAATCTACAACCAAACTAGGCCACCCTACGCACCCAATCAGATCTTGCAACCCTGACCAACGCCTCAAAATTACAGCCCCAACGTGGGCTAGCCGGAGAGTTGAACTGGATGCCCTTCCTGGTCATCGCAGCACATAAATAAGTCCTATTCCTAGACAGAAGTCAGACGACCTCCTTCAAACACCTATCTGCGCTCCTATGATTAGTTCCGCAACTCGACCGGATCAGGTCTGCAAACAGCGACGCGACACGAAGCGGCCCAGAGGGACCTTCAAGCTTCAGTGCAGAGAGCACCCCCAAATTCCCCATGAACGTCGTCTGTGGAGAGCTGACCGAAACGCACAGATGGTCCCTAGCAGGTGATCCTATGCTCATATTTCAACTAATTTTTCAAAAGCATCAATGTTTAATTACAGAATTAATTAAAACAAGTAATCACCGATGCACATAGGTCAACTTGGCAAAGTAAACAAAAATAAACGTAAGAGACAGCCTATTTCTTATTTCAAATAAATATCTTAGACAGTGCCAACAAAATCTAAACCAAAGAGAATTTACTCTTATTTCCTTTGGCAACCACAGGGTTATCTAATTTTAACCTTCCTTATCACAAAGCAAAATGATTAAACACTATCACAAACATATACATAATTTTCAAAATAGCGCGCCATTCAAATTTCAAATGAATCCAAACTTCCCTTCAGCACAGGCGCGACAATCAAATACAATTACAAGCATACGCACAAGCATTAAAAAAGGGCACACAATTTAATCTCAATTTTCCGTGCCACAACAAACGCAGTGATCAAAGGTATTTTTACAAAACATATGCAGCAGCATTTAAAGGAGTATTTTAAATTCAATTCTTTTAATCATAACCGCTACAATATGAATTTCGCGGAAAACCCAAAAGCATTTTAATTTAAATTTAAAGAATTTTTAGCTAAGTGCTCGACCAAACCAAATCCAATACCCCTTAAGAGCGTGATTCAACGCTCCAGGGGGCCCTAATCTTCCCACCACCAAATGGAGGCCACACCGCGTGAACCCGATACTGACAGAGCGCAACCGCTAACGGTCGCCACTCGGGTTGTACGCCCTCACTGAGGCCGTCGGCAACAGAACAGCTTGACAAGTGGACTGTTGACGGCTTAAGGCTCAGTAGAGGCAGCCATGGTGGGAGCTAAGGCGGCAGCTAGCTAGGGCCGCCTCCATCAAATGGGGTACAGTGGTACACCAGTCGCGGCCACTCAGCTAACGGGAGTGAGGAGGGTCCAGCAGACTGATGAGTGGCCGTGAAGTTCCTCTCCGCACGCTGAGGGGGTGTGTTGACACCCCCGCCCCTGGGGGAATTACCCCCCGACTGGTCGGGGGAGGGACCCCTTTCAAACCTAGGGGCCTGGTGGCTATCCGGCGGGCATCGAGCGTCGCCCGTCAAAGGGCATGGCGGAGCGCCCCCGCCCGTGGGGGTCGAGGGCCTGGCAGCGCCCCGAGAGGAGACGCCGTTCGCACCCAGGCACAGTACGACATGGTGATTGCCCTGGCAATGCAGACAGGGCCGCTGGTGCGGACAGTCTCGCTGGAGGTGCCCTTCCAAACAGGAGTAACACCAGCGGCGCTCCTTGGCGATAGTTCGCCTCGCCGGAACCGGCTTACTTAATAATTTTGGGCAAGACGTTACCCGGTGATCCGATGCTCGACAATAGGAGCAGGGGGGGGGGTTGACGACGACTTGCCCGGCGGATTTCGCCTCTCACTGGGCACGGCTCGTAAGTCGTCGACGGTGCCCGCCGCGTGCTCGATCTGTCGGCACTGCTCCTCCAAAAACCGCAGCAGGTCATAGAAGGGCGGAATATAGGAGGCCTCGTCCCCGCCGTACCTCTCCTCAAAATGCATTTGAAGGTCGAGAGGTAGACGGGACAGCACGATGCGGAGCAACAAGAAGGCCCATTCGCCTACTGGTAAATCCAGCCGCCTCAACGTATTACAGGCCACCAAGACTGGATCCAACAGGTCCGGACGTAATTGGGCCCGGTCACTAAGCAGCGGGAGGCTCAGAAGCTGCTTAACATGTTCGTCCGCAATTTGCCGGACGTTGGCGTATCTTCTGGCTAGGAGGTCCCGAGCAGTCTGGTAGGCGTCGTCCGACAAGCTCAAATGGCTGACAACGCCCAGGGCCTCCCCTTCCAGTGAGGCCAGGAGGTACGCCATCTTCTGGCTCGGGGTCAAGTCACTCCGGGCGTCCACTAGGCCGTCGAAAAGACCAACGAAGGTCAGCCACTCGGAAAGGACCCCGGAGAACTTTGGCAAGTCCAGAGTTGGGAGTCGTCCCAACAGCTCCGGCTGAGGCTGCTTCCGAAAGGACTCGGGCAGGCCACTCGTCCGAGCTTCACGCGCCTCCTCGGCATACCTGCCTTCAGCCTCGATCAACTCAACCGTGAGCCACAAGAACTGCTCGTAGTCTGCGAAGCAGGAGTCCAGGACTCCCTTTTCCACATCCGAATCCTCGAGCTCAGCGTAAGCCTCCTCCACTGCAGCCCTTCGAGCATCGACCTGCTCGAACCGCTTCATCAAATTATGGACCCTATCCGGTCGACCTATCAAAGCATGGGCGCTGGTGGCCCAGCGCAACTCAGTCCGCAGACAACGGATTAGCATCTTGGGCGAGGACATCACTACTAAATACAAATTACGACGCTGCTCAAGCACAATTACAAAAATAACAAATAAAAAATACAAAAAAAATTAACAGCTAACCAATGCAGTCCCTATCAAATCGAGTTGAATAGAAATTACACAAATAAGAACCGCTATTTATTAAATCAAACACAAGTTAGTACAAAAGAAAAGGCAAATCAAATTAACAATAACAAATACTAGTGCGATCAAATCAAGTTAAATTCAAATTACGTAAATACAAATTACCACTCTTTAGTTCAAATACAAATTACAATACGAAAGATACATAACGAAGATACACATCAACAAAAAATGCCTTGCTCGGAAATCGACCCTTCGATAAGTAATACACCACAACTATCCGCAACGATAATTAACCGATTACGCAAAAATAACCATCTACCTACATGACGCAATCTCCCGCTTGCGCGCTAAACGGGCGCGGTTTTTTAAATTTACCCGCAAACAACAAAGCAAGCTAACAAAGAAAGGAATTTTATTATTACGTATATAATAAAAAAAAATATTTTTACGTATTACGGATGGGCGTGATTGTAGACACAAAATTAAACCAATCAACCCAACGCTCCCTGCCACCAAAATTATTTAATTTTTATCAAATACTATGGTCGGTGGATCGATCGGGAATCGATCCCAGCACCGCGTTCTGCTACCAAATGTTACGGCCAACAGCTGCCTATCCCAGGAGTAGAATCCTTCGCGGCCCATAGACGAAGAAGCTACAGGCAGATGCTGGTCGGGCGTCCTCACGCCACGGGTTAAAAGTCTAATTACACTAAACAATCCGGGGGGAGCGTTACAATTATTGAACAGAGCTTACTTACCTCTATTCAAGGCGACTGGTCCCTCAGGATTCGGTCAGGTCTCGTGTGGATGTATTGTGCTAGAAAGTAAAGGTCAGTGATGTGTATTTGGGTGTGGCCGGTAGTGTTATTGACCTTATTTGACCGTTCCCCCTGCAGCAGTTCGGCCCTCAGCTCCTCTCCAAGCTAAGGTCGCCTTCCGCAGTCACTTTCTTCCTTTGTTACGATTGACTCGCGAAAATGAACACAGAACGTACGGGTCAAAGGTCACCGTTATTTCTAGAATATTAACTACCGCACTAGTAACTAATACAGTCGAATCCACTTATACAGATTCTGCGTTAAACCTAAAGTCGCGGGTAAACTCTCAACACGCGCTACCATTCCCAGTGGTATATTTACTATACGCGCCTAACATAAAATTAGATCTAAGAGCTCCCAAACAAAACGGACTGCCTTCTCTGTCGACGCGAAGAAGACATCTAATTTTTCGCTCTCGACTCCCACCGTTCAGTAAGCTCGGACGTTCAACACGCACGAACGTCATCCCGTATCAGCTGAGCCGAACGCCATCTAACGTCGATGCCTGACACCAACGCTTTTGCGTAAACAGTCACAATTGCTGTCAAACTTTTTTTTTTACCGGCGCTAGTCTCCATAGATTCATCAGAATGACAACATAATAAAACTAAAGTATTTCTTAAGTACGATTTAACTAAAAGAGGTTTATAGAACGTTTATGAATACAGAATTTTATAATAGGTTTATTAGTACTAATGAGCACTTTAGCTAAAGAGTGTTTTAACGCCATTTTAAGGGATTTTTATGAATAAGACTGTTAGATTAGACCCTCTCAGAAGTGAGAGGAGGCCTGTGTCCCGCAGTGGAGCGTATATATGCTGTAACTTTAACTTTTAACTTTATATTACATAGATCCAGGCGAAGCCGAGGCGGGAATTATATAGGCGTTTATTATAAAAGAAATGTAACCTACTTTTTAAATTGACAATATTAAAAAAATAAGTTGCAGTAAACATTTTCCACGCCACGTGGTTCATTCTAGTTTTATTACTATCACGTGCCATTACCCCAAAACTGGCAACTATTCTCACGCGCCCGACGACACAGAACGTTATTGCGCGGTTTCGTAAATACTTTCCACATTACACGCGCGACTGCGCCATTTTGTCGCCTTCTGTAAAAATGCTTCACCGTTCATTACTTCCCCATTGTGCGAAGGGCCGGTTTTATGTTTTCGATTACTTAAGTGAACCATAAAGGACGCCGAGATCAAATGCGTGTCAGATTATGAAATTTATTGGTATTGGGGGCGCTTTATTTATTTTTGAAATTCGAATCTATACTAAGTGGTACCTTTTCTACTTAGGTGTCTTTCTGAGTGGCCAATCTCTTTCTACTGCGGTATCTACTCTAAGATTTTCCATTTGAGTTATTTGATGTGGTGCTAATATATATAAATAATTTGCTGGTGCCCATTGGCTCAATAGCCATTTATCATCAGGCGGTCTGTTTCTTGTTTTGATAATTCGTTTGCTTGGTTTTATAAAAAAATGTCAAGGTTGATAACGGCAAGTTCAATGACCTCGAGGCTCGAGCATGAAGTGGAAAAACTAATGGAGCTGTGGCGGCGCTGTCGTCGCGCCACAAGCGAAACACATCGAAGTCTAAATCGCACTAACAAAGTTCCGAAGTTAAAGCAGCATATATAGAATAGCTCCGAACTACCACTCGGAGCGTTGGCCGCTCCCCGAGAAAAACACCTTGCCCGGTGGGAGATCTCCCCTTTTCCTTCCACCGGCTACAGGGCAAACTTTACTTGAAAGAATTTTAAGATATGGCAACCCTGTGAAAAAAACCTCAAGGATGTCCTTTAAATGGCAAAATACTAAAAGTTATTAATAAACTTAAATCTTAAATCTTAGTAAACGAGCACCCAATACATCCGATAGGAAGTGGATGCTGGAGTCCATAGAAATCTAAATCTACCCTCAATTATGAATGAAAATGCAGATGCGTTGTCACCATTGAGAATTAAGTTGTAGTAGGCAGTAAACAGGGTTTCCATTCCTCTACAATCACCACACAAAACTCAGAAGCATTAAGCTGCTATTTTAGGTGGTATCTTGCAAGAGCGAGGTCTTTCCTCGATCGAGCGAACCTATTCGTGCTACACTCATAATGAAGCTGCCGCGTGCTCAATTTTGTATAGACCATCTCCTATTTCCGCTGCCTTCAGTCGCCTCTTCTAACACCAACAGAATAAAGTGGTGTAGTATATATTCTAGTACGCGACCACTTCACAGCGATAACTTTTGTTTAAAGAGTCAAAAATTGTAAAATATCGTTTTACTTATAAAAACTGTTTTTGGAAAAAAATAACAACATAATAAGCCAACAAAACAACATAAAATGATAATGATATTTAAAGAAAAACAGTTATGTATGAAATAAAAAGCAGTAATATAGGTCAGTGTGGAATAAACTGTTTCCGAGATAGACACTCTGAAATAAAACACATTTAATAAGAAAAACGAAGTCGAGCCGAGCCTCATAACACGTAATGTGATTCACGAACTGCTGTACTTTAATCATAATACTTCGTATACAGTGACAAAGTCTTTCTTTTTTATGACTTTGCGTCAAAATGTTGTTGTTTAGGTATTTTTTTTAGTATAAGTTTGACTCATAGTCCACCTGCTGGTGAGTGTGTGTTATGGCCCATACACATCTACATTTATCTTCAATTAAGAATCATAATGCAGATGTTGTATACCCTGAGGATTAAGTGTCTCGTCTTCAGTAAAAAGTGTCTCTTGTTCTTTACACTCTCAATACGAAACAGCAGCATTAGACTGATATTTCATGCTGGTATTGCGTTAGTGTTTGGTCCTTCCCCGGTCCAGACGACACATTCGTACTACAGCCACAATATAGCTGCAGTATGGCTCTACCACGTATAACATTGCTGAGTTTAAGCTCAAATTCAAGATTGCCTCTAAATACGGCCACTGATAATATAAATAATCCTTGATAAATATAAAGTCGATGCGTTTTACACCTGAGGACTTAGATTGAATGGCACGTTACCAGTAAAAATGGACTATGTTTCTCCACACTCACCATAAGAAACACAGCAGCATTTGGCTGCTATTTTACGCTGGTAAACTGTGAGAGCGTGGTCCTACCCCAGTCAAGCCGACCCTTTCGTACTATAAACCTGTATCTGTTCTCGATAAAAGTTGTAAGGTTTAGGGCTAAGATAGAATGCTAGATTAGTAAAATTGGACTACGTTTCTCTACCTTCACCATTCGAAAAACTGCAGCATACTATGGAGCGGGAAAGGATTCCTGATTAGGTCGACACTTTCGATACTAAAGATTGCCTATGGCAAAGTGACTGCTAATTAAATGAAAAGTAAAAGTGACTCATTGAAATTAACAATTTATAATTATATTTTTATTGATACTTATTAAGATGTTAAAGCTTTATCTAGATAACAGAGGTACCTATTTAGATATACATATTTATTAAAAATAGACTTTTTTAGTTTTTAAGTTTACACTAACTGTAGTTTTATATTAAGCTCGTAAATTACGACATAAGAAATTACATAAATTTAAATTATAGTTAAATAAATATAGATATAGTAATATGATAAAACTATGGTTAGAATAAACGCAAAAGAAAAAATCTAGTCAATGAGGATTAAACGGGCAGCCGTGTGGCCGTGTGGATTTATAAATTGTGATCCGCGATAATATGATTGCCCACCATTATTTGAAACGTTTTCAGACCTGGATTCAATTCACACAATCTGGATTGTGTCGATGGGACGAGCCTCTATTATTTCAAAACTTGTCGATCGGAACTCGAAAAATAAAAGGGAAAAATATATTTTTCAGAATTCTTTTATGGAGCAAATCTGTCGTTCTAATATTTTTACACGACTACGTGACGCAAAGGAGGGTAATATGTTTAATAATATGTATTATGTATGAATGTTTTTTTTCCTTTGTGGTGCTCTAGAGACAAAAAGTACAGGCTGATTGTAATAATTTTTACGTCAATCGATTTTTCTTAATCTTGTGAGTGTCACTAAAGACATGGAAGTCATCAATATTCAATATGGCGACAACCAGACGCCATGTGTTAAAAAATAAAGTTGACGAACTATATCAAGTGGAGTATGTCGTGAAGCGACAATTAAAAGAGAAAGAACCTAACCTAAGAACAGCAAAACAACAAAAGTAGACCAAGAAAATAATATATTTAAAGTTTCAGAAAAGTATTTACAATTTTATAAAAAAATGAAATATGAAGATGATGGATGAAATGAGATTACAATTAGGTTTTAAAAAAATAAAGGTAGGAGAATAGGACAATATAGTTTTATAGGGGAGCCTGGAGCCTCGTTGCTTTTGTAGAAATGCGCACACGCAGAGCTTGAGGTTTCTCAGCGGCGACGGCACGCAGCGCCTGGACTGGGCACACGCAGCGTCCGGAGCCGGCGCACGTAGCGCCTGGGGTAGGTGCGCTCAGTACTTGGAGAAGTAGTCGCCGCGCCCAGAGGTAGCGCGGGCAGTAGGTGCACTCGGCGCCTGGAGCAAGCAGTCGTAGCGTGCCCAAAGGTAGCGCGGGCAGTAGGTGCACTCAGCGCCTGGAGCAAGCAGTCGTAGCGTGCCCGAAGGTAGCGTGGCCACGCGCTTGAAGCAGACTGCCGACGACTTCACGTGTAGATGGAGGCTTGCAGGATCCCGGCGCCTGGCTTGCAGGATGCGCCGACGAATTCGGATGTAGATGGAGGCTTGCAGGATCCCGGGGCAAAGCGGCCCCGGGATAAGGCCTTTAGTAGATGTTTCTCGTTTGAGAACTGAAGCGAGACTGTCCATTATTCTCCAATTGTTTGGCTTTTATACCTTTTTAGAGAGAACGAGAAATTATTTAAATTAAAACGAAATTTATTGTAAATGACCTACAGCCAAAGAGTATTTATGTAGAAATAACATCACACCAGAGACGAATTTGAATAAAAGTTACCATGAAAACGGTATAAATAGTAGTTGTCATATTTACCAATTTTTGATTTTTGGACTGTTATTAAGAAACTATTACATTAAAGTAAGAAACGAGATATTATTCATATAGGAAAAACTGATGCGCGACAGCGCGCCGAAGCCTGAAATTGTAGAGTTACAGAGAATTCAATAAAAGACCAAAAAAGGTAAGACTCCATTGACAGCTATTTTAAAAGTACTAAATAGTGTGAAAATACGCAGTAAAATGATATGTTATTGTGTAAAAACGTTACAGGATCCTATATAAATAAAGGTGATGTAAAATATAAATGCAGAAAATCAAAAACAGAATGAAAAAAATAGTATAAAGTGATGCAAAACATTAATGCAGAATATCAAAACAAAATGGAGAATTAGTGTACAATGAAATGTAAGTAGCATAACACTACAAGTATCATTGAATAGGTCTATGAAAATCATCTTTAGGTTTCTTTAATTGTTATTTAACAATTTAGGATGTACATATCACGATTTAAAGATGGCAAGCAATCATTCTCACTTAAATTTTCAAAACTTATAATTAAGGAGTGATAAAATTCTTATATAATCGTACAGTAGGTGTTATTAGTAAATTATTACACAGTCGGGTTTTTTTAAACAGTATATAACCATTAGGCTTGTTTTAGTGGTAGAGCCATGCTGCAGCTGTATTATGCTTGGACCATGCTCTCACATAATTATAGCGTAAAATATCAGCTCGACGCTTTCATTTCAAATTTTATATTCATTTTAGGATTTCAATAAAGTCCTTACTTTCCATTAGGATACTTGAAAAACGAGTTTACGACTACGAGAAAGAAAAAGTATATAATTGGGCGCTTGACATTGTTTTTTACACGAAACAACTAGACTAGTTTACTTTAGCTATTTCCATAGCATAATGTCGTATGGTATTTTACTATGGGGACACGCAGCTGACACTGAAATTATATTTGTTTTACAGAGAAGGGCCATAAGAGCAATTTATGATTTAAAGCCTATAGAGTCGCTGCGACAAAAATTTAAGGAAATTAATATATTAACTTTGGCCTTTCAATATATTTATGAAAATGTTATTATGTACGTATACAAAAATAAAAGTAGTTTTACAAAAATAAGTGATATTCATTCTGTAAATGTTAGGAACACACAAGCTAGTAGTATCAGGTACTAGACTCCATCGAATAAGTAATTCATTCTTGGGGCGATGTATACGCTTTTACAACAAAATTCCAGAAAATAAACAAAATTTTACCTGCTCAAAGTAAAAAAAAAAATATTAAACTGAGTTTGTATAGACCGGGTTAATATAATATTAAATAATTTATACATGATAATAACCCCTGGAAATGAGGTGATAGCCAACAAGCTATTTCTAATTTATTGTGTTGTTAATTTATTATGTTACACAACATACATTTAAAAAAACAAGTCCCGCTGGGTTTCTTGCTGGTTCTTCCCAGGACAGAAGTTTTTTTCGAACCAGTGGTAATTAAGAAAAGAGTGACTTTCAATAAGTATTATTTGTAATCTATATTGAATAAATAAGTTTCTGTTCTGTTCTGTTCTATTCCGTTCGTAACAGTGATATAAAAATATGTAGGAATAAATGAAGTTATTCGTATAAATAAATGGTTTTTATTTTTGTAGTATATGGGACAATTATAAAAACATTTTTTTTTAATAAAAAACGAAATCTGATACCTTTACTTTAGCAAAAACGAAAGGTTTTTTTTTAAATATTTTTCTGTATTTTGTCTATGGCAATAGATAATAAAGCCTATTTTAATAATTAATAGACTTTATTATCAAAAAATCACAGTAATGAAACATTGAGGCGAATCTGTAGAGATCTAATATAATAATACTATTTAGAAAAACGATTGAGTATTTCAATTTCAATTTTTAAAAAAAAAATTTTTTTCAATAAATTGAATATTATCTGACATTATTGAATAGGCTGTATTTCGTGGATTTATTTAACTTGACGCTTGAATTTTCTTTCGGATTACAGGACAGTAGGTTGTTGCGCCCACATAATGACAATGAAGTGGTACTTGGATTATGAGAGGAATAGAACGGACAATGTAAAGCCTCCAGCTGCTTTTCTTAATGACATTTTAATATTAATTGCAGAAAATAATTAAACAATTAAAAAGGTTGAGTTTTATTTTACTATATTTAATAATTACTACAAAACTGCATTTCTTTGTGTCTTTATCAATTTATTCAAACAACTTATCACAGGAACGAGTTCTTTACTACAAAACCTACAAATAATTACAAACCATAAAACTAAAATAAAAACAAAACCCCAGGTCCTGCAAAAATATGATTTTTGACACGAGTAGCAAATGTATAGGGTCAGGTTTGAAAATAGGTCGTCTGAATTTGGGGGTGGCAAAAGGGGGGAGTTGTAGAGTCGCCCCCCCCCCCGCTTTCTTTTCCTGCCGGACGTGCTTAGTTTTTTTTATACATTTTTAAAAATCTCATTTTAAGGTTATATTTTCGTAATGTTTTTGACAATATAAACCTGATTTATGGGGGGGAGAGTTAGGGAAGGGGAAACTCCACCTCAACGTGGTGTAGTCGAGGGTAGCCTGGTCGATGGAGCGCCGCTTCGCGGGGCTCATGCTTCTGAGTTGTATACAAAAAATTTCTTCTCATTTACAGAGGACAGGTTAGTTTAGAAAAGATTCCTTCTAACGTAACATGTCCGAAGCAAGCTCGGGATCTGCGGCACCCAGAGCCGCAGATCACGAGCTCGCTTCGCTCGCTCTTGCACTCAATCGGTGTTCAAAAGGGTAGCCAAGTTGTCGAAGAATAGCAAGCAATCGGTGTCCAGAGGGGTAACGAAGTCGTCGAAAAACAGGAGGAGGCAAACAAAAACGTAAGGGAGCACATTCACGTAAACTCGGAAGCAACGGAATGACGTAAAGTATATCTGTCAATGTCAACGAAATTGCCGGGGTTGGGTTTGAAAGTAAGTCGTCTGTATTTTGCCAGCCTAGCGATTCATTTACGCATTTTGAGATGACTTTGGCAGATGCAACATCAAAAACGTTAGCATTTAGTTAAATAATATATCTTCCTCACGTTTAGTTAGTGATTAACCAATAGTTTAAAAAAAAATTAAAAATACTTCGACGCTGCTCCGGCAGCAAAAATCGCATGGGAGTGCATCAGATAAAACCCCTTGACTCCCACATTGACAGAATCCTCAAATTCAGGCGACTCAATTTCAAACCCAACCCAATGTTTAAATCTTCAAAATAAGACATATTTGAACTATGTTCATGTATTTATGTGTTATTGTGAAAACTCACTTCAATATTCAATGGTTAATAAACTAAAACAATATCACAACCTAAGTTCTAGTGTAAGACTAAACAAACTTAATAAAACCTTCCGCTCCCTTTTATGTATTTGCAGATGCAGTATATAAATATTAATAGCTAATGTCACTCCCACAATTAAAACGAATCTAACAAAAGACATCAAGACGTTTAGGCTACAGAGCGTGCCAAAAAATAACATAATATATACATACCTGCATGACCTACATAATCGCGAAAAAATTACACAGATCCAAAAAGAAATTGAAATAAATTCTGTAAAACTTGGTTAAGTGGGACCTGGATAAGTGAGAAACCTCCATAGCTGGAACTCGTGCTTAGGTCCCGGCACTTTAGCACTGAATTACCTCTGTTAGTGGGACAAAATAAACCTCTATATCTGGGATTAGTTCTTTCAATTGAATGATATTTACTATTTTAGCCGATTGGAGAAGAATTTGAATCAAGTAATGAAGTCCCAGAAACGAGAAATTTTGATGTTTGTTAACAATTATTGTACAGCTCACAATAATATGCCCGATCTAAATTTATAAATTTTAAAAACATCTAACAGCTGATACTACAAACAAAAATAAGAGATATTTTTGATTGACACATTCTCTATGCATTTTTGTATTGTTTATAAAAATATATCTTTGTTTAATAGCTTTTTTGATTGTTAATATAGATTACAACTCATGTTTAATGTCTACAAAATACGTTATATTATTTAATAATCGCACCTCTAGAACTGAAATAACATCTGTTCTCATCTCTATTAATGGAACCCTCTGTAAATGAGACAGATATTTATTTATACCTGGATATCTGCGATACTGGGTAAGTGGAATACCTCTTTAAGTGAGACAAATTTGCAGGTCCCTTAAGGTCCCATTTATCCAGGTTTCACTGAACGAAAGTGAAACAGGCAATGCGCGGCAGTATCTTACCGAAAACAACTCAAAATAATTAAAAACTGCGGTTGTCTACCCGCTTGCCAAGCGTACCCGCTTTGGCAACATTACCCTTATGAGGCGATCTATGACGAAGGCCTATGTTCAGCAACAAGTCACCATTCCATATTTTTCTACAGACCCAAAAAATAAACTTTCACCCTCGTCATTATTCTTGTAAGATGAAATATTACGTCATGTACATAGTTATTACATCTTACATACGTACATACTCTCGAAAAGCATTACCCTCCTGGGCAGTCGAGTAAAAATGTAATCCAAAACAGACACAGTCGATGTTACTTTTGCTATAAAATCATAGATTACCCCCTAATCGAGGAGGAGGTAATCTATGTATAAAATAGTGAAAAAATGAGCTGTTGGTATGTTTTCTACTCCATTGTGTTTCATATTCCAGTATTAATTTCCGAAGAGATGTGCCATGAAGCTATTGGTTTTTCTATTGCTTTTTTTTTCGTTTGAAAATTCAATTTTGCATTTTGGCGTTTTATAGAAGATGAATGCAGTAGCATAGGTATTTATTACTTAATATTTTCATATAAAGCCATTTCATTAATAATTATAAATATGTGAAAATTATTTTTGCCTTCTTTCATACAAAGAAGTCCGTCTGTAAGTGCTACTCTCTTATCTATTTCTCCCACCAAATAGCAGCGATGTTTGCACAGCTGTGTTCCAGTGTGGAGGGTAAAGAAAGTCGGTACAGATACTACAGGCTGTGAGGCATTCTATCTTGTTCCCCAGAGGTGACAACGCATCTGCAGCCTGCTTTGTTCAAAGTTGGCTGCAGGTGTCCTTGGAGTGCAGTAGCCACTTACCAGGTACAGATAGTACAGGCTGTGAGGCATTCTGTCTTGTTCCCCAGAGGTGACAACGCATCTGCAGCCTGCTTTGTTCAAAGTTGGCTGCAGTTGTCCTTGGAGTGCAGTAGCCACTTACCGGGTACAGATAGTACAGGCGGTGAGGCATTCTATCTTGTTCCCCAGAGGTGACAACGCATCTGCAGCCTGCTTTGTTCAAAGTTGGCTGCAGTTGTCCTTGGAGTGCAGTAGCCACTTACCGGGTACAGATAGTACAGGCGGTGAGGCATTCTATCTTGTTCCCCAGAGGTGACAACGCATCTGCAGCCTGCTTTGTTCAAAGTTGGCTGCAGGTGTCCTTGGAGTGCAGTAGCCACTTACCAGGTACAGATAGTACAGGCTGTGAGGCATTCTGTCTTGTTCCCCAGAGGTGACAACGCATCTGCAGCCTGCTTTGTTCAAAGTTGGCTGCAGTTGTCCTTGGAGTGCAGTAGCCACTTACCAGGTACAGATAGTACAGGCTGTGAGGCATTCTGTCTTGTTCCCCAGAGGTGACAACGCATCTGCAGCCTGCTTTGTTCAAAGTTGGCTGCAGTTGTCCTTGGAGTGCAGTAGCCACTTACCGGGTACAGATAGTACAGGCGGTGAGGCATTCTATCTTGTTCCCCAGAGGTGACAACGCATCTGCAGCCTGCTTTGTTCAAAGTTGGCTGCAGGTGTCCTTGGAGTGCAGTAGCCACTTACCAGGTACAGATAGTACAGGCTGTGAGGCATTCTGTCTTGTTCCCCAGAGGTGACAACGCATCTGCAGCCTGCTTTGTTCAAAGTTGGCTGCAGTTGTCCTTGGAGTGCAGTAGCCACTTACCGGGTACAGATAGTACAGGCAGTGAGGCATTCTATCTTGTTCCCCAGAGGTGACAACGCATCTGCCACCTGCTTTGTTCAAAGTTGGCTGCAGTTGTCCTTGGAGTGCAGTAGCCACTTACCGGGTACAGATAGTACAGACTGTGAGGCATTCTGTCTTGTTCCCCAGAGGTGACAACGCATCTGCAGCCTGCTTTGTTCAAAGTTGGCTGCAGTTGTCCTTGGAGTGCAGTAGCCACTTACCGGGTACAGATAGTACAGGCGGTGAGGCATTCTATCTTGTTCCCCAGAGGTGACAACGCATCTGCCACCTGCTTTGTTCAAAGTTGGCTGCAGTTGTCCTTGGAGTGCAGTAGCCACTTACCGGGTACAGATAGTACAGGCGGTGAGGCATTCTATCTTGTTCCCCAGAGGTGACAACGCATCTGCAGCCTGATTTGTTCAAAGTTGGCTGCAGGTGTACATGGACTGCAGTAGCCACTTACCTTCAGGTGGATTGTAAGTTCATTTGTAACTTCAGTTATCTATACATATAAATAAAATTGAAGTGTCTGTCTGTAACATTGAAAGGACCGGCTTGAATTAAGATCAGGCGGTTATTTGGACGTTGTTAAGACATAAGTAACTATACTAAAATGTTTGTCTGTCTGTGTGTCTGGGCTAATATTCAGAATGATTGAAATGATTGAGATTGTGATAACGTTATTAACAAAATCTATACTATATTTAATAAGAAAAACTTGAAGATTTTGTCTATCTTTGTTTACCTTAAATATAAATAAACCACATTAATAGATTATATCCAGAAGAAACTAAAGCGGATTGCTAGTATGAAATAAAAAAAAACAATTATAACTGTTTTAAATTAAAAAAATAATTACATCACAAAGGTATATAGGTGCTAAGAATCTCCGGTGGAGGTTCGGTTGCCACCTTAGACGACTCGACCTGGTAACGTACAACGAACGCACCCTGAGGACTGACGAGAAGATCGTGGAGCTGGAAGAAGAGGTAGACAAGTTGCGCTGGTATATTATAGGATTATCCGAAGTCCGAAGAGAGGGGGAGGACACGGTAATCCTCGAATCCGAACACTTGCTCTATCACCGGGAGAGCGACCATCTGTCCCAAGGAGGTGTCGAATTTATCGTCCACAAGACTCTCGTTAACAACGTTGTAAAGATCGGGAGTGTGTCGACGAAGGTTGCGTGCCTTATACTCAGAATCACCAAATGGTATTCGCTGAAGGTCATACAGGTTTACGCACCAACCACGGCACACCCCGATGAGGAGGTGGAGGAAATGTATGAGGATATCTCTAGAGCCATGCATTCCTCCAAACCCCAATATACGGTTTTAATGGGAGACTTCAATGCAAAACTAGGCACAAGAGAGAACGGTGAGCTGAAACTAGGGAAATTTGGAATAGGGCAACGGACTCCAAGGGGCCAGCAGCTGGCCGACATCATGAAAAAAGAGGGACTCTTTATGATGAACTCTTTCTTTCAGAAGCGGCCCCACAGGAAGTGGACCTGGTCGACTCCCGACGGTTCGACAAAAAATTAGATTGACTTCATTATGACGACCAGACGACAACTGTTCAGTAATGTCTCCGTGATCGCGAGGGTGAAAACTGGTAGCGATCACCGAATGGTTAGAGGCACACTGAACCTAAACGTTAAGTTGGAGATGTCTCGTCTAATGAAGTCAACGCTCCGTCCCCCTCGTGCTCTAATCAAAAGTCCCGAAACCTTTCAGCTCGAGTTACAAAAGCGTTTTCAGTGCCTAGAAGACTTCAATGAAGTGGACGATATGAATGACAAGCTCGTGGAAACTGTCCATGCGGTCGGAGCTAAGTTTTGCAAGACCCGCCGCAGAAGAACACAAAAACTCTCCGATCACACTCTTAATCTCATGGCTGTTAGACGGGAGATGAAGCTACATTCTTCAAAAGACTTGACTGCATACAGGCATCTGAACAGACAGATCTCCAAATGCATGCGGCGGGACTTACGCAACTTCAATACAGCTCGTATTGAAGAAGCGATCGAGTGGAACCAAGGCTCCAAAGTCTTTGCCAGAGACCTGTCTGCCAGAAAGAGCCAACTGTCAAAGCTGAGGACAGAGTGTGGCAGCATCGTTTCCAGGACACTTGAGATTTTGAGTGATATTGAGAGGTTCTATGGGCAGCTGTACACGTCATCGTTGGAGCCACACGCAAGTGTGAGTAACGATCCAAGAGCGAGTCTCATCCGACACTATTCCGAAGATATCCCGGACGTCAGTCTGAGCGAGATTAGAATGGCCCTCCAGCACCTTAAAAACGGTAAGGCCCCAGGCGAGGATGAAATTACAGCGAAGCTTCTGAAAGCGGGTGGAAAACTGGTACTTGAAGTCTTTCAGAGGCTCTTTAATTCCGTCCTCCATGGTGGCATTACACCGGAGGCGTGGAGCAGAAGTGCGGTGGTCTTGTTCTTCAAGAAAGGTGACAACGCTCGCTAATAAAATAAAATGTGTCTTTCCTAGTTTAAAGAGCATCTCTCGCCTTCACTCAATTGCGTGCACTATCCCCGTCACCGCTAATCACATCACCACAGACTTAGAGATAGCAACCGCAGAGTCTACTTCACCTGAGAATGCCTTGTGTAGATGCGAAACACGTGTCTTAATATTGACGGTGGTGTGTCTTTCCTAGTGTTGTGGAGATGGGTGATGTGATTAGTGGTGACGGGGATAGTGCACGCAATTGAAGGAGGGCGGGAGGTGCTCTTCAAACTTTTATTACGCGGATATAATCAAATTAATGTTTATATTAATTTGAATAGGTATCGCCTGATTTTTTTTATTACCTTAAGATGGAATGCCTCGTTACCAGTAAAAAGGGCCTCCGGTTCTCTATACTCACCATACAAAACACAGCAACATTATGCTGCTATTTTAAGCTGGTATTCTGTGACGTGGTCCTGATCTGAGCGTGGTCCTTTCTTAGTCAAGCCGACCCTTTCGTGCTGCAGCATATAGGGCAATCTGTTCTCTGCGTTCAAATATTTTTGATGAAGTTCTTCAACTTAAAATAATTCAACAAATATAGCGCCTAATTATCGACTGAACTGGTTTATAGTTTTATGGGGCAGCTGTGAAAATATGACATTTCCGGAACTCTCCAGTCAAAACACAACAAACAAAAGCCCCACTTCAACAGCTTAAGTCTAGCTACTACCAATGACCCGACTCCAACGAGTCAGCAACTCCTTCACGGGGCAATGTTACGCTTTGAGATCAAAGTTTCGGAAAATCTGTTCTGAGCCTATCGTCAAAAGGTTGAAATTTTTTGTTGAAACAAAAGCTGTATAAAAAGGGTTATTATAATTTTAAGGATTATGTGACTGATAATAACTCATATTATTGAGATGATCGCTACCATAATATTTCTAAATTATAATAAATTATGTTTTAAAAAAAGACATTGGGATTCCTACCAGTTCTTCCCAAAATAGATTTTTTTCCGAACTAGTGGTAAAAACATAAATGACTTTCAACTATTACTTGTAATCTATGTTGAATAAAAATTATTTCATTTAATTCTACCAAACATTCCTTCCTTCTTTATGTATATTCTGTATACATTTTGGGACTTGTCTTCGAATACACTTACAAGAAATGTTTCTAATTCATAAGGAATTTGTTCTAAGACAAAATGAATACCGTTACATTTATTCATTTAAAAGAGATAATTAAATTAGAATTAATAAAAATGAAAATAAGCACTCGATTGATACAGAAGAGAGAAAAGAATTGATTACTTTTGTAAATTTGCACGTCCAATAGGAGATCCCTTGACATAGACCTTTGAGAAATCTAAATATCATGAATAAGCCTATTATATATAAGTACTCTAGTTAATAATGTAAGAAAAGTGCTATTTTGATCACTCACTAACATACTAATTGATTGATTCACTTAACTAAATCTTCATAAACCTATGGCACTTCTAGTTCACTTAGAAAATAGAAATTTAGCTTCAAGGTAGATTAATCAGCAAAAAAAGTGTTGTGTCTAGGCTATCCGAGACTAGCTATCTGCGCTGGTCAGGATTATACGTGGTAGAGCCATGCTGCAGCTATATTAATAGTATAGTTGTTGCACGAATGGGTCGGCTCGACCGGGGAAGGACCACCGATCACAGAATACCAGCATAAAATAGCAGCTTAATGCTGCTGCGTTTCATATGGTGAGTGTAGAGAACCGGAGACCCTTTTTACTGGAAAAGAAGCATTCTATCTTAGTCCACATGGGTGACAACACATCTGCATTTTAATTTGCAAACGAAGATAGATGTAGATGTCTATGGGACACAGCAACCACTTACCATCAGGTGGACTGTGTGCACGTTTGTCACACTTATTCTATAAAAAAATAAAAGTTTAAGCGTCAGTAATCTAATGGCAGGGCGCGGACCGCGAACTCGAAAGGTCGTGGGTTCGAATCCACCATTCAACTACTGTATATTAGCATTTTAGTAGTATTTTTTCTAGGCGGTGACTGATGTAAGACCGATAGTTATTAAACACTCTTCAGTCTGTAATCAGTCTGACCAGACTGACAAAACTTATTAAAATATTTAAATAACCATCATTCTGAATGGTTGGCACTCTTGGCAGGCGGGTTGGCAACTGTTTTTTTTAAAGTTATTGTTAGGAAGACGCTGCTGCCAATCTCCTGCGTAGTTTCCCTATGTCAAATCATACACGTAGTTTACACGCTTATTCTGCAGTCAGTGGCGGGAAACTGACTGTATACGCGTAGACTGATGGATTGATGGTTCAGAATGATGGTTATTTAAATATATTAATAATTTTTGTCAGTCTGGTCAGACTGATTACAGACTGAAGAGTGTTTAATAGCTATCGGTCTTACATCAGTCACCGCTTAGACAGCGAGGGAGTGGCACGCCGTGGCGCCGCGTGCGACGACTCCCCCGCCACCCCCGACGTCCCCTTTTAAGCCATTAACCCCGAAGAAAGAATATATTATAACTTTAGAAGCTGCCTATACTTTGGGATACAACGAATAACCAATATGTGAATAAATATAAGAGAAGCGAGACGCTGCAGAAACTATCAGGAATTTTGAAAAAAAAAAAAACCCCAAGCTAATGTAGAAGATGTGAGAAAGAAATTAATACCCTAAGATCCAACTATCGCCGTGAATTAAAACAAATGTGACTTCGAAAAGGTCAGGAGCTGGAGTAGAAGAAGTTTATGTTCAGAAAAGTTGGATATTTGAATACCTCTTCTCCTGTGTCTATTATGTCATTCAGTTAATTTAAGTGTGTGTAGAATTCTCTTTTCATTTGGTACTTTTTTACACCATCGCTTTATTTTCTTACGATTCTTCAAAGACAGGGCCAATACTATAAAAACACAAGTTATTTTCTTGTTAAAATCCATAGCTAATGTGTATACGTGTTATCGCGTTGAAGTTTACGGTTGGACTTATGGTCAGTCTGATTTACCGTCTAATACCGACCGTCAATCCATCATTCAGCCATCAGTCTTAGATACTTGATCAAGGTCACACAGAAGAAACTGACGCCAACCTTAACGTGTAACGTACGGGACGATATGGGGTAGTGGATAGGTTTTTTTTTTGTAGAATAAGGGTGATAAACAAGCACACAGTTCACCTGATGGTAAGTGGTTGCTGTGGCCTATAGACATCTACATCTATATTCGTTTGGGAATTAAAATGCAGATGCGTTGTCAGCCGTGAGGACTAAGACAGAATGCCTCTTTTCTAGTAAAATAGGTCTCCAGTAGTCTACACTCACCATACGAAACACAGCAGCATTTCGCTGCTATTTTACGCTGGTATCCTGTGAGAGCGTGACCCATTCGTGCTAGAACAATACTATTAATATAGCTGCAGCATGGCTCTACCATGTAAAAAATTATATTTTTGTTTTTCAAGTTATTTTTAGTTTTTAATAAAAGAATAAAACTTTTTTATGTTAATGATTGAAGTACAAAACTATTTAATAAAAAAAAGAATCGCCTAAATCGGTTTACAATTAACGAAGATATCGCGTAACCTACATAAAAAACAAAAAGAAACATATCGTTGAATAGTTTTGAATTGTGTTGAAATGAGGTGATCGTTACCATGCTGTTTCTAGATGTTTTAATACTAATTGTATAGACGAATACATTGTACATTAGTTATAGATATCTAAAAAGAAGTCCCGCTAAGTTTCTTGTCTTTTTCTACAGGATTCAAAAAGGAGACTGTACTCAATTCGCCTGTATGTTTTTTTTATGTGTTATCTCATAACTTTTTACTGGGTAAACCGATTTCGATGATTCTTTTTTATTTGAAAGCTGGTGCTTCAAATGTTAGCCCATATAAATTGATCAAGGTCAAACCAATAGTTTTTGAGTTATTCTTAATAATTTATATTGAAGTCGGTTGTACAAAATTTTTAATTTTAAATTATTTTCGGACGCAGTAGGAAAACTTAAATGACTTTCAAAAAGTATTTTAATGAATATAAATATAATAAAAATAAAAAAAAATATAAAAATGATTCTATTCTATTCAATTATAATCTTCACCTTTTTTTTGAAGTTATTTAAAAACTATTTGTTCATCGACAAACTATCATCTCATACAAATAAGACACAAACTACATAAGAAAATTATTTCATATCTCTTCTCTTTATCGTATGATAAAAGAAAACTAATATAATCTTGGATGTATGTACTTTGAATAACATACAAAAGGCCATCCGTTAGTACATCGATATAGTGAGTGATGTTTGTATAGACTACGTCAAGCAGGGACCTATTATTACAGGAGATTGGACCCAATCGCCTCGAGACGAGCTCGATATAAACGGTACAATATTGCCTGTATATAACACACGTTATAAGCTAACTCGTATATATGTACGTTCATTTATATTTCTTGATGCAAAATAATATCAAAATTTGTATACCTAATATTATACGACTGACTGACTCGTTGCTTTAGCGGTCGTAAACGCGATTACTAATCGTAAGGTCCCGGGTTTGAATCCCTTCTCAGTAGCAGCCCGGAGTCAGGAAGTTGGCGGTGTTTCCCTCGCGTGACTCGGAAAGCACGTAAAGCCGTTGGTCCTGCGCCTGATCTCTCTCCTGTTTGTATCGGATTACCGTCCCATCGGACTTTTTTTTCTTATAGAATAAGGGTGACAAACGAGCACACAGTCCACCTGATAGTAACTGGTTGCTGTGGCCCATAGACATCTACATCTATCTACGTTTGCGAATTAAAATGCAGATGCGTTGTCACCCATGAGGGCTAAGATAGAATGCTTCTTTTCCAGTAAAAAAGACCACGCTCTCACAGAATACCAGCGTAAAATAGCAACTTAACAGTGGTGTGTTCCGTATGGTGAGTATAGAGAACCGGAGACCATTTTACTGAATAAGAGGCATTCCATCTTAGTCCTCACGAGTGACAACGCATCTGCGTTGATTTTTATTTTGATTCGCAAACGAGGATAGATGTCGATGTCTATGGGCCACAGCAACCACTTACCATCAGGTGGACCGTGCGCTCGTTTGTCACTCGATCCTATAAAAAAATGTCTCCGGTTCTCTACACTCACCATACGAAACGCAGCAGCATTAAGCTGCTGTTTTACGCTGGTACTCTGTGATAGCGTGGTGTTTTCCCGGGCGAGCCGACCCATTCGTGCTACAACTATACAATTAATATAGCTGCAGCATTGCTCTACGACGTATAATCCCTTGACTGGACTGTGATAGTGAGAGCATAGCGAGTACATTTGTGTGTGGCTATTCTCGGCTAGCCTAGACACCACTGGCTTTTTCATTTTAGTCCTTACAGGTGGCAACGCATCTGTAGCCTTTTTCTTTGAAGTTGGTTGTCACACAGTTCCTACCTGATGGTAAGTGGATGCTGTGTTCCATAGACATATAAAACTATCCTGGATTAAAAATCAAAATTGAGACGCTTTGTCACCCCTGAAGACTAAGACTCTCTCCTGTTTAGGTCTCCGGTTCTCTACACTCACCATACGAAACACAACAGCAATAAGCTACTGTTTTATGCTGATATTATGTGAGAGCGCGGTACATTTGTAAAAAAAGTAGTGGAAAAATGGTTTTCGAGTGGTAACCTCGTACTGGTAGGCGAATTGTAGGACGACCTCCCACTAGATGGAGTGACGACCTGGTAAGACATGCAGGAAGTCGATGGATGCAGGTGACTCAGGACCGTGCTTTGTGGCATTCCTTCGGTGAGGCCTAAGTTCAGCAGTGGACTTGTGAGGGGCTGTAATGATGATGATGATGTGGTCCTTGTCCGGCCAAGCTGACTCGTTGGTGCTACAACCATAATATAACTGCATCGTGGCTCTACGACGTATAAAATCCATGTATATCCAAACCATAAGTATCAAATGCATCTGTAGCTTATTGGCTTGAAGCTGATTGAAGGTGTCCATGGTATGCAGGAACCGCTTACCATTAGGTGGGTTGTAGCTCGTTTATCTACTTCATCATCATCATTACAACCAATGAATGCTGAATATAGATATTTTGCAGTAACCACTTTGTAGGGGGAATATAATTATTATTTGCCTAGGTTTCTTGGCGGTGTTTTTTGAGTTATTACAAGTCAATGCCGCTTCCCATAAAAAAAGCAGGAGACGTGTGAAATGACACTTGAGAAATCTCAAGAAAAAATTCTATGAAAAAAAAAATGCTTACGAATATGTCCGGCTACACTATACAGATGTTTTTATAATAATTCCGTTATAATAGTAGTTTATAGAACAATGTACGTATTTGGAATCGGCTGGAGGTACACTATTGTCATCTTCTTACTCTGATTAAAAAATCAGATTGTATATATTACGCTAAGCAACTAACTCAATTCAAGAGCATCTTTTCCCACAACCATTCAACGTAATGGATTTTTATTACCGCCGAATGTTCAATTTCTTTCAATTCGAAATTTGATATTCGAAATTTGAATATAAAGACGTGCACACACTCACACACAATATGAATACGGCAAAGCAGATTCTATCGACCGACTTAATTCAAACATTATTAAGCGTTTGAAAAATGGTGGCTATATTGTGAGATTATTTTTGTTGATACATAAAGCAATATGGTAACGATAGTACCGGGGACGCCGACACGCTATCACAGAGTAACAGAGTAAAATAGCAGCTCAATTCTGCTGTTTTGTATGGTGTGTTTAGAGAATAGGAAACGCTTTTTATTGGAAACGAGGCATTCCATCTTAGTCCTCAGAGGTGACCACGCATCTGCATTTCGATTTTGAATTGAGGATTAATGTAGAGATATATGGGCCACAGCATCCACTTATCATTAGATAGACTGTGTGCTCGTTTATCATATTTGTTTTTTATTTATTTTTTATTTATTTGTATAGATAAGGATCTATACAAATAAATAAAATTGAAGTGTCTGTTTGTTATCACAATCAATCAAAATTACAACATTTTACTAAATGGATATGAAAGTATATATGGTACTAATAACAAAAATACAATTTTTAAAGTTTTTGTCTGTCTGTATGTCTGTCTGTCTGTTTGTTCCGGCTAATCTCCGAAACGGCTGGACCGTTTTTGACGGGATTTTCACTGGCAGATAGCTGATGTCACAAGGAGTAACTTAGGCTACTTTTATTTTATAAAAAGAATTAGGGTATCACGCAAAAAAAATTAAACCTCTAAATAACACGCGGGCGAAGTCGCGGGGAACACAAGATAGGAATAATAATTTAACAACATTTTTTTATTATTTTTTGTAAATATTAAACTAGTAACGCTATTAACCTTACTAATACTCACGTTTATCATTCTAAGTAAGCAGATAAATGCTTGTGTTAAGGCGGTTCCCTGACCAAATAACCTTGAGCATGCAGTGCACTGCCGCCCTCCCTCTGCGTATGCCCATTTATCGTAGAATTCACACAATTTGTGGAATTAATTTTAATTAAAAAAGAAAAGCGAACTTTAAAATAATAATAATAAATAAATAATATATATATATATATATATATATATATATATATATATATATATATATATATATATATATAATTAATATAATTAAAAATAATTAATAATAATAATAATAAGGGCGTAGGGAAGTGACGACCCCACCGCCCGCTGACGTAGCAGTTAGGTGACAAAACTGTTACGTCAGTGCAGTCAGTCAGCGCCTTGCCAAGAGGTGTGTGCGCCGTGCCTCGGCAGAAGTGAGGAGTAAATTGGAGGAGGCGATTGTGGAAACGCGCAGTAAGTCTCTCGAAAATCGACCGCGACTACCGCGCATACCCCTAAGCAAGCGGAATCGGGCTGTCGTGAGGTCTCTTAACCCAATGCTGGTGACCTATTTGGAAGCCAGCCGGGACCTTTGCGAGACGGACTCAATTCTTTTTGGCGCCGCACTGGCAGTTTGCCGTATTATTGGCGCCAAACTTCCCACGGCTGGACGCGCTACTAGACAAAGTAGCGCCATACCAGCCTGGAGAAGAAGGATTGAGGACCGTATCGCAAAGACAAGGGTCCTCATCGGCAGACTAATAAGCTTCAGGTCGGGCAATTATAGGCCGAAAATTGTGCGCACCGTCAGGATGGCGTTTGCTAGGACAAATATCAGTTTGTCCCAGCCGGATATAACGCAAAAACTGACGGAGCGCATAGACGACCTAAAGCAGAGAATCGCTGCTTGGAGGAAGCGGATTCGGCGATATACCGACAGGTCGACACAGTTCAACCAGAATTATCTCTTCCAGAGTGATCAGAAGAGGCTCTATGAATCATTGGAGCGACCAATGGTACGTGGAACGGGCCCAGCACCGAAACAGGCCGACACTATCGCATTCTGGCGCAGCCTGTGGTCAGAGCCCGTAAACCACAGCGAGGGCCCTTGGACGGAAGTTGTGGCGAGTCAGTGTGCGAATATTACGCCCATGGACCCCGTCATCATAACGCCAGATGAAGTAGCTGAGGCGGTCCGTAGGGCCCCGAACTGGAAAAGTCCGGGACTCGACGGACTGCATCACTACTGGCTGAAAGGGTTCGTGGTGTGTCACGCTGTGCTCGCCCGACAGTTTCAAGAGGCTCTCAACCAAAAGTCGCTCCCAAGCCTCTACTGGAATCACTCATTTGGTTCCTAAAGACCGGGATTCCACAGACCCGAGCAAATAACGCCCCATAACGTGTCTACCTACCATATACAAGACACTAACATCCATTTCGAGCGCGAGAATCACTCGTCATCTGAACTCAAATCAGAAGATATCGCGCGCTCAAAATGGATGACGGTGCGGTGGTCGTGGAACCAAGGAACCACTTCTCATTGACGCGGTCATTGGCCAGGTGGTTAAACGCAACCGTCGGAACCTCTCCGCCGCCTGGATAGACTATAAAAAGGCATTCGACTCGGTGCCTCATACATGACTTAAGAGGGTCCTCGAGCTGTATAAGGTCAATTGTACAGTTCGAAACTTCCTCGGGCAGTGTATGGGGCAATGGAGTACGATCCTTTGTCATCTAGGCGAGCGGATGACGGCTGCGGAGAGCCACATAAGTATAAGAAGGGGTATCTTCCAGGGCGATTGTTTGAGTCCAATCTGGTTCTGCCTCTCTCTGAACCCTCTCAGTACCTTACTGGAGGGCTCCGGAAGGGGATTTCAGCTTCGGAAAGGAGGTACAAAAGTGACCCACCTTTTCTATATGGATGATCTCAAGTTATTCGCCTCCAGTCGCTCTTATCTTATGGAATTGCTAAACATCACTTGTGATTTTAGCGATTCTATTAGAATGGAGCTGGAGACGGATCCTCCTCCATGTTGGACGGATGCGGTCCTCCATGTTGAAAGGGGAAGGGTTGCTAACTCTGAGGGCATAGACTTATCTATGCCCATTAAAATAAAGACCCTTTCCGAGGCTGAAACATACCGATACCTGGGTATGTCACAGAACATCGGTGTAGATGAGGCGGGTATGAAACGGTCAGTTTGCGATGTGTTTTATGCACGCTTGACCAAAGTGCTTAACAGCCTTTTGTCTGGTGAGAATAAGACGCACGCATATAACGGTTGGGTCATGCCTGTTCTCATGTATACCTTTGGCATACTCAGGTGGACTCAGACCGAGCTGAACGCTCTGGACAGAAAAGTCCGCACTATAATGACGTCCCACAGGGTGCATCATCCGAGATCGTCAGTAATGAGGCTGTACTTGCCGCGGAAGCATGGTGGACGCGGCTTTTTAAGCTCGCTTACCATGCATAATCACGAAGTGTGCAGCCTCCGTAATTACTTTCTGACGAGAGCGGATGATCCATACTATAGGGACGTTATTTCTTGTGATAAAGGACTTACCCCTCTATCCTTAGCCAACGAGCAATGGCAAGACCTGGCAGTACAGAGCATTTCCGACCGGGAGACCGTATGGAAGGAGAAGGAGCTCCACGGGAGGTTCTACAAGACTATACATGAGCCTTTCGTAGACACAGTCGCCTCCCTCCACTGGATACGTTTCGGTGACCTCTTTGGGGAAACCGAGGGTTTTCTCTGTGCGATACAGGATCAGGTTATTAAGACCAACAATTATCGGAGATACATCCTAAAGGATGGCACCGTTGACGTCTGTCGAGCTTGTCGCCATCCTGGTGAGTCACTTAGGCATGTCATCTCCGGTTGTTCGGCGCTTTCTAACTCTGAGTATTTGCACAGGCACAACTTAGTAGCCAGGATTCTACACCAGGAGCTCGCTCTGAAACACGGTCTCGTGGATCGGAAACTGCCGTATTATAAGTACTTGCCGGAAGCCGTGCTCGAAAATGACCGCGCCAGGCTCTACTGGGACCGGGCCATCATCACAGACAGGACTATTCTTGCGAATAAGCCTGATATTGTGCTGATGGACCGGGCACAGTCAAGGATATTTTTGGTCGACATTACCATTCCTTATGACGAGAACCTCGTGAAAGCCGAAACAGATAAACTGACTAAATATACCTGGCTCACGAGGTGACCGACATGTGGGGTGGATTGCCGGCCGAAATTATACCTGTAGTCGTCTCTGCGAATGGGTTAATTCCAGTCAGCCTCTCGGGTCATCTGAGGCGACTGGGACTCCGTGACGGACCGCTCCAAGCTCAAATGCAGAAGGCGGTGCTCCTCGATACCGCCCGCATCGTCCGCCGGTTTCTTTCCCTTTCCCCCTAACCCTCGGCCGTCTGGTCTCCTCTGCCGAGGGCTTCCATCTGGTTGGGTTATTATATATTTATGTATTTTTATGTATTTATTTTATTTTAATGATATTTATGTACGTTTACCATGTTTATTTACAATTATATATTTATATTGCCCAACCAGATGAGAAAACTTTATAATTAATAATAATAATAATTATAGAATTGTGCGCACCGTTAGGGTGGCGTTTGCTGCGACAAATATCAGTTTGTCCCAGCCGGATATAACACAAAAACTGACGGAGCGCATAGACGACCTGAAGCAGAGAATCGCAATTGGGGGAAGGGGATTCGGCGATATACCGAGACGACGATACGGTTCAACCAGAATCGTCTCTTCCAGAGTGATCAGAAGAGGCTCTATGAATCATTGGAGCGACCAATGGTACATGAAACGGGCCCAGCACCGAATCAGGCCGACACTGGCGCGGCCTGTCGTCAGAGCCCGTAAACCACAGCGAGGGCTCTTGGACGGAAGTTGTGGCGAGTCAGTGTGCGAATGTTACGCCCATGGACCCCGTCATCATAACGCCGGATGACGTAGCTGAGGCGGTCCGTAGGGCCCCGAACTGGAAAAGTCCGGGGCTCGACGGGCTGCATCACTACTGGCTGAAGGGGTTCATGGTGTGTCACGCTGTACTCGCCCGACAGTTTCATGAAGCTCTCGACAAGAAGTCGCTCCCGAGCCTCTTCACTACTGGGATCACTCATTTGGTTCCTAAAGATCAGGATACCATAGACCCGAGCAAATACCGCCCCATCACGTGTCTACCCACGATATATAAGACACTAACATCCATTTTGAGCGCGAGAATCACTCGTCACCTGAAATTAAATCAGGTGATGTAGCGCGCCCAAAATGGACGTCGGTGGTCGTGGAACCAAGGAACCACTCCTCATTGACGTGGTCATTGGCAAGGTGGTTAAACGCAACCGTCGGAACCTCTCCGCCGTCTGGATAGACTACAAAAAGGCATTCGACTAGGTGTCTCATACATGGCTTAAGAGGGTCCTCGAGCTGTACAAGGTTAACTGTACAGTTCGAGACTTCCTCGGGCAGTGTATGGAGTAGTGGAGTACGATCCTTTGTCATCTAGAAGAGCGGATGACGGTTGCGGAGAACCATATAAGGATAAGAAGGGGAATCTTCCAGTGCGATTGTTTGAGTACAATCTGGTTCTGCCTCTCTCTGAACCCTCTCAGTACCTTACTGGAGGGTTCTGGGAGGGGATTTCAGCTTCGGAGAGGAAGTACAAAAGTGACCCACCTTTTCTATATGGATGATCTCAAATTATTCTCCTCCAGTCGCTTTCATCTAATGGAAATGCTAAACATCACTTGTGATTTTAGCAATTCTAATAGAATGGAGCTGGGGACGGATAAGTGTGCGGTCCTCCATGTTGAAAGGGGAAGGGTTGCTAAATCTGAGGGAATAGACTTGTCTATGCCCATTAACATCCGAGGCTGAAACATACCGATACCTGGGTATGTCACAGAACATAGGTATCGATGAGGCGGACATGAGGCAGTCAGTTTGCGATGTGTTTTATGCACGCTTGACAAAAGTGCTTAACAGTCTTTTGTCGGGCATAAATAAGACACACGCATATAACGGTTGGATCATGCCTGTTCTCATGTATACATTTGGCATACTCAGGTGGAATCAGACCGAACTGAACGCTCTGGATAGAAAAGCCCGCACTATTATGATGTCCCACAGGATGCATAATACGAGATCGTCAGTAATAAGGCTGTACTTGCCGCGGAAACATGGTGGGCGCGGCTTTTTAAGCGCGCTTATCATGCATAATCGCGAAGTGTGCAGCCTCCGTAATTAATTTTTGGCTAGAGCGGATGATCCATTCTATAGGGAACTTATTTTTTGTGATAAAGGACTCATCCCTCTATCCTTAGCCAACGAGCAATGGCAAGACCCGGCAGTACAGAGCATTTCCGACCAGGAGACCGTGAGGAAGGAGAAGGAGCTCCACGGCAGGTTCTACAAGGCTCTACGTGAGCCTTTCGTAGACACAGTTGCCTCCCTCTACTGGCTACGTTTTGTTGACCTCTTCGGGGAAACCGAGGGTTTTGTCTGTGCAATACAGGATCAGGTTATTAAGAGCAACAAGTATCGGGGATACATCCTAAGAGATGGCACCGTCGACATTTGTCGAGCTTGTCGCCATCCCGGTGAATCACTTAGGCATGTCATCTCCGGTTGTTCGGCGCTTTCTAACTCTGAGCACTTGCATAGGCACAACTTGGTAGCCAGGCTTCTACACCAGGAGCTCGCTCTGAAACACGGTCTCGTTGATCGGAAACTGCCTTATTATAAGTACTTGCCGGAAGCCGTGCTCGAAAATGACCGCGCCAGGCTCTACTGGGACCGGGCCATCATCACAGACAGGACCATTCTTGCGAATAAGCCTGATATTGTGCTGATGGACCGGACACAGTCAAGGATATTTTTGGTCGACCTTACCATTCCGTATGACGTGAACCTCGTGAAAGCCGAAACAGATAAGCGTACAAAATATCTGGACCTGGCTTACGAGGTTACCGACATGTGGGGTCTACTAGTATAGGTACGCAGGTGTATTAAGTGTTAATAATATGGTGTTCCCGTGGGTGTCGTAAAAGGCGACAAAGGTAAACAGGCGGGAGATGGGCAGCAGCATCTTCCTGATAATCGCTAAAATTACAATAAAAAAACTGCGGTTGCCAATCCGCTCGCCAAGCGTGGCAACTATGGCAAATACCCCCCATTGATCAAAACAACAAACAGACAGCCCCCAGTCCCCGGCGGCCCCGCTATACCTGGCTACGGTGGCGACCATGGTAACGGCGGGGCAGGGGGTGCTAAGAATCTCCGGTGGAGGTTCGGTTGCCACCTACGACGACTCGACCTGGCAACGTACAACGCACGCACCCTGAGGACTGACAAGAAGATCGTGGAGCTGGAAGAAGAGATAGACAAGTTGCGCTGGCATATTATAGGATTATCCGAAGTCCGAACAGAGGGGGAAGACACGGTAATCCTCGAATCCGGCAATTTGCTCTATCACCGGGAGGGCGACCATCTGTCCCAAGGAGGTGTCGGATTTATCGTCCACAAGTCTCTCGTTAACAACGTTGTAAAGATCGGGAGTGTGTCGACGAGGGTTGCGTACCTTATACTCAGAATCACCAAACGGTATTCGCTGAAGGTCATAAAGGTTTACGCACCAACCTCGGCGCACCCCGATGAGGAGGTGGAGGAAATGTATGAGGATATCTCTAGAGCCATGCATTCCTCCAAAACCCAATATACGGTGTTAATGGGAGACTTCAATGCAAAACTAGGCACAAGAGAGAACGGTGAGCTGAAAGTAGGTAAATTTGGAATAGGGCAACGGAACCCAAGGGGCCAGCAGCTGGCCGACTTCATGGAGAAAGAGGGACTCTTTATGATGAACTCTTTCTTTAAGAAGCGGCCCCACAGGAAGTGGACCTGGTCGAGCCCAGACGGTTCGACAAAAAATGAGATTGACTTCATTATGACGACCAGACGACAACTGTTCAGTGATGTCTCAGTGATCGCGAGGGTGAAAACCGGCAGCGATCACCGAATGGTTAGAGGCACACTGAACCTAAATGTTAAGTTGGAGAGGTCCTGTCTGGTGAAGTCAACGCTCCGTCCCCCTCGTGCTCTAATCCAAAGTCCCGAAACCTTTCAGCTCGAGTTACAAAACCGTTTTCAGTGCCTAGAAGACTGTAATGAAGTGAACAATATGAAAGACAAGCTCGTGGAAACTGTCCATGCGGTCGGAGCTAAGTTCTGCAAGACCCGCCGCAGAAGAACACAAAAACTCTCCGATCACACTCTTAATCTCATGGCTGTTAGACGGGAGATGAGGCTACATTCTTCAACAGATTTGACAGCATATAGGCAACTGAACAAACAGATCTCCAAATGCATGCAGCGAGACTTACGCAACTTCAATACAGCTCGTATTGAAGAAGCGATCGAGCGAAACCAAGGCTCCAAAGTCTTTGCCAGAGATCTGTCTGCCAGAAAGAGCCAACTGTCAAAGCTGAAGACCGAATGTGGCAGCATCGTTTCCGGGGCACCTGAAATTTTGAGTGAGATTGAGAGGTTCTATGGGCAGCTGTACACGTCATCGTTGGAGCCACACGCAAGTGTGAGTAACGATCCAAGAGCGAGTCTTATCCGACATTATTCCGAAGATATCCCGGACGTCAGTATGAGCGAGATTAGAATGGCTCTCCAGCACCTTAAAAACGGCAAGGTCCCAGGCGAGGATGGAATTACAGCGGAGCTTCTGAAAGCGGGTGGAAGACCGGTACTTGAAGTCCTTCAGAAGCTCTTTAATTCCGTCCTCCATGGTGGAATCACACCGGAGGCGTGGAGCAGAAGTGCGGTGGTCTTGTTCTTCAAGAAAGGTGACAACGCTCTCTTGAAGAACTACAGACCGATTTCCCTTCTGAGCCGCGTCTACGTGCTGTTTTCGAGAGTCATTACGAATCGTCTCGCGCGCAGACTTGACGACTTCCAGCCTCCCGAACAAGCCGGTTTCCGAAAGGGCTTTAGCACCATAGACCACATACATACCTTACGGCAAATTGTACAGAAGTCCGAAGAGTACAATTTGCCACTATGTCTGGCGTATGTGGACTATGAGAAAGCCTTTGATTCCGTCGAAATTTGGGCGGTGCTGCAGTCCCTTCAGCGGTGCCAAGTTGACTGTCGGTATATCGAAGTGCTGAAGTGTTTGTGCAGTAGAGCTACGATGGCTATCCGAGTACAGAACCAGATTACGAAACCTATCCAATTGCAGAGAGGTGTAAGACAGGGTGACGTTATATCCCCGAAACTCTTCACCGCTGCATTTGAAGACGTTTTCAAGCTTCTGGACTGGAAAGGATACGGTATTAACATCAATGGCGAGTACATCACTCACCTTCGATTTGCCGACGATATAGTCCTCATGGCAGAATCGCTGGTGGAACTAAGCACTATGCTCAATGACCTCAATAGTGTCTCCCAACGGATAGGTCTTAAGATGAACATGGACAAAAGAAAGATTATGTTTAATGTCCATGTCACACCTATGCCGGTAGTTGTTGGGAGCACTAAGCTCAAAGTTGTTGACGAGTATGTTTACCTGGGACAAATAGTCCGACTAGGTAAGTCCAACTTCGACCGAGAGGTCAATCGACGGATTTAACTCGGCTGGGCAGCGTTCGGGAATCTACGACACATCTTCTCGTCAGAAATACCTCAAAACCTTAAAACAAAATTGTACAACCAGTGCGTGTTGCCAGTGATGACTTACGGAACTGAGACGTGGTCCTTCACTGCTGGCCGTATGAGGAAGCTCAAGGTCGCTCAGCGAGCTATGGAGAGGGCTATGCTCGGAGTTTCTCTGCGTGATAAACTTAGGAATGAGGATATCCGCAGTAGAACCAGAGTAACCGACATAGCCCAACGGATTAGTAAGCTGAAGTGGCAGTGGGCCGGCCATATAGCTCGAAGAACCGACAACCGATGGGGAAGAAAGGTTCTCGAGTGGCAGCCTCGTACCGGTAGGCGAAGTGTAGGGCGTCCCCCCACAAGATGGAGTGACGACCTGGTAAGACATGCAGGAAGTCGATGGATGCAGGTGGCTCAGGACCGTGCTTTGTGGCATTCTTTGGGGGAGGCCTATGTTCAGCAGCTGACTTGTGAAGGGCTGTAATGATGATGATGATGAATATGGTGTGCGTGTGTGCGCGCGTGCGCACACGTGTGTGTGTGTGTGTGTGTGTGTGTGTGTGTGCATGTGGTGTGTAATATATACGAGTATTTAAACAATACGTTCAAATAGTTTTTCTGTCTGTTCGTAGTCTAATGATTTATGCCATTTGATTAAGGAATTTTTTGTCTGTCTTTTAGTTAACGGATATATATTTAATAATTTGTTAGAAAGACTATATAGGACTGGACCTCTGTAGTTGAAAAATCTTCGAGCAAATAATTAATTGGTAACAGGTATTGTGCATACCATATGAGGAAGTCTTTTGTTAAATACAGGACCTGCTTTATTATATTCCGTTTTTGAATGATTTAATAATATTGTCCCAAGAATATAGAGTTGACGTACAGTGAGCAATTCACAGAATTGGTAAAGTTCATTTGTTGAAAATAATCGATGTTTTTTATAACATATTTTCAGTATAAGTCTTTGTGCACGCTCTAACCTAATAATGTGGCGTTTTGCTGCACCACCCCAAGACGTTATGCTATACTTAATAATAGATTGACATAAGGCGTTATAAACAAATTTTATAATACTGGTATCAGCAAGATGACGAAGCTGCTCAAAAATGTATATAAGTTTACTAACTCTGGAAGAAATGTGGTTTATATGCTCTTCGAAAGAAAGCTTGTGGTCTATTATAACACCTAAATATTTTGTGTTCGTGGTCTTTTCAAGAGAGCGACACGTATATGAGCTAAGCGGCTTTATGCAGCAGTCATGGACATAAAAGTTTAAGTTCTCTTGGCCTTTTAATGCTGGTGTGGTAATACAAAAGGGAATTTATTTAGTTTTGATTGCATTTAAAGATAAATAATGCGTATCAAGCCATTGTTGTACTGTAGAAAGACCAGTTTGTGCAACAGAATAAACTTCTTCCCAAGATTGACCATAAGAGGTAAGTGTGGTGTCATCAGCATAGCACATAACCTTACAATTGAGAATGTTAATTTGACAGAGGTTATTAATATAACACAAAAAGAGGGTAGGGTCCAGAACACTACCTGGGGAATTCCGCGCATTATACAGCAATCACCACTTAAAATATCATCAATTTTGGTGCACTGAGTACGATTGTGTAGGTAGTCGCTTAGCAATTGAAGTTGGGTACCTCTGATGCCCAATTTCTCCATAATTGCTTAAAGTTCTGGGAAAGAGACGGTATCAAACGCTTTAGCAAGATCTAAATATGTAGTTAAGACTTTTGAATAAGTATCTAAGTTTATTGCAACGTAATCTACAAACATTCTTACTGCTTCTTCTGCAGATTTAAATTTTCTAAAACCAAATTGATTTTCAGACTGTAATTTAACTTTTTTCTAGATATTCTAAAAGTCTTTTATTTATAATTTTTTCAAAGATTTTTGATAAAGTAGAGAGTATTGATATGGGGCGATAGTTATTGATACAGTTTATTTTCCCTCCCTTGTGGATAGTTAGTACAACTGACTTCTTAAAAGCATCAGGAAATACACCGTCTTTTATACATTGGTTAAAGAGCTTCGTAAGTGGGGGCACAATGTAATATTTTAAAGCTTTAATTGTTTTTGCCGAAATACCATCCTATCCAGGTCCAGACTCAGTTTTTAAACTAATTATCAATTGTTCAATTTCATCCTGTGAAGCATACTGCATCACAAAAGAACTATTATTAGACAAATTTTTTTTTACAGCATTGTGAGGCAATCGTGGAACATTTTAAGGGATATTATTAGCTAATTCGGTACCTATAGTGGTTAAGTAATTATTCATATAATTTACTGACTACTCGGGTGTGTCTTTAAGGGTCAACAGCTCTTGAGGAATATTTTTTTTTATTTTTATAAATTAAATAAAAAGTGAATAACATAGATTTTTAAATTATCTATCCATTAGTGTAATCCTCAAATGATTAGAGCGTTGCCTTTAGCAACAGATGCATGTAATCAATAATTTTAGTAATTTTTTAAAAGTAGATTTTAAATGTATTTATAATACATAAAACAAATTAGAAGTGGAATGTGATGATAGGACATCGAACATTAATAATGTGCTTTTAGATGTAGTTTATCTCTCATAACTAATGAGATAATAGTCTCTGAATAACGAAGAAAAACGCTCTATCGCAAGATTGTGGTCGGGGGTATCGCCTTAAGAGTTGTTCACCACATTAGCCGAATGGCGGATAAAACCCTTGACTTTCTGAGTTTGCGGTCCGAACCATATCATTACGCTACTGTTGCTTGATTCAGTCACACCACATGAGTAGATATTTATCTACTCATGTCGTTACAGTCCAAAATATGAGCATACAAATATAAAGTAAACGAACCGTTACCGTTACGGCTTATTGAAGTCCACTGGTGAACATGGGCATCCACAATAGATTCCCTCATAGGGATCTCCCCCTTGAGGCAATCTATGGGCCTATCTCTATTTGCTATAGTTGCCACGTAAGGTAAACGGGTTGGCAACCGCAGTTCTTTTATTTATATTCGTTATTAGGAAGACGCTGCCGCCCATAATGCGTAAGCAGAACAGGTTGTCTTATGGATACATATCATTCATACAATCGGCCTATCAAAAGTCCACTGTTGAACGTAAGCCTCAACGATATATTAATTCTGCCACATTTGGCACGCTTGGCAGGTCAACTGGCAACCATTTTTCGGTGGTTTGGTTTACATGAGCAGTGGATATTCTTACGCTGGACTTTCACGGGCTGATGAAGGGAAAAAGGAAGACCAGCGGAATAACATTTTCATTAATTAAAACTTTGTTTAACTGGTACCTTTTTAGAGTCGGGGCATCAGAAGCAAGTGAACGAAGCAAGTAGCGCAAAAGTGAGTTCATTAGAGATGATTATACATTTGTGCCATTTGTTATAAAGAGATCGGTCCATGGAGTCCACGTGCGGGGAGGTTCCTAAAGAAACTGAATCTGCGACTGGTCATCGCTGCCGGTGATGGGAGAGCTTTCAATGAGGAAACGCAGCCAGCGTTTTTACCACCATACCGCGGGGAGTAGGAAAGTATGATAATTTAAGTTTAAGATTTAGTTTTTTTACTATGGTAATAATTATTGTATTTATATATATTATATATATATATAACTTAGAATTAACTTATACGTAAAAATAAAATGAAAGTATAGAGAATGGATGATCATTTATTTAGGAACTGCTTATACTCATATAGTTTTAGTACAGAAAATAAATATATTATATAATGTCCTACGGACCGAATTTCGGTCACGGCGGTCAGCCTCAACGGAGACTAGGCATAGGCGCAGGACAAGATTATATTCAATCACTCTCATAGGCCGATGAGATGGTAAACCGACACGACCGGAGAGAAATCAGGCGCAGAACCAACGGATTTACGCGCTTTCCGAGGCACAGGGATAAGACGCCACTAACTTCCTCCGGGACTTGACTCCGGGAGAATTTCTATGGTATGGTGTCAAGAACACAGCGCTTAAACTTATAATTTCATATTTAAGTAATAGAATGCAGAAAGTTATTATCAATGGTAAAAGTTCTTCCGGCTCACCTGTACTAATGGGTGTCCCTCAGGGTTCGATTCTGAGCCCATTCCTATTTCTAGTGTATATTAATGACTTACCTTCTCTTGTAGAGGATAATCATGATATAGTATTATTTTCTGATGATACTTCTTTGATTTTTAAACTTAAACGTCAATCATTTAAATGTGACGAAGTGAATAATGCTATATCATAATTAGTGCATTGGTTTAACGTTAATAATTTACATTTAAACGAAAATAAAACTAAACGTATTAAATATACAACCACGAATGTTAAAAATCTGAGAACCAATGTGTTTTTAAATGTGGAAGAACTGAGCCCTGTTGAGTACACTGTTTTTCTTGGCATCACTCTTGACGCAAAGCTTCAGTGGGGCCCCCATATATCCAAACTAGCAAGCAGCTATGCTGTAAAAAAGATTAGAGGTCTCACTAGTGTCGAGACAGCTAGATTAGTTTATTTTAGTTATTTCCATAGCATAATGTTTTATGGGATTTTGCTATGGGGAAACGCGGCTGATTCAGAAACTATTTTTGTTTTAAATCAGAGGGCCATTAGAGCTATTTACAACCTAAAACTGAGAGAGTCTCTTAGAGATAAATTTAAAGAAATAAATATATTAACTTTGGCCTCTCAGTATATTTACGAAAATTTAATGTATGTTCACAAAAACAAAGATAGTTTTAGTAAAAAAAGTGATGTGCATTCTGTAAACACTAGGAAGAAACACAAGCTAGTGATACCAGTTTCTCGACTCCACAGAGTCAGTAATTCATTCTTGGGGCAATGTATACGCTATAACAACAAGGTCCCGGAAAGTGTACAGGCTCTCTCTATTAGCAAGTTTAAATGTTTTGTTAAGTTGAAACTGTATAAAAAAGGTTATTATAGTATAAATGAATACATGGTTGATAATAACCCCTGGGAATGAGGTGATCGCTTCCAAGCTGATTCTAAAATAAATTTTGTACTTATATAGTTTATATAACCATTATTGTAAAATATGTCTCGCTGGGTTTCTTTCTGGTTCTCCTCAGGACAGAGGTTTTTTTTCGAACCAGTGGTAAAGTAAAAAATGACTTTCAATAAGAATTACACATGTGATCTATATTGAATAAAAAAATATTCTATTCTATTCTATTCTAATAACGACCCGGGATTTGAACCCCGCAACGAGGCAGTCATATTATATATCATTTACTTAACGCTACTGTTATTTAATCCTTGATTATAAGGTGAAAATCTGAAAACAAGTCTTTTTGCGATTGTGGACCACATAACTTATTTAATGAGGACGCCGTGGCGCAGTAGTTTAGCTTGAATTGCGGCTTAAAAGACCGCGGGTTCGAATCCCGCACAAGTATTTGTATGGCCTCCAATTAATTGTTCCTTGTCTGGATGTTCGTCGTTGTCTAATTTATGTTAGTAACGTGAATTCTTATAAAGGCCGCCGGCGAGATATCAACGCTGTAGTTATTACACCGCGTCACAATACTGAGTCGGATGCCTATTGTTGCTGCATTAATGATAATGTAGCAGTAAATATTCATGTGATGCTATGTGCTATCTAGCTTCAAATAAAAATGTTTCTTTCTTTACCTCTTTCTTTTTATACGTGGTAGAGCCATGCTGCAGCTATACTATGGTTGTAGCAAGAATGGGTCGCCTCGACCGGGGAAGGGCCACGCTCTCACAGAATACCAGCGTAAACTATCAACTTAACGCTGCTGTGTTTCGTATGGTGGGTGTAGAGAACCGGAGACCCTTTTTACTGGAAACGAGGCAGTCCATCTTAGTCCTCACGGGTGACAACGCATCTGCATTTTGAGTCTTTAATGAGGATAGATGTAGATGTCTATGGGCCACAGCAACCACCTACCATCAGGTGGACTGTGTGATCGTTTGTCACCCTTATCCTATAAAAAAAACTGTCTCCATGATACAGGAGAAAATCCTAGTCAGCCACGGAGCCGTCACTACATAACGTGTAGAAAAAAAAAACTTAAAAAATATTCCAAGTATAATTCGCATTTACGCATACATTACATGACGTGCGTATTTTAGGTTCATGCATAAATTTAGCACCAACATAAAGCACTTGTCAGTGAAGGGGCGCGTAAATCCTCTTTAATGGCTTATAGAAATGGACCTCGAAGTAGTTCCACTAATGCACCACTCTCTGGATGGCGCATAAACCGCGCCTTAGGCTCTTAATGGCACATTCAGTTTATACTGCTGTAGATGGTTACTAATACTGCAGCTAAAAAGCTAGTAGGCCAATATATTGTTATAAGAATAAAATGCACAGAATCTACCTTATAATATTATGTTTTTTCTTTTCCTCTTTCGAAAAACGTTAAGTTAGGAAAATCTAATGTTTTTGGGACATTAGGATTTTCTCCTGCGTCGTGGAGCTTACATACATAAATAGCAAATTAACATATAATTATTTGTAGGCTGTACTTGTTTCACGCGGGATTCGAACCCAGGACCCCACAGCGCTGCAATATAGCCACTGCGTTACCAAGCCCCCATAGTTAAATAGCAAATGGTTACTTTGAATGTTTTAGTTTATTCATTCATTACAACCTGTCCAAAGTCCACCGCTGAACATAGGCCTCCCTTACAATGAGGGTTAATAATCCTACGCTCACCAGGTGTCGCTAGTTGGGACTAAAGTGAACTTATTTGTTACGTAAATGGTCGCATAGTGTCATCATCATTAAAAAAATGTTGTGTTTTAAAAAGGTTTTTGGTTTCTAGTGTATGCATATAAGAAAGTTACAAAACAATGCGTCATTGCCGTATTCTTTCATTTTCACACATTTTCAACTTTTTAAAATTCGTTTACATTTTTTATATTCCTAAATGCACAGTTTGGTTTATCCATTTCCAATCTTATTAATATAAAATATATAACTAATAAAAAGAAACATTAATCTCTACACTTTTCTAACAAATTAACTTCCCCCGCTATGAAATCTGTCTAAAGTTTCATACGCCGCCCTGGTGGCAGAAAAAGTCGTGGATGTCCTTATTGGCATGCGTAGAACATTTGCCTTGGTTGCTATCATGGAGTGTAGAGATAAGGAGAACCATCTCATATGGCGTGAAAGTTGAAAAAGTGTCCAACAGTATACTGAAAATAGAGGTTCCAAAACCTACCACAATAACGCTGGCGTCTGAAAAGCTACGATATGTACACATAGATGTTGTAGACGGAGTGAAGTGTGCTGAGTTCAAATATTTAAAAAATTTCATGACTAGAGTAGTTATTAAAATGCCAATATACAAAACCTCAACTATTTACGTAGTCAAAAATAATTAAGTAAACATAACCAAAAAACTGCTGTGAGAAAACGTGATTTTATTAGTGTGACTTTTTTTAAATAATTTCTGGTAGGTTTTTTATAAATATTTTTATTGTGGTGATATTATATAACGTTATATAATAATTGAACAATAATGATAAAAACTTGTATTGTGATAAAGAAAACTAAAAACTATAAAGGGTTCGCCTCAACTTTTGTCCTTTTTCCGAACTAATGTATGTTCAGTAATTTATTTTCAATTATTTATTTAATTTTCGACAACCTAATTGAGAAATCGAATTTAAACTTTCTTCTTACCTATTTTTCTTACTCCGGACTATCTTTTTTTCTCCTTACCTCTACACTCCACTACACTCCATAGTTGCAACGCTTCGCAGGGGGTCAGGAACCGCAGACCGCAGTTTTTATTATTTTGATTTTGCATCGGGAAGGTGCTACTGCTTGTCTGCAGTTTCATTTCTCTCCGTCGCCCCTTACGACAGCCTCTGGACCACGTGGGGTAGTGTACTCTCTTAGGCTGTAACTACACGGTGAATGTTAAAGCATAGAAAATATATATTACTAAAAAATCACCGGATAAGTATAACTAACTGACTGCTGTTTCTCGTAAGCTGCAATGGTTGTTACATAGAATAGAATAGAATAATTTTTATTCAAAATACATTACATGTGTAATTCTTATTGAAAGTCATTTTTTACTTTACCACGGGTTCGAAAAAAAAACCCTCTGTCCTGGGAAGAACCAGCAAGAAACCCAGCGGGACTTTTAAAAAAAATAAATTTTACAATATAAATGATTACGAAATATTTACAAAATTTATTTTAGAAACTGCTTGGAAGCCACCACCTCATTCCCAGGGGTTATTATCAACCATGTATTCATTTATACTATAATAACCCTTTTTATACAGTTTCAGCTTAATAAAACATTTAAACTTGGTAATAGAGAGAACCTGTACACTTTCCGGGACCTTGTTGTAATAGCGTATACATTGCCCCAAGAATGAATTACTGACTCTGTGGAGTCGAGAAACTGGCATCACTAGCTTGTGTTTGTTCCTAGTGTTTACAGAATGTATATCACTTTTTTTACTAAAACTATCTTTGTTTTTGTGAACATACATTAAATTTTCGTAAATATACTGAGGGACCAAAGTTAATATATTAATTTCTTTAAATTTATCGCTAAGAGACTCTCTCGGTTTTAGATTGTAATTAGCTCTAATGGCCCTCTTCTGTAAAACAAAAATAGTTTCTGAATCAGCCGCATTTCCCCATAGCAAGATCCCATAAGAAATTATGCTATGGAAATAACTAAAATAAACTAATCTAGCTGTCTCGACACTAGTGAGACCTCTAATCTTTTTTACAGCATAGGCTGCAGAACTTAGTCTGCTTGCTAATTTGGATATATGGGGGCCCCACTGAAGCTTTGCGTCAAGAGTGATGCCAAGAAAATCAGTGGATACAACAGGGCTCAATTCCTCCCCATTTATTATAATATAAGTAAGTAACATAAAATATGTAAGTTATGATATGCTAGTGACGTCTGCATAGTGTGCAAAGCCAAAGCTTAAGATAAATCATGATTTCCGATCTGCTACAAAATATTTTCGGAGCATTCAACAGAAAATTTGTGACTCGAATAAGACTTAACAGATAGTAGATAGCTTTCTTTATGACACAGACTGCGGTAATATAATGACATGTGTTGGTAATATATATATATATATATATATATATATATATATATATATATATATATATATATATATATATATATAATTGGTCTATAAATAAAGTTAATAAATTACAATTCTGTGACTTACCATTGAGTTACAGGCGCTGAAGGCTGTAGGTTTTCAAACCTACAGCCTTCAGCGTATAACACAATTTTTTTTCACGAAAAAAAATTGTTTCATTTCAATTTTTCAGGTTCAGCTATTTTTAAGATTAGCTCGGGTAGACAGAGAGACGCTTCAATTTTATTTATATAGATATATAAAGATATTATTACGAACTTCTTATCTTTTATTTAACAAAACTAATAATAAATTTCGCTTTTATCTTAAAGTCACGGTTTTTTCCAGTTAAATCCTTTTTTCATTAAAAATATTTATACAAGGATTATGTTGTGTTGGGTGAACTTATCTTAAAAGAAAACCTAAGGGAATATTTCATTTACAGCACAATGCCCCACAATAGACATCTTGTCTACGGACTACAATACATTCAGTGGAATGTAGTTAAAAATATCTACTTACTTTTTATACAGAATAAGAATTGTAGTAAGAGTACTAGTTTTTATTTAACTTATCTATTTCAAAGTCCACATCACTGTAATAATTATAACTTTTAACAAAAAGTAAAAACCGACTTCGAATTACTAAGAACAAAGTTATTTATTTGTTAACCTTAGGGGATGAATTTTATTTGTTTTTGTGAAGGGGCCCGCAAGGGCCGACGCCTGCCTGGGCTGCGGGCTGTTCGAAAGAGATACCGCGGCTCCGGAACGTAAGGGCACTGAAGGAACACGGATGGTTTTTAGTCAGTAAAAGTCTGACACTCCCTTCCGCTCCACCCAGAGCGAAAGGCGTCATTTGATGATTTTCCATCCGCAAAAAAAAAAAAAAAAAAGGGGATGAATTTTGTCTCCAAATTTATACGAAACCACTCTTGAAGTATAAGTCTATAAATAAAAAAAGAATCTTCAAATATGGTTCACAATCTGCGAAGATATCGCGTAAGAAAAAAAAATCTTGAATTGTGAACCACCTCCTTTTTGAAGTCGGTTAATAAAAAAAAATAACAGAAATGCTAAATCTCTGTGAAACCTACGCGGTAGCTCATGGTTAGTGTATTATTGCTAAAAGCGAGTAGATGGTCCACAGGTCTGGAAATAAACTTCCTGATTTTGTACCCCCCGTCAAATTACATGGGCCGCCCCTTGGAGTGAAACAGCCCTGAGTGAAATTGTTACGAACATTGTATGATACCAAGTCATCATCATTACAGCCTTTCATAAGTCCATTGTTGACAAGGAATGCCACAAAGCACGATCCTGAGCCACCTGCATCCATCGACTTCCTGCATGTCTTACCAGGTCGTCACTCCATCTCGTGGGGGGTCGCCCTACACTTCGCCTACCGGTACGAGGCTGCCACTCAAAAATCTTTCTTCCCCATCGGTTGTCGGTTCTTCGAGCTATATGGCCGGCCCACTGCCACTTCAGCTTACTAATCCGTTGGGCTATGTCGGTCACTCTGGTTCTACTGCGGATATACTCATTTCTAAGTTTATCACGCAGAGAAACCCCGAGTATAGCCCTCTCCATAGCTCGTTGAGCAACCTTGAGCTTCTTCATACGGCCAGCAGTGAAGGACCACGTCTCAGATCCGTAAGTCATCACTGGCAACACGCACTGGTTGTACAATTTTGTTTTAAGGTTTTGAGGTATGTCTGACGATGATGTGTCGTAGTTTCCCGAACGCTGCCCAGCCGAGTTAAATCCGTCGATTGACTTCTTCGTCGAAGTTGAACTTACCTAGTCGGACTATTTGTCCCAGGTAAACATAGTCGTCAACAATTTCGAGCTTAGTGCTCCCAACAACTACCAGCATAGGTGAGACATGGACGTTAAACATAATCTTTGTTTTGTCCATGTTCATCCTAAGACCTATTCGTTGGGAGACACTATTGACGTCATTGAGCAAGGTGCTTTGCTCCTCCAGCGATTCTGCCATAAGGACTAGGCAAATGGAAGGTGAGTGATGTACTCGCCATTAATGTTGATACCGTATCCTTTCTAGTCCAGAAGCTTGAAAATGTCTTCCAATACAGCGGTGAAGAGTTTCGGGGATATAACGTCACCATGTCTTACACCTCTCTGCAATTGAATAAGTTTCGTACTCTGGTTCTGTACTTGGATAGCCATCGTAGCTTTACTGTACAAACACTTAAGCACTTCGATATACCGACAGTCAACTTGGCACCGCTGAAGGGACTGCAGCACCGCACAAATTTTTACGGAATCAAAGGCTTTCTCATAGTCCACATACGCCAGACATAGTGGCAAATTGTACTCTTCGGACTTCTGTACAATTTGCCGAAGGGTATGTATATGGTCTATGGTGCTAAAGCCCTTTCGGAAACCGGCTTGTTCGGGAGGCTGGAAGTCGTCAAGTATGCGCGCGAGACGATTCGCAATGACTCTCGAAAACAGCACGTAGACGAGGCTCAGAAGGGAAATCGGTCTGTAGTTCTTCAAGAGAGCGTTGTCACCTTTCTTGAAGAACAAGACCACCGCACATCTGCTCCACGCATCTGGTGTAATGCCACCATGGAGGACGGAATTAAAGAGCTTCTGAAGGACTTCAAGTACGGGTCTTCCACCCGCTTTCAGAAGATCCGCTGTAATTCCATCCTCGCCTGGGGCCTTGCCATTTTTAAGGTGCTGGAGAGCCATTCTAATCTTATTCAGACTGACGTCCGGGATATCATCGGAATAGTGTCGGATAAGAATCGCTCTTGGATCGTTACTCACACTTGCGTGTGGCTCCAACGATGACGTGTACAGCTGCCCATAGAACTTCTCAATCTCACTCAAAATTTTATTTTAGGTGCCCCGGAAACGATGCTGCCACATTCGGTCTTCAGTTTTGACAGTTGGCTCTTTCTGGCAGACAGATCTCTGGCAAATACTTTGGAGCCTTGGATTCGCTCGATTGCTTCTTCAATACACGCTGTATTGAAGTTGTGTAAGTCCCGCCGCATGCATTTGGAGATCTGTCTTTTCAGTTACCTGTATGCTGTCAAATCTGTTGAAAAATGTAGCCTCATCTCCCGTCTAACAGCCATGAGATTGAGAGTGTGAACGGAGAGTTTTGGTGTTCTTTTGCGGCGGGTCTTGCAGAACTTAGCTACGACCGCATGGAAAGTTTCCTCGAGCTTGTCATTCATATCGTCCACTTCATTGCAGTCTTCTAGGCACTGAAAACGGTTTTGTAACTCGAGCTGAAGGGTTTCGGGACTTTGCAACAGAGCACGAGGGGGACGGAGCGTTGACTTCATTAGACGAGACCTTTCCAACTTAACGTTTACGTTCAATGTGCCTCTAACCATTCGGTGATCGCTACCAGTTTTCACCCTCGCGATCACGGAGACATCACTGAACAGTTGTCGTCTGGTCGTCATAATGAAGTCAATCTCATTTTTTGTGGAACAGTCGGGGCTCGACCATGTCCACTTCCTATGGGACCGCTTCTGGAAGAAAGAGTTCATCATAAAGAGTCCCTCTTTCTCCATGAAGTCGGCCAGCTGCTGGCCCCTTGGGTTCTGTTGCCCTATTCCAATTTTCCTTACTTTCAGCTCACCGTTCTCTCTTGTGCCTAGTTTTGCACTGAAATCTCCCATTAACACCGTATGTTGGGTTTTGGAGGAATGTATGGCTCTAGAGATATCCTCATACATTTCCTCCACCTCCTCATCGGGGTGTGCCAAGGTTGGGGCGTAAACCTGTATGACCTTCAGTGAATACCGTTTGGTGATTCTGAGTATAAGGTACGCAACCCTCGTCGACACACTCTCAATCTTTACAACGTTGTTAACGAGAAACTTGTGGACGATAAATTCGACACCTCCTTGGGACAGATGGTCGCCCTCCCGGTAATAGAGCAAGTTGCCGGATTCGAAGATTACTGTGTCCTCCCCCTCTCTTCGGACTTCGGACAATCTTATAATATGCCAGCGTAACTTGTCTATCTCTTCTTCCAGCTCCACAATCTTTTCGTCAGTCCTCAGGGTGCGTGCGTTGTATGTTGCCAGGTCGAGTCTTCTTAGGTGGCAAACGAACCTCCACTGGAGATTCTTAGCACCCCTGCCCCGCCGTTACCATGGTCGCCACCGTAGCCAGGAATATTTATGTATTTGCCATATTTGCCACGCATGGCGAGCGGGTTGGCAACTCAGTGTTTTTTTGTAAGTTTGTTGTTATCAGGAAGATGCTGCTGCCCATCTCCTGCCTGTTTCTCTTTGTCGCCTTTTACGACACCCTCGGGAAGATATGGGGTAGTGGATATTCTTAACCGCCACTACACGACACAGATACCTAGTGCCTAGGTCAATTCGACCTAAACGACGACATAGATATGGAAAGAGAGCGCAGGACGCTGTCGGTTAGGCCAAAGATCTTGGCTCACAGATTTGCTCGATGCTCTACGCCTGTTAAGATTACACTTCTCAAAGCCTCTTTTTACTCCAGCAGTCTGTGGCTTAGCTATACCCAAAAATCGTTTAACGCCCTACGTATACAATATAACAATGCCTTCAGAGCATTGTTGGGGCTACCGCGATAATGCCGCGCTTCCAGTATGTTAGAGTACTCAGTTGTTGACAGTTTCCCAAACATACTGTATAAAAAGCAGGCTCACTATTGAGCCGTGATCGCGGCAGCCGCAACAATATCCTGCAAGCCAACGCAGATAGTGGGGAATGTCCACTGCCAAATCACTCGTACAAAATTATTCATTAAGTATTAACATTCAAGTGATAAGTAATTTCATAACTAACATATACATGGTAGAGCCATCGAGCCTCGACCAGAGAAAAACCAAAGTATTTGAAAATCGGGAAGTTATTGGTTTTACCTCGATTTTCGAAAATCGGGTTTTTATAAGATCTTCACGTTTTGTGGTGCTAGGAAGCTGTAAGTAAACTCCTTTTAACTTTTGAACGGCTTGACCGATCGAAACACAGTTTACGGCATTCGAAACAGTTCAATTGCCATTAGATTTCATATGAATTTCGGCTCTGTGGATTTTTTAAAATCTAAAAAATAAAATTTAAAAAGAAAGCTTTTATGATATTACTTTTAAATCAATGTAATGATCGATTCCAAAATCTTGTCGACTCTTAATCTCAAAAAACAACATCTATTGCCGCAAATCGCATGAAAATCGATTTATTCGTTCAAGAGAAATAGTTGTCGAAAAATTTTTCTTGAATTATTTATGACGTTTTCGTTCGTCATAATAGATATGGCCTGTAGGGTCGACCGTATTTTTTTTATATAGTTACAAATCCAGACATATAAATAGTAGCCTACATACGTCCCACATATGAACGTGTCAATACACGTTCTCCAATATCAAAACAACATCAATATGTTGTTTTGATTTTGGAGAGGATTTAGTGCAGGAATGAGATGTCACACGTCTTAACTCCACAAGTGGTAAGTCACTAAAACTGTAGACTCCTTTTCCTGCATAGTGGCATTCCACCTAAGTTCTCAAAAGTGACAACGCATCTTTACGTTGCTTTTGATAGTGGATAGATGTAGATGTCTATAGACATTGGTTTATAATTAGTTGGACTGTTTCATTGTTGTTCGTCCACCCTTACTGATATAACATCAATAGTTTTAAAAAGTTTAAAAAGTGCTGAACATAGGCCTCTCCTATAGACTGAGGGGATTTTGCCATAGTTGTCACATTTGGCAACACATTATGAAGACGATTCTGCCCATCCCCAGGTTTGTTTCCCGCTGTCGCCTCTGACGACACCCATGAGTCGATACAGGACAATGGATATCCTTACTCTGCCGGTACACGGTGACATGTCACCTTCTGACTACCTCGTCGGTCGAGTGGTCGTAAACGCGATCGTTAATCATGAGGTCGTGGGTTTGAACCCCGGGTCAGGTCAAAAACATCAGTTAATGGATTCTTCCGTGAAGAAATTCTCAGTTGCAGCCCGGAGTCAGGAAGTTGGGGGTGTTGGTCCTGCACCTGATCTTACTGCGGTCGTGTTGGTTTACCGTCCCATCGGACTATGAGAGTGGAGAAATAGAGAATGCACTAACGCATACACTCTGACACTATAAGCGTGACCTGCAGAGATCGCTAGTTTCCGTTAAGACTGACCGCCATGACCTAAATACGGTGTGGAAGACATTATTATAATTACTTGCCACCCTAACTTTTAATAAAAAGGAAAGCACCTGACGACCTTAATAACCATAAAGTAAAAAAAGGGTACCCAGACACCGAGTGAAGTTTTATTTTGTGAATATTGAATTTAGAAAGAGACAACATGCACAAAAAAGGCGTTGTATGATATGCGTGTAGTGACGGCGAACTTGTGAATCACATTGGGCATATTACAAGTACCGGTGTAGGTGCGACATTTCTTTGGAATGAGCTATATATTAGGCTGAATTTCTTAAAAAGAGTTTATTCCATAATTTACTATACCATTTCACTTGTTTTTTATATTTTAATATATCGCCTTATTACATAATTAATGTAAATGACTTCGTTCTCGCGTGGTAGAATATACAAGTAACACAGAATATTAAAACACGTCGTTAAATTTATTTGAAGTTGTCTGATGTAAGTTACCATTATTAATTGCAATCTCATTAACTAGAAATAGCCGTACAGTGTTATAATACCGTGGGTGTCGTAAGAGGCGACACGACAGAGGTAAACTGAAACCGAATATCTTCCTCAAATCCAACTGAATAATAATATAAATATTTCAGTTGCCAACCCGTAGCCAATTGTGGTAAACATCTGACGGCTTTGCATCGGCAGCTCCATGGCGAAGTGGCTTAGCAGTGAGTTGGCTCTGTCAAATCCAAGGAACAAATAAGTTATTTATGATGGAACAATTCCCATCTAAAAATTCAGATACTGATGATAAAAGAAAGCGTTAGGCAGGGCTCTTACCTCTCCACTTACGAATCCGCCTGTCCTACGTGACAGGTGTATGAATACTCGTGTATGACTTAAATACGCTGAATAATAGAAAAGAATAGAAAATAATATTATTTTTATTAAATATAAATTACAGTAGATACCTATCATAAGTCATTAATACTTTTACCACGGATTAGGAAACTGAATGCTGAAAATGGGAAGCTTTTGTTCTAAGAAGAACCGGCAAGAAACTCAGCACGATGTTTGAAGAAAAATATTATCATAATTATCGTGGTAAATGTATGCGGCAGTTATATTATAGTTGTAGCACAAATGGATCGGCTCGTCTAGTGAATGACCACGCTCTCATAGAGTTCTCATAGAGTAGAAACCATACCAACGTGAAATATCATCATAATAGTGATGTATTTCGTATGGTCAGTGTAGGGAACCGGAGAAACTTTTTACTGGAAACAGGGCATTCCGTCTTAGTCCTCTGAGGTGACAACGCATCTGCATTTTGAATCTTCTTTTAAGATAAATGTAGATGTGTATAGGCTACATCATCCAAATACTGTCAGGTGGACTGTGTGCTCGTTTATCATCCTTATTCTATAAAAAAGTGTTGTAATTTTAAGAAGTTGCAAGTGAAACATACCAAATCTGCGTTACTTATGTGTGTAACTTAATCGCACGGAGATGTTCACAATTTTTTTCTCTGGGTCCCAAACAACCTGCTTTGTAAATTTCTTCTCTCCATTATATTCCGTCCGAGGTGAAATAGAATGTTTTATTTATGATTATAACACCTTTCATTTTACAGTCTTGTTTTTCTGCCTTTGCTCACTTTTTTAAATACGTAGAAGCATGGACGAGAGTAATCGTCGTAGTCAAAGTGGGGAATAGGCTGGCTTTAAAATATTTTTAGCCGATTTCAAAGCAATATGAGGATGTCAATAGGAATGTATTTTTTTTGTTTATATGATACTAGATATATTTATCGATTGTGGACCGATTTTACTGATTTATATTTTATTTTTTATATTATTTTTTTAACTTAAACTTTGTCGGTAGCCTAATGGCAGGGGCGGACTGCGAACTCGAAAGTTCGTGGGTTCGAATCCGCCATTCGACTACTGTCGTGAACCACTTCTAACACAAGCATTTTAAGTTTACCAGAAGTGGTTAAAGGAAATGTTAGCAATGTTTAAAATAACATTTTATTAAAAAAAAATAAGAAGAAAACTGATACACAAAGTGAATTTTTTTAGGCCTACAGCAGAAACCACATACGGTTTAATTGCTGTGGTCTATTAACTATAAATTATTATCTTATATATACTATTATTGATAATAATGGTAGATTTATATATTCATTAACTAATCAGTTAATCACTAAGTATATTAATAAATATGTAAATTTGAGATAAATCAGGTATCAGGTAAACACATTAGATCAGGCAATTTAAAGTAATTATGTTATCATCGAAGACCATACCGACTATCTAGTTATTTGATTAGAAACTCTAATAGTGTTCTTTTAGCTATTTTTACTTTATAATATTATACTCTATTTACAAAAGTGAGTGGATGTTCGTTGAGTAAAGAGGGGAGCATGTAATAATATTATTATGTATAATAATAATATTATTACATGCTCCCCTATCTCCCCTACAATAGTTATATCCCCTACAATAGTTTTGTAAGTTGGTAGCTTAAATGTTAATAACTTGTTCAACTTACGTAGGGTTTCAAGTATACTATATTTTTTTAGTTTACTCAGCTGTTCCCACTCTTCACATAGGACTGCCAATTTAATTTCTTCATATACATTTAACGTTTTACAATATTTAAATAAGTTTGAATCATCATGGCTGTACAGTTGCTTAACATAGTTAGGAACTATTGCTTTTAAACATTTTAGTTGTAGTTTATAAATTTCTTTTATATAAGTTTTTATATGTTCTGCCATAGCTACGCAGTCCTTAGTTTATTATTGAATTTGCTAATGCCAAATATAAAACTCTCAAAGTTTGGTAATGAATCTTATGCTTAAATTATTGTAGTATATGTGTATTGTTAAATTACAAATTATTGTTTTTAGTTTGTTACAAATGTGAATAACATGAGGTCTCCAGTTAAATTTACTATATATTATTAGGCCTAAATATCTGATCAACTATTTCCAGGGGGTTACAGTTGCATTTGGTGTTCTGCTGATGCAGACAGCTGTGCAACGATAGTGGGCTGTGTATAATATTTTATGTAGATTGAGTGTATATGCATTAGTTTAGTTTTTGAGTATTGATTACCAGCCCAACATCATGTGCCCATTTACACAGCTGATCATAGTTATGTTGCATCAACTCTTGTGCTTTAAATAGGTTGTTATGTGCGGCTATTAGACATGTTGTGTCATCTGTAAACTGGTAAATGGAGCAATCTTTAAAGATATTACACATATCATTCACATATAACAAGTATTCAGACGCACCAATAATGGAGTCCTGGCCTGTACCCTGAATAGTAGATATTTTATTACTATATTCACCTGCGACCTTTACTACTGTATGACGGTTTGAGTGATAGTTTGTGAATCAATTCAGGGCCGGGCTCTGAATTCTGTTTTGTTCTAATTTTGAAAAAAGTATATTATAATTTAATACATCAAAAGCCTTACTAAAATCAATAAAGGTAGCAATAACATGTCTTCTCTCATTTTGGTGCAAGTTGACTTCGTTAGTAAATTTTGCAAGTAACTGTGAGGTACTTTTATTTTTTTGAAATTCGAATTGATTACAGTTTATAATTTTATTCTGAGCAACGTATTTGCTTAAAGTATCTCCCATGTATCTCCCAATTATTTTGTCAATAACCTTAAATAAAATTGTCAATAAACGAATGAGTAACGTTGTTAACGTATTCGAAGCCAGTAGGCTTTAATTTATTACATTTGCTATTCTGGGTTGATTAAAACATAAATTGGTTCAAAAAGACTTTTAGCATTAGTGATAAAAATATTTAAAACTGGATTACTTATAGAAAGTACTCATCTATTTATTTATTTTAGGAAGGCTTAGGTACAGACTTATATCTTCGTATCTTTACAAAATGGTCGGAATTACGAATTACAAGTGTATTATTTTCATACATAGGTGTTATTTTCATCTCACTTGATGCAAATATAAAGTATTCCAGGGATTGCGTAAACTACTCACAAAAAATTAACAAAAAGACGCAAAACCGATTAAAAAACAAAGTTTAACCTGTCTTGAGACAAAGGATCTCGCTGTTGAGTCATGCTAGTCGCAGCTGTGAGCGAAAAACTCTCTGTTCTTCAGTTTTCTTACAGATTTTGAACTAGTAGAAAATATATCAATATCTAATACAGATGAAAGCTTTTTAAATTCCATTGCACTACGCAGAAAGAAATAATTTCTTCTATAATTTATTGAAGCAGGGGGTATATATTGCAAGGATTGCCGATTAAACCTCATTGAATCTTTCCGAATCATTATGTGAGTCATTATCTCAGAACAATCAACAGATCCATTATCCAAGCAAATTAACTAAGAAACGAATATCATTGATAATTGATAGAATCAGGCGTTACTTTGCTGAAATCCATTATAATGGGGTTGTTATCATTATCAATATTGTTATAATTATCAATATCATTGACATTACGTCTTTATTTCAACGTCTAAAATGAAGTCTTTTGGAAATAGAGAGCAAAGCATAGGTACGGGGCTCGGCACAGGATATAACACATAGCAGTCTCCTGCTCCATGTATACTTACCAGTACAAATTTCAAAACAGCTAATAATTAGCTTTTCATTTAACTATCACTTTTGATTAAAAATTACGAACACCGAATATTGAAAGATTTGAAAATAGAGATAGCGTGTGTGTAACACGCACTGGGAGGATTTCATCATCATCATCATCATTACAGCCCTTCACAAGTCTACTATTGAAATGTTACAAAGCACGGTCCTGAGCCACCTGCATCCATCGGCATACTGCATGTTTTAACAGGTTGTCACTCCGTCTAGAAGGGGGTCACCCTACACTTCATCTACCGGTACGAGGTCGCCACTTGCGAACCTTTCCACCCCATCCATTGTCGGTTCTTCCCGCTACATGGCCAGCCCACTGCCACTTCAGCTAACTAATCCGTCTGTTTCGATTACTCTGGTTATATTGCGGATATCCTCCTTTCTGAGTTTATCACGCAGAGAAACCCCGAGCATTGTCCTCTTCATAGCTCGCTGAGCAACCTCGAGCTTCCTCATACGGCCAGCAATGAAGGACCACATCTCAGATTCATAAGTCATCACTAGCAACATGTACTGGTTGTACAATCTAATTTTCAAATGTTGAGGTATATGTGACGAGAAGATATTTCGTTATCTCCAGAACGCTGCCCAGCGAGTTCGAATCCGTCGATTGACCTTTTCGTCGAAGTTGCCTAGTTGGACCTAGTTAAATACTACTACTACTAGACCTAATACTACACCTAGTTGGACTATTTATACCAGGTAAACATACCCGTCAACAACTTCATAAGGACGTTACATATGACTTTTGTTTTGTCCAAGTTTGCACTATTCAGGTCATTGAACATAGTGTTTAGATCCTCCAGGAATCTCTTTTTCCATCACCTTCAGCCATAATGAATATAGCATCGGTAAATCGAAGGTGAGTGATGTACTCGCTATTAATGTTAATACCGCATCCTTCCCAGTCCAGTAGTCGTCGTAGCCCTACTCTACAAACTAGAAGTACCTACTTGAAGGATTTAGGGATAAGTAAATATATACATGTTCAACATTCAGTAAGCAGTTAACTATTGTGGGATGAATTGTTAATAGATTTTGTAATTAGTAATTTGCATTAATTGTGCTTCAGAAGGGATTTCAAGGTCAACGATAGGTGGCGCTGTACTGATAACATTTTATAAATCTTGGTGTTGACATCTATCGTAATTGTAAAGGATTTTTAAGCCAAATATTTTGACTTTGATATGTTTCATATAAATTAGTTTATTTTATTCATTTTTAAATAATTAAATAATATATTTTACATTTAGTAGGGCGTTAGTTGTAGCATTTTTGGCTCCGGGCGGCATCCCATGCCACGTCTTTATTTAATTTTGATTACTAAACAATAGTATTTTGTAAGTAAATTCATTTAAATTATTTAAATCCCTAATTAGATCTCTTGCTGCAACTATAAGCAAACTCGTTAAACTAACACAAACTTCAGTGTTGTGTATTCAGCTAGTGTACTAACAATACGGTGCTGTACATTGAAGTGAATTGTACTACGTACTAGAAGAGACGCCGAGACTTGGTTGTTTGCAAGTTTGCAACACGCGTTAGAGCCCACGGCCTCAAAATTAATTAGTACGTGCCTTAAAAATAGGAATATGGCTGTGTCGTACTCACGGAAATATTTCACGTAAAAACGCGTACGAAACGAAACACCTCCTCCCCTTTCCCTTCCCTCTTCGCGCGATGGTCACAGTGTTCACCCAACGTAACGGATTCTTTGAGCTTTAGCTACCGAGTTGTGTGATTAAATGTTGGTTGTAGCTGATAGATATGTCGTTGCAACACTAAACTATATCCCCCGATTTTGTTTCAATCAATTTTCTGAATTGCCTCATGGAAGCAAATTTAAAGACGTATTCAGGTCAAAAGGTATTTTGTGCCTCCGACCACGCGGCCCTCACTACCGCTAGTAAGTGTATGTACTTACAACACAAACGCAGTAGGTGACAAGCAAACAGGGCTTTTGCCCGCGAGCATATCTGAACAGCGTGCAAGCTTTAGGTATCATTGTTTTTAACTTTTAAAACAACTGGAAAGGTATGTAATATTTCATATATTTCATATACATATAAAATAAAATAGTTAAAGTAAACTGAGCCCAGGCCTTCTCTCATTTCCAAAAGAGATTTTGGAGTACAATTTTTTTATTTTACCCTATAAGATGGAACATAGAGGAAGAAGTTATCCATGTAACTATTTGAACGATTTGCGCGACGTTTTAACCAAAAATAAATCTTTAAATAAAAAGTATATGCCGACGTCAAGGAAATTTCCACATAAAATTTATTCTTTCTATACACTATTTCTTACCACTGACTTCTGAAAATTTATGTCATTATGTGACAATTATTTTATTCGTTTTAGTTCCAAGTCCGCTTCTACTTTTTATCGAAAGTTAATTTTTAATTTTAATTTAGTTAATTTTAATTATTTATTAAATAACTGAGCCCTGGCCTTCTCTCATTTCCAAAAGGGATTTTGGAGTACTATTTTTTTATTCTACCCTATAAGATAGAACATAGAGGAAGAAGTTATCCATGTTACTATTTGAACGATTTGCGCGACGTTTTAACCAAAAATAAATCTTTAAATAAAAAGTATATGCCGACGTCAAGGAAATTTCCACATAAAATCTATTCCTTCTATACACTATTTCTTATCACTGACTTCTGAAAATTTATGTCATTATGTGACAATTATTTTATTCGTTTTAGTTCCAAGTCCGCTTATAATTTTTATCGAAAGTTAACTTTTCGTTGTTCTATCATATCAGATTTTACTTTTTAATAAAGCCTAATTTTCATAAGTATCCCTAAATAATAAACCCTCACTTTTAAAATCAAATAAACTTTTAAACGAGCCTTTGGTTTAAGGTCTATTGAAAATAATTTGTATATTTGCATAGATATTAGAAATTTACTTAATATTATATTTAGTTACTGTTGCCTGGTGTTCTAAAATCTTTACTACGCGGTGGCTATTCGGTATGTGTATAAAATAGATGCCTAGGAATATACATAAGTAAGCTACGCTTATGTATACATTAAGGCCGACGCTGTTAGCAGTTCGCTTCGTTTGCTATTCCATTTGAATGTGCGCGAATTGCACAGCTGCAGACGATGTCCGATAAGCACGTGCCAACTGAGCGCTGAGAACTCTACACTTGTAAGTTCAGCTTGCATGTTCTAATTCTTTTAGGTCTCTCTATTAATACTTATATTTCTTTTCTTGTATATTAAAATAGGAAAGCAATGATTTTGTTTCAATTTTCATTATTCATTTCACAAAACTAAGGTACACCTACATTAATAAGTTTTTATTTTATCTTCACCTGTATATACTATGATTGTATATAATATTCATCACAAGTCTAAAGCAGTAATGTATGTTGATAAACGTAATAGAATTTCAGTAATATTTGATGTCAATTTGTTTTAAATTTCTTTTCTTGTTTAAAAAAAACTAAAGATATCGTTCTTTTTGTTTTAATTTTCATTAATTACTTCATGAATATAAAATATTTTAAAAGTTTTTATTTTCTATTTTAGCTTGACCTGTATTAATATTTGTACGTACAATTAAGAACCGCTAGCAATACAATAACTTCGTGATTATGACAAAACTTTTTTATATACAATAAGGGTGACAAGTGAGCACACAGTCCACCCGACGGTAAGTGGACGTTGCGGCTGAGAGACATCTACCTTCGATTAAGAATCAAAAGAGAGATGTGTTCCCGTATCCAGTTAAAAGGAGTCTCCGGTTCTATGCAGTTACCATACGAAACACGGCAATCTTCTTCTATTAAATGCTGGTATTCTATGAGAACGTGATCATAAACCAATCGAGCCTACCTACACTGCAACCCTAACATATACATAGTCATGCTAATGCAGTTAAAAAACTTAAAGTTAACAAGAGTTTTGTTACTAAATAGTTAGAATAATAACAAATCTTTGAAAATATATTGTGTCCTTTTAACCATCACCAGATAAGTCAATCAAAGTTTAGATGAAACTTTCAATAAATGCGTTCAGCCATTCCAATCTAGCTTTCGTAAAAACCGTTTCGTTCATGAATAATCAATTGTGTTTCCATTCATTTGAATGCACCGCGACGGCCGATACAAAAGTAATTATGGCAGTGAATATATTTTTCAGTCGCCTTTTATTCCGTTTCAGAGTGAAATTTAATAAACTTGTCGATAACCACTTTAAAAATGTGTATGTATTATTTTTATTATAAAGTATAGATACCGTGTAGTGGGAGTGTTAGAATATCCAGTACGCCATTTCATCCCGTGGGTGTCGCAAGAGGAGACAGAGGGAACAAATCAGGAGATGGGCAGCGGTGTCTTCCTAATAACAACAAAAATAAAAAACCGTAGCTGCCACTACCAGCTTGACAAGCGTGGCAACTGAAGCAATTATCCAATTTATAGGGGAGGCCTAAGTTCCATAAAGTACTTTAATAGGCTGTACCTAATTTGATGAAGTGAATTGTTTACACCTGCCACAGTTTATCAAATTAATGATCCGGGGTTGACTTGTAATGCCATAAGGCATTAAGTCTGCCTTTATATATTTTGATGAGTTCTATAAAGATTAAATAAAAAGTGAGCAATAGTAAAACGCGTAAGATGATCCATAATCCGGTTTCGTCCTGTGGGTATCGTGAGAGGCGACTCTGGGTTATGCCAGAGAGATCTCATGGCTCCCGACAGATGGCGTTACAACCATATCGTTACTGCGACAGCCAATCCGCCTATCATATGACTAAGGTTTGTCCTCCCTACAACGGGAGAAGTCCATCTCCATCTCCGAAGACCGAAAAGGTCTACGGCAAAGTACGGCATGATATTATTACATAGCCCGGAGTAAGGTCACGCAAAACAATTATAATTCTGCAACTTAATTATTTGTACTACGCTGATAGTGAGCGTATAATATGTAGATTAATATTAATAGTACCGGAAAATCAGAAAAATCATAATATAATTGCAGTGTGACTCTACCATGTCAACACGCACATGAAAGCGAAGACACACTGGCCGCTAAGACCGAAGAGGTGACTACCAGCCAACATCTGTTGTGCTACAATTAACTTTCCGTCGAAGTTATAGAACAGCTAAGGTCAAGACGAGGTCTTGAAACAATAAAATTAAGAAATATCACAAAATTTTCCGTCGCTTAGGTAAACTCGTAGCATACTGGCAAATTTGCTACAAAGAATCTACGCGTAGGCGTAGCAATGTGACGTCACAGTGCCTGTAAAGGCGTTCCCATGCGCAACGCGGAGACGTTGGCGTTTTTTCAGAATAATAATTGCTTAGTTAATGTTCTGAGGGCACTGAAGTGGCTGCAGATCGGAGATTCGAGAAAAATCCACAACCCAACTTGATGAGCAAAAGACAGTTAATACTGTATGGTAAGTAAACATTTGTTTGCTGAGTGTCTTTAAAAAACCTTGGCTGCAGCGATAGGGGATGAGGTCACCCCTCCACAAAGCTCCCCTGACTACCTCGGACCGGCCATACACCACTGCCCTAAGCCACGGCTACTAAGTCCTCCGCCACCAAGGCGATTGAGGGGGGGTCTTCATACCTAGGAATACATGCTCGTCGATTAAGGGTACTTTTATTCTAGCCCATCTGCAATATATTGCCAATTTGGTAGATAAAGTTTCTATTTCTATTTGTACTTTCCAAAAATCGTATATCTAATGAGAGGTTTAACATTTACGGAACCAGAAGTGGCCGTGATAGCTTTCAACCACCATGTGATAAACATGTCCGTAAACCATTGGTCGTTAGGTCTAATGAAAAAGTGTTTAAAATGTGAGGAAGAATAGTTTGAAAGCATGTAATATATTAGTTTACATATAAATTGTTTCATTTATGAATTACGCAACTTTCAGTGCACCCCACGTATTCTTAATTTAGGCCACGACTACTACGCACTTTTCTAAGTATCTCACGAAATTATATATATATGGAGTATAAATGAGGAGGGCTATATAGATTCTCGTATGCCATAACCACAGCAAATCACATAAAAGTGTACAAACTAAATTGAAACTAACTCATGAAATCCCGAGTCCTCCTCATTTATATTCCATGTAACGAATTTTAGACGGTTAGAGTCCACTAAAACTAGCGTCTACTGAAAGCAGCGCACCCGAGCGCTCCGCGATTAATCAAATTCCGTCATAATTAACTTTCAAAGTGATGGCGCTTCAAGAACTCACTTATAAAGTCGTTAATCAAGTTGTTTATTCCTCTTCAATACTACTCAAGGCTGCTGCAAAATAAACATACTGGTACTTTCACTTTTCTTTGTGAATCTAGTTTCGCTACGAAACTCAGGTCCCGGTACAAGAAAATATTTATATTTCAAAAAGTTACTACTTTTATTATAATTGCCTAAAAATAAAAATTAAAAGGCCGTATTTGAAATTTCGATTTCCAACGTTAATTTTATACATAAAATCGATGTTTAACAGTGGTAGATTCGATAGAAAATGTAAATGGATGCAACATCCCTACGCAGCGCCAGTGAATCGAGCCGATCAAAAAGAACTTGGTGGTTGACGATTCGAACCGCTTTGCGATGAATGCGGTCAAGTAGGAGTTGGCACTGGGGTGCCCCGGCTCAGAGATGAGAACAGTATTCAATGTGAGGCCGAATTCGAACTTTGTAAAGTTGCAAGCCATGTGCCGGCGTGAAATATGATTAAGATAAATTGTATTATGTGTTATTTATTTTTTCGAAATACCTAGTTAATTTTGCTATAAAACAAAACATTAATTTATTATAACAAAATTTTTGTATAATACACGTGAAATCTCTTTTTTCTAAGCTTAACTTTCCTTCTTCGATATTTCATTACTATTGTTACGGTCATCACAAATACTACCAAAAAAAATTTAACAGATAAACGAATCAACTCATTAAAGTATTAATCTTCCTCGAGCATAATTTACAGATCTGAGTGAGTATTTGAGAGACTGGACGACGAAAAAAAAACGACAACATGCAAATGAATGCTTTTGTAGCTGCTTTTGTTGTTTAATGTTTTGTCGATTAGTACACACACAATATTATAAAATATTTCGAAATTGATACGAATCGATACTCTAAAACAAATACCGAATATCGATACATCGCGAATATAAAATACCGACGCTAAATATGAATATTTTTAAGAATTTTTTCGTGATAAAATTGAGTGAATGGAATAAGTTCCAAAAATTCCGCTGAGCACTCCCCGTGGTAGATGCGATAGAATACGCAAAAAGTTGCAACATCTCTTCGCAACGAATGAAGGTCAAGCTGATCAGAAAGAACTCGGTCACTGACGATGCGAACCGCTCTGCGCTGGATGCGATCAAGAGGAAGGGGCTTGCACTAAGTGCCCCGGCCCACAGATGAGAACATTGAACTATTTTAATGGAAACAGGCATTCTTATTTCTCAGAGGTGACAACGTATCTGCATTTTGATTATTACTGGAGGTAAGATATAGATGTTTATGGACCACATCATCCACTCATCAACAGGTGCTCGTTTGAAACAGAAACAGAAACAGAATATAAAGTTACTATTGGCGAACTTATCGTTGCTGACCGTCACCAGTCTGTATATTTTACGTCTGACGTAACTCTTTTTTTATACTTATAGCAGAGGGGGTAAACGAGAATGTGGCTTTGATGTTAAGTGCCGACTGCCGCCCATGATCAACTGCAACACCAAGGGAATTGCAGATGCGTTGCCGGCCTTTTAAAAAAGAGTTATCCCATTTCTTGAAGGTCTCTAAGTCGTAATGATCCGAAAAATAATGCCGGTGGTAATTAATACCACAAAGAAGTAGTGTGAGGAAGAAAAATTCTAGTAAAATTACATCTATCGGATACTATGAAATTTTCTGGCATTTTCGATAGTTACAGCACCCACGACACGAAATCGGATGATGGATTATCTTACAACACCACCACATAGCACGTAACGTATGGTAGAGTATATAATATAAGTGAGATTGATCTTCAACTAGAGATTTTATATTTATAATAAGGGTGACAATCGACAATCGAGCACATAGTCGCTTGAGTATTTTTTGAAAATAAATAATTTTACAAATTAAGCGAATACGTCATTTTTTATAGAATAAGGGTGACAAACGAGCACACAGTCCACCTGATGGTAGGTGATTGCTGTGGCCCATAGACATCGACATCTATATTCGTTTGCGAATTAAAATTCAGATGCGTTGTCAGCCGCGAGGACTAAGATCGAATGCCTCTTTTCCAATAAAATGGCTGCAGCATGGCTCTACCACGTAAAAAAATTTCAATGCAAATCTTTGTGCTATAATGTAATTCAATTAATCTACATAGTATACTAATGGAATTTTAGAACTTGGTGTAATCAATTATTTGCTAGTAACGATTGTTATATTATGTTATATATTACTGATTACTGATTAATAACAAATGTGTAATAAATTTATTATACATATGTATAATAAATTTATTACACATTTGTTATATAATGGTAAGTGGATGCTATGCCCCTATGCTAGTCATATAAATCTGTCATTGATTATGAATCAAAATGCAGATTCTTTGTCACTATTAAGGTCTCAGATGAAATGCATGATTAAATTCAATCGATACATATGCTACCATTCGAACACAGCAGCATTATTCTGTTGTTTCACGCTGGTATTCTGTTAGCGTGTGGTTCTACTCCGAACGAGCCGACCTATTCACGCTACAGCTATGTATAGCTAGCACAGCTGCTGCGTGACTCTACCACGTAAAAATCTGTTATAAGGATATAGCAGCAACTCTGTGTTTTGTATGGTGAGAGTAGAGAACTGGAGACCCTTTTTAAACGAGGCATTCCATTTTAAGGTGACAATGCATCTGCATTTTGATTCTTAATCGAGAATAGTTTTATATGTCTATTGGCCACAGAATTCACTTACCGGGTGGACCACCATCGATCAGTAATAAAAAACTTACTACGTTATAAGGTGTCGCAGTGGCCTGGCGTGTGACACGTTATTAATGAGGGATGTCACGCGGGTGCGTCGCATCGTTTGCCGTCCGCCTTCTTGTTAAAGCATTCCATTCATCTTAATCAGGCTTGGTTTGCTCGCAAACTCGAGTAGTTAAGCGTACATGTCTGAACATGTTATTAAAATTGCAGAATGAACGTGGCGAGATATACGGTTAAATCTTACGTGAATAAAAAAACTTACATGTTACAGAATTATTATGGCATACGGTGGTTTTATTAACGGTTTTGAGATATATAAGATAGTTGAAAGTAGGCAATATAAAGAAAATTTTAACTAGGTATGGGCTATGAGTTATAGTAATCCTCTAGACAATGACATGCGTAAACGTCGCTCGATGTTGCTCTGGCAAAAATGCCATTCCTAACCGCTCTCTCTCTCTCTTTTCTTTTTCAAATACCTTAGAAATATAAAATTCATTAACTAGTCTTTAGTCATAATATATAGGTAATTAAAAAAGGATAAAATAATAACTGACAATAACCCTTGTCAAGTGCGTGTGTGCAGACTATACCCCTATTTTCAGAACTTGCGATGTCCAGTGTTTGTAATATTTTTATCGAAAATATTCATTAACGATTTCTTATATTTACGCGGACACTACACTTTGAATAAAACTACTTTTACGGATTCTGATGTTCTTTCGCGAGATTTTGTAGTTTATAAAATCTAATGCAATGGAGGGGCCGTCTAAGATATGATCACAAACTGGGAACTTCCCGGAACGTTGGTGTTTCACGTCAGCTATGTGTTCATTTATGCGGATTTTGATGAATCGTTTTGTTTGCCCTATATATGAGAGACCACATTCACAATCAAGCTTGTACATTCCTGCATCTTGTAGAGACATATTGCACTTGACGGATGGTAAGAACTGACTAATCTTCTTCGGCGGCTTGAAGAATGTTTTAATATAAGCTCGCTTCAAGATATAGGCAATCTTGTCTATGACATCTCTAACATATGGTAGTACAGCAGGCACACGCTCAACCGTGGCCGGTTTCAGACGGTCAATTATTCTTATTATTATTATTAGTATTTACTGAAAGTTCTATTAACGTGATATGTTTAATATATACGAATGGAGCGGCTTGACAAAATGTCTATGGTTGAATTTTACAAAGCTTCATGCAGCACTTTTCAGTCTGCTTCAGACACGTCTTCTACGTCCTGCTCGAATGCTAACGATGCATGTTCCGGCGATGAAAACTGTATCCCTAACAGCCAAGAAGTCACACGATGCCAAAAGCATTTCGTAGTAATTATACCATTTGAAAATGATGTTAAGTTTCATTTCGTATAGAACTTTATAACAGATACCCCATTAAATAAATAAAAAAAACTAGCGATCAAAATAATTAATGCGCTTCTCGATCCATTGGCCATTTTGAGAGAGCCAAGCCGTCGACTGGCGCTTAGTTTGTGGATCGTATTGATAAATCAAAGATCCATCACCTGTGTTCATGTCGTAACGGCGTGTTTACAAGACGAGCATTTTTTATTAAATAAGGGTAAGTGTGTGTTTGTTACACGCTAAGTGGATGCCGTGGCACATAGATATCTACATTTATCCTCAATAAGAATAACCCCAGAGGAGTAATCACTTGTGTTCATGTCGTAACGGCGTGTTTAAAAGACGAGCATTTTTTTATTAAATAGGGGTAAGTAACAAACACACGGTAAGTGGATGCCGTGGCACATAGATATCTACATTTATCCTCAATAAGAATCAGAAGTAAATAGAATCAGAGTAAAATGGATTGCGTCTTTTCCAGTAAAAAGGATCTCCGATTCTCTACACTCACCATACGAAACATAGCAGCATTAAGCTGCTATTTCACGCCGGTATTCTGTGAGAGCGTGATCCTACCACGGACGAGCCAACTCATTCGTGCTACAACTCTACCAGTAATATAGCTGCAGCATGGTTCTATGACATAAAAATCCACAATCTACTTGATGAGCAAAAATCAGTTAATGCTGAGTGGTACATAAATATTTGTTTGCCCAGTGTCTTTGAAAAAGTTAATGAAAAACGACCAAGAAGTTTCACTTATTGCACCTTGACAATGTCTCGACGTGTAACGAACCTTCCCGTAAACCATCACTGCCTCAAGCGATCCTGAGAGTCGCCCACATAAACCACGAGTAGGTACCACGAATGAAGAATGAACTGTATGAAGCTGTAGAAATGTAAGAATACTGTGAATGAGGCTTATAATAACTACCAACTAAAAATAAGTGAAAGTGGTATGTCAGGATTTCTCTCTTGGCGATCGACCCTCCCTGCTAAACCCACAAAAGAAAAAGTAAAGCTACAATAGTAATGCATTAGTCGTTTCCTTCCAAAAAAAATCTGATTTTCAGCTGTTTACAATGACATTACAAAGTTATAATGCAGCTAGTTTCAGGTCAGGACTTGTAATTAAATAATTACTCATCCAAGTGCATTTTATAAGTTTGTAGACTCTTAACTGTGATAGTTTTCCTTTTAATTTCATTATATATACTACTATCGTTCATACTTTTCCAAAAACACATGACTTTAATAAAAAAAATACCACTTTAAAGCTAAATACTTCGCAAACGGACCCCTGAATTAAAAACATGTTGTTCCACACCCCCAATATTTTTGAAAGAACTATTCAACGACCCACCACACGACAGAACAGACGGGTAAAAAAATCATCCTCCCTTTACCTGTATGGGAGGTACCCAAAATAAAAAGTGTTTTTCAAGATTTTATTTAACAGTTTTCTAGGCGTGATTAATATACTATAATAACTGTGTCACATTACAGACAGTAGCATCGAGGGTCTCTGAGTAAAACCGCGGACGGACGGACATGACGAATCTATAAGGGTTCCTTGTTGTTTAAATACGGAACCTTAAAAATTCAGTTTATTTGAGATTTGGACGAAATTTATGCAAAGAAATTCATCAATAGTGAAATTCTTTTTCCAATGAGGTCATCCACGAATTTTTCTTCCACCAGGGCGGTGCCACTAGAAAGTGAGGTATAACATTTGACAGATTTCATAGAGGGGAAGTTAATTTGTTCGGAAAATGTAAAGGTTATTGTTTGTTTCTGTACTATTAGCTATATTTTATTTTAATAAGATTAAAAATAAATTAATCAAACCACAGATATTCATAAGTAAAAAATTTAAAAAAAAATTAAAAAATTAAAGAGCAAACCACTTACGCATTGTTTTGTGTATTAACATAATACTCTAGAAAGTGATAAACTTTTATTAAAACCAACTTCTCTATTAAATTACATGATATAAATTACATTAGCGACATCTGGTGAGCAAAAATTATTAGCCCTCATTGTTCTTGCTGCAAATATTGCAAATAAAAAATCGTACGTTAGTTTCTATGCCTATTATTATTATAATCACTTTTTCAGTGTTATAGTTTCGTTATAGTATTGTCGAGCACTACCAATCTGCATTGTTTGAGTGGCAGTTTCTCGTTGAGAATTGCAAATGATGGTAAACATTTGCAATTCTCAACAACAACAGTCTGCAGTAAATGTGGCACGAGACGGCAAGAACTTATTGGGAATAACACCAACAATGGACAAACAAATCAAAACAAATTCTTTAGCTAACCAGGTTCTCGTTTCGGGCATAGTTTGGTTCTAGCGCCTGAATCTAACCACATTGATGAACGCTTGTGACTGTCGTATGGGATACACTTATTAAAATCCTTTCTATGCCGATTAATTTCCTCACAAATACACATTTTATCACAAAATATTGCGAAAATAATAAAATTCTACAATGTTATAACAATGTTAAACAAGGAATGATAAATAATAAATAGCAATACGCTAGCAAATTATAACTTTGGTTTAATTACGGTCAGCGAGACGTGCGAAGTGTGGTACGGGAGTAATGCCATCGCGATTGTATCCGAATATAGTTACAAAATGTTTTACGATGATATGTAATACAATATGTTAGAAAGTTTTTAGAGGTATGGAAGCGTAAATAACATCTTAAAAGTTGTAGCATGTGTAAGAAAATGTTATCGTGTTATTTTATAACGTTGTATAACTGCATATGTGAGGGCGTTATTATATTCCAGGATTTTTTTAAAGTTAAAGTAACAAATTATTATTAACTTTAAAAGTTACCTCTTAAAAGAATTTATTAATTTATAATTTTAAGCTGTTGTGGTAAGTCTGATATTTAAAATTTCTTTCAAGACAGAGTCCAATTCTGATGTTTTAAAAGGAGACATGTGTTTGTCTAATCCAAATGCAACGATTTGCCGATATTCGAAAACGATTAACGATTACAAAAAACTATGAAAATTAATTTAAATTCGCGTGGATAATATCAATGACATTTTTACGAGGTAGAGTCAAGGTGCAGCTATATTAAGCCACGGTGCAGCTATATATATTATGCAACTATTTTAGCACAATCTGTCGGCTCGACTGGGGTAGCAGCTTAATGCTGGTACGGTATGGTGAGTGTAGAGTGAAGTGTAGACTAAGTGTAGACTGAGTGTAGACTGGAAATCCTTTTTACTGGCAACAAAGTATTCCATCTTACTCCTAAGAACTGACAACGTATCTGCATTTTGATTCTTAACCGAGGATAGAAAGTCCACAGTAACCACTTACAATAAACCCGATTATTGAAAAAAAAAACGATTAGGTATGTACTCTAGGTTTGAAACAGAAAAGTCTTGTTAACAATCAGCTACTAAATAGGAAGTTAGTCGTGTAGTGGCGGTGTAAGAATATCCACTACTCTTGATCGTCCCGGGAGTGTCGTAGGAGGAAACAAAGGGAAACTGAACAGGAGATGGGCAGCAGCATCTTCCTGATACAACTCAAAGCTATAGAAACTGGCTGCCAACCCGCCTGCCAAGCGTGGCAACTATGGCAAAATTGCTCCTATGAGGCACTTTATGGGAGATGCCTATATTCAGCAGTGGACTTTAAGCTGTAATAGATAAATGGAGGAAGTTAAAATAGTGGCGGCGTAATGCATAACGAATGCAACCAAATTTGTTTTTAAATATGCAAATTAAGCTACGGCAACAGTTGGGGCAACATAAATTTATTACCCATCCAGAGAAAAAAAACATATAATATACTTTGGTATGTTTCGTACGTTTTTATTTATTACAATCACCAGTTCACCGCGTACTATAAATCACACACGTTCCGCAACACAAATTATCGTGACGCCATTTTGTAAATACTTTTCACATTCCACGCGAGCATCGCTTTTGGTAAAATATTTCAGTAGTAATTTCCCCTGCATTGTATGATTGTTAATTTTTATTGTTCCAATTATTTTCGTCGGGATTGATATGAAAAATATTTTAATTTTAATGAATTTATTTACAAAAAATATTCTTGTTCATGTTCATCAAATATCGTACATCGGCCACCGAGCTGACTCTCTTTGTTTGCGGACAAAGTGTTTTGCACCTTTGGCGCTACTCCACGCTGTCGATTGTACTTTAAATTTAAGCTAAAGAAAAGTATTTATTAATTAGGAAAGACCAAAAGTACACACTTCGATAAAACAATTTCAAGAATCGTCGACTTTCGTTAGTATGTCGTAATAACTAAAAAATTCCGGTGTGCGTGTGTTCGTAATTCTTCTCCTCCTAAACAGCTTGGCCTATTTTGATAATATTTTTATGGGGTGCTTGGGGTTACCTGGATGGTTAACTATATTTGTTTAAATTAAATTAAAAAGGTTTATTATTTTTAATGATACATACGAAACTTTTTTTAATCATGGTTATTTAATAAATAAAAATTAATAGACATCTGTTTGTTCGTTTTTTATGGGCTGCCATACCGTTCATAACATTGCGCTAAGTCTTTGTCAAATTATTGCTTACTCTTTCGCGAAGGTTAAAGGCATAGTACAATAAACTTGCAGGAGGTGGCGCGTATCGTACCGACAAATCTATTTGAAAGTTATATATGATTCAATTTCAATGAATATATTATCATTCCTGATTAATCTGCGAAGCGTCGATCTGACCGATCGGTCTTCAATTTGCCAAATTTTTAAACCCCGCCAAAGAGTTTAGTAATATTTAGAACTAAGAACTAAGAATCATAGATAAGAGTGCTCGGAACTTAGGATACAAACAAGCACGGTATAGAGCGCGCGTATCGCTCCTTGCCCATTATGTCATATATATATATATATATATATATATATATATATATATATATATATATATATATATATATATATATATATATATATATATATATATATTAAGAGCGGTTGAAGAGTGATGAGGCAAGATTAATGCCTATGCATTATTGTAATTGTAGTTATTAATTTGATTATGTAAGTGTTTGTAAATATTAGGTAGGCGTTAATTATAAAGTATGTTTTAGCTCAATAAAACATATGTACGAATTTATGAAACGATGTTTATTAATCAAACACAAATATCTAATTAATTCACTCCCCCTTAAAAACCATATTATATATAATGTGGTTTTGATCGCAGTTTTACGTACAAGACATCTCAATCTAATATCAAAATATTGTTTAATGACATCCATTAGTTTAAAAAAAATCGTGAACATTTACAAGTATTTTTTTTTTATAGAATAAGCGAGCACACAGTCTACTGATGGTAAGTGGTTGCTATGGCCCATAGATATCTATCTTAGTTTCCGAATTAAAATGCAGATGCGTTGTCAGCCGTGAGGACTAAGATAGGATGCCTCTTTTTCAGTAAAAAAGGGTCTCAGGTTCTCTACACACACCATACAAAACACAGCAGCATTAAGCTGCTATTTTACGCTGATATTCTGTGAGTCGCGCTGACTCATTCGTGCTAAAACTAAACTATTAATATAGCTGCAGCATGGCTCTACCACGTATAAAATAATTCCAAAGGTACTTTTTTATAGGACAGGGGGCAAACGAGCACGCGGCTCACCTGATGGTAAGTGACTACCGCCGCCCATGAACATATTAAACACTACATTACATTGAATAAAATTAATTTTACTCACCGTCTCACCACTTACCATCAGGTGGGAAAGTAGATAGATGCAGCCGAAGATAGTGAAGCGCACTGATTTAACATAAGCCTACTTACTCTTGCCTTGAAGACGCCCAATTTTTAATCTTACAGAAAGACAGATGCTGCTAAATTATTACACTGCTTTGCTGTACTGTGCTAATGGTATTGCCAGATGCCTGCTTTACCCACCCTACCACCAACCGACTGTCCCTTCGTTATACCAATATGAAAATCTAAATATCTATAGTATTTTTTTATATAGGATAAGGGTGACAAACGAGCACATAGTCCACCTGATGGTAAGTGGTTGCTGCGGTCCATAGATATCTACATCTATCCTCTATTACCAATCAAAATGCAGATGCGTTGTCACCCGTGAGGACTAAGATGGAATGCCTCATTTCCAGTAAAAAGGGCCTCCGGCCACCTGCACTCACCAAGCGAAACGCAGAGGTAAACCTCTACTTCACGCTGGTATTCTGTGAGGTCGTGGGTACCCCGGTTCGAGCCGGCCCATCCGTGCGACAGCAAAAGCTGCCGCATGGCTTTACCACTGTTAAAAATGATATTCTAGATCGATTTTAAATCGATCTCTTCCAAGAAAATCGAATTTTCTCCACACAGACATCATATACGTTGAGTTTAGCCAGAGCCACGTTGCAGCTGTATTACTGTCTCGTTGGTCTAGTTGCCGTAAGCTTATCACGAGGTCCCGGGTTCGGATCTCAGGTCTGATCAAAATCATTTATTGTTTCTTTCTGCCGAAAATTTTTAATAGCAGTTTGGAGTCACGAAGTTGGCGGTCTGTTGGTAATGCATCTGATCTATCTTCGGTGGTGTCTAATTGCCACCTCCTATGACTCTACTTGTCAAATATGATCCCGCTGGCATTCTTGCTGGTTCTTTACAGGACAAAGGTTTTTTCAAAACTGGAACAAGTAACCCAGCGGGACATTTAAAAAAATATTTTACAACATATAATTTAATACAATGAGTATGAAAACATTTAAAAACAGCATGGTAGCGATCACCTCATTTCCAGGGGTTATTATTATTATCAGTTATGTACTCTCTAGTAGTATGATAATCCTTATTAAACAACTTTTACTTAATAAAAAATTTTTAAATTCAAATTCATTTATTTATAAAAATTTAAACTGTTTGATAGATAAGGCCTGCATATTTTCTGGGACTTGGTTGTAAACACGTATATATTGGATCATGAAGAAATTACTGACTCTAGAGTCGAGTAGCTGGTGTAAGTAGCTTGTGCTTGTTTCTACAAGGTTGTGGTCAATAGCTTTTCTTCGGATGTGATAGATGTGACATCTGGACTACCGCAGGAACTTTTAGGGCCATTATTTTTTGTTCTCTTCATAAATTACATTAATACTTGATTCGAAAACAACCATTTTCTCTTATATGCAACCTATAATTTTTCGAAAAATAACCACAACTGAAGATTTAAATAAATTGCAAAATGATCTATATCGTTTGTCTGCTTATTGTGCAGCTAATAATTTACAGCTGAGTTTATCAAAATGTAAATCTATCACATTCACTAAAATATTAATGTCATCCATTTCACATACTCTCTTTGTAACACTGCCTTAGAAAAAGTCTCCATAATAAAAGACTATTTGACTCGAAGCTAAATTTTAATGTTCATATTAGTCACATTAAGGCTAAAGGCTTTCAGCTTCGTGCTTTCGTAAGAATGACCTGTAATCTGTTCAAAAGGCTTGCGACGTATTTATTAATATATAAGTCACTCATTACGTCACAACTCGAATAGTTTACTTATGTTTGGAACCCACATTATGAAAAATATAGTGCTCAGTTGGAATTGGTACAACGTAAATACCTTCGGTGTTAAACTATAAATGCTTTAGGAAATGGTAATCATATCTCAGTCTTTTAGATAAATTCTCAATTTTCACCCTAAAAATGAGAAGATTATATTTTGATCAATTATTCTTATACAAAATCTGTCGGTTCCAACCCGTGGTCCCAATGCATTTGTAACACATATAGTCATAGCTTATTTGCTCCTAAGATGTGCCGAACAAAGGCGGGAGAGCGAGCTCCATTACGGCGTATCATGAAATCATATAATAATAACTTTACTGATCTTGACATTTTTGTTTTATCATTTGCAATGTTTAAAAAGTGTATTTAAAAAATGCACTATTAAGTAAAGTATTGCCTCATAGTTTAAAAATATTATTATAGGTGTAACTGTTGTTTTTCGAGGCAAGTTTTAGTGGTTATGTTGTTCAGGAAAATCTCGAATTATGCATCTACTTGAGGTATCATACAATAAGTTTGCTGTGCAACATAATATTACCCTTATTATGATATAACTTTGTGGATAACGGTGCTGGTTGTGTAATTACTTGATTTCCTGTTTTATAACACTTATATCCGTATTATGTATTATTACACAATTCTTTGTTGTCCTGAAGAAATAAAACTAAAAATAATAAAAAACATGCGTGAGTGTCATGGAACACTCGGTTGGAACGAAGTGCCTTTCATAGTATATTATTATTGATAAACGTATTATTATATTATTGATTAATATATATATATATATATATATATATATATATATATATATATATATATATATATATATATATATATAAAGTAATTATTAGCGTCTATTAAAATGAAGTGTCATTTAAAAGGAGTAGGGACGAAAAAATCTTACACTTTTTGTCGCCTAGCTCCCATCCGCCAAACCCGTACCGTCCAATAAAGAACTTTGTTCCAAAATATACATGATTTTTGCTTTAATGTTATGTTATGTATATACACAACATTAAATTTTCGTAAATATACTGAAAGGCCAAAGTTATTTCTTTAAATGCCCTTAAATAATTATTTATTTTCTTAATTTTTTCTTTACAGGATTCCTTAGGAACTAGGTTATAAATTGCTCGCATGTAGTGCACATGCATAAATAATATACACATGAAATACAAAAGAAAAACAGTAATCAAAAGTGACTCAGCAGAAGTTACGATATATCGTTCTCTCGCCCTTATTTTTCTAACGAAAACAAATAATGAACTACGACAAACACTCGGATTGTATTATCTGGAAAGGAAACAAGACTTAATTTTCTTCTCATATACCATCATATTATAGAATACAATAGCAAACACATTTATTCTGCGCAGATAATAAAAATACAAAATATATACTTATCAGCGGTTGGTTATCGTTGATGCACGAATGGGTCGGCTCAATCTGGGTAGGACCACGCTCCACCTCACAACATGCCAGCGTTCAATAGCAACTTAATGCCGCTGTTTTTAGTAGCTGAGTGTAGGACCCTTATTACTGGAAACGAGGCATTCCATCTTAGTCTGAGGGGTAACAAGGCATCTGTATTTTGATTTTTAATCAAGGATAAATTTAGATTCCAATGGGCCACAGCATCCACTCACCATCAGGTGGAGTGTGTGCTAGTTTGTCACTCTTATTGTATAAAAACATAACTAAAGAATTAAAAAACATTAAATCAAAATCGAAATCACGAAGCTGGTTTTCAGTGCGCCCTTTTGTGAGCAACGTACGGACAAATATGCAACAAAAAGTACAACTATTACTACACTGTATCTGTTTCACCTATCACACATATAACCCCCCCCCCCCATCCTGAGGTAATTTACGAGAAAGGCCTATATTTAGCATTTAGCAGTGGACTTTGATAAGCTGCGATGATGTGATCACAGTTTAATGAGATGATGAGTTGTAGCAAAACGATCATACAACTAACACAAATTGATCACAGAGTTTCTATTTCTTCTCTTCGAGACCATAAAATATTTCAAAAGTCTATTTGTTTTAAATTAAGTTCGTTCTATTACAATGAGGGCATCATATTAATTCACTTCCGGCAATAGACGTTTACACTGATGTTGATTTTACGAGTAATGGATTGGGGTCGGATATTAGCTGTCGACAAAGAATCCATACAATATTTCTCAGCCGCAGGAAATTAAGATGACTTGTAATTTTATTCGTGTCGTGTTACACGACCCCGTTACGTTTAATTTTACCAATATAAAGTGATCTTTTGTACGCTTAGAGAACTATGTAAAAGCTATAAAGAAATATGTTTCACATTAAATCATTATTGGTATAGGTATAGGTTAGGTATTTTTGTATGGGTCTATTCAATAAAAAAGTGTCATTTAAATCGGTTTATAATCAACAAAGATGGTAGAACTTCCATCTTTGTATTTCTCTTCTTGAGTCTGTCTGTATAAGTACCGACCTTTGCCGTGTTCCAGTCTGCAGAGTATAGAAAGCCAGTATAATTCCAGGCTCTGAGGCACTCCAGCTTAGACCTCAGAGGCACCAACGAATCTGTAGTCTTCTTTGAAGTCGGTTGCAGGTGTTGCAGTGTCACTTAAAATCATGTAGGCTGTAAGTTCGTTCGTCAATTCAGTATATAAAAAAAAACCAACCAAAAATTTTATTTAAGCACTAGCTGTTCCCCGCGACTTCACCCGCGTGTTATTTGGGGTTTTAATTTTTTTGGCACGGAACCCTAATTCTTTTTCTAAAATAAAAGTAGCCTAAGTTACTCCTTGTGACATCAGCTATCTGCCAGTGAATACTCCGTCAAAATTGGTCCAGCCGTTATATACGTTATATATATATAATAAAGTTGCAGCCTATTTACGTCCCACTGCTGAGCACAGGCCTCCTCTCATTTCTGAGAGGGTTTTAGGTTTATTTTCCTAAATCTAAATAAAGTCACATTATTAAATTATTAGATTAGACCCTCTCAGAAGTGAGAGGAGGCCTGTGACCCGCAGTGGAGCGTATATATGCTGTAACTTTAACTTTTAACTTTATATTACATAATCCAGGCGAAGCCGAGGCGGAAATTATATAGGCGTTTATTATAAAAAAATGTAACCTACTTTTTAAATTGACAATATTAAAAAAATAAGTTGCAGTAAACATTTCCCACGCCACGTGGTTCATTCTAGTTTTATTACTATCACGTGCCATTACCCCAATACTGGCCACTATTCTCACGTGCGCGACGACACAGAACGTTATTGCGCGGTTTCGTAAATACTTTCTACATAAGACGGCACACGTCATTGCTCTTCAGGAGACGTGGTTATTACCATATGACATTGCATAATATGTAGGGAATATTGACAGTGACTTTGAATACACGAGCAAGTCAGCGGTGGACACATCAACCAGCATACTCCGTGGGCGACCCTATGGTGGGGTGGCGATAATGTGGAAGAAAAGTGTGTTTTCGTCAGTTTCAATCGTTCCGTGTAATAGTGTTAGACTGACAGCTATTAAAATATGCGCGAATAACCGTTTTTTCTTGGTTTTTTCGGTGTATATGCCTACAGACAGCCAAGATAATTTAATTGAGTTTACAGAGGTATTAAGTGAAATAGACGCTGTAATTGAGAGTTGCGAAATTGAATCTGCTATTATTCTTGGTGATTTTAATGCGCATCACGGAGAATTATTTTATAACGAGTTATCCAATTTCTGTGAGGAGCGGAGGTGGCTCTGTGCAGACGTGGTCCATTTAAAAATAACATCACATACATACACTTATATAAGTGACATTAAAAAGGACTGCCGAAGATGGCTTGATCACTGTCTAGTAACGGAGGCAGCTTGGCAATGTTTATTAAATTGTAAGGTATGCTTTGATGTTTATTGGTCAGATCATTTTCCACTGGAAGTAGATTTTAAGATAGGTAAGCTGCCATTTAAAACGCAATATAAGGAAAAATGTTGTAACAAGGTCAAGTGGGGTGAGAGAGGCGTTGATCAGATTAATATATATAGCAAAATATGTCATAATAATTTAAGAAATGTTGATTTTCCAGTAGAATTTAGGTATTGTGCGGATAAAGTGTGTAAAAATGTAGATCATAGGACAGTAATTGATAGGTTATATAAAAATATTGTTTTAATCTTAAGAGAAGCTGCTGAAACTAGTTATGAGATAAGAAAGCGTAGTAAAAATAAACTAGTTATTGGGTGGAATAGGTACGTAAGGGAGGTCCATCAGGAGGCACGTTGCAGTTTCCAAATGTGGTTGCTGTATGGTAAGCCCAGTGCGGGTTATGTATGATAGAATGCGAGAAACTAGGAGGTGTTTTAAGTCAAAGCTTAAGTGGTGTCAAGACAATGAGAACCAAATAAAAATGGATATCTTGGCTACTCACCACAAAGAAAAAGATTTTAAGAGTTTTTGGAAACTAACTAAGAAGCTGGAAACTGCATCAAGCTTACCTGTGACTGTCGATGGTAAGAGTGAGCCCCATCATATTGCAGAAGTTTTTAGGGAACACTTCAAAGTGGAATCTCCATTAGAACCGGTGCAGCAGGTGTTCGATATCGAGGAGAAATCGTGCAGTGAATTTGCCAGATTTACTGCGAAAGAAGTCGCAAATGTCATAAATAATATGACACGTGGTAAATCACCTGGATATGATGACCTCAGTATTGAGCACCTTCAGTACGCGGGAGTTCATCTGCCTAGGGTATTGACTATGCTCTTTAATGTATGTATAGGGCATCAATACTTACCTCCGGAACTTATGAAGACCATAGTGGTACCAGTTCTAAAGAATAAGACTGGGGATGCTGCCGACAAGAACAATTATAGACCAATCTCGCTTGCTACTGTGGTAGCGAAAGTATTGGATGGTTTACTTGATCGTCAACTAAGTAAACATATACATGTACATGACGCACAGTTTGGGTTTAGACCGGAACTGTCTACTGAAACTGCAATCTTACGACTCAAGCATACCGTCCAGTATTATGTTACGAGAAAAACGCCTGTCTACGCCTGTTTTTTGGACTTGTCGAAGGCATTTGACCTGGTCTCGTACAACCTATTATGGGAGAAGCTTCGGAGGGAAACGAGCACGCCTAGGGAGATAGTTGATATATTAAGGTATTGGTACCACAACCAATCAAATAATGTAAGGCTCGTACTCGAGTGAATATAGGTTGGAGTGCGGAGTGAGACAAGGAGGGTTAACTTCACCGAGGCTGTTTAACCTGTATATAAATGGATTGATCGATGAGCTTAGCAGAACTGGCGTCGGATGCTCAATAGATGGTAACTTCGTAAACAGCATCAGTTACGCAGACGACATGGTGCTGCTGAGCCCTTCGATCAGAGCACTCGAGGTATTAATAAATTTATGTGAAAGATATGCAGAAGCTCATGGCCTCAGGTATAACTCCAAAAAGAGTGAACTACTTGTTTTTAAGGCAGGGAACAAAGAACCTAAGGCTATCCCTCTGGTCAGGCTTGGAGGAGTACCTCTAAATAGAGTTACCAAATTTAATTACCTGGGGCACTGGGTTACAGATGATCTCTGTGATGACATTGATATCGAACGAGAACGTAGAGCATTGGCAGTGAGGTGCAACATGCTGGCTCGCAGGTTTGCAAGGTGTACAAAAGCTGTCAAGATAACCCTTTTTAAGGCGTACTGCCAAACGTTTTACACCTGCAGCCTGTGGGTCAAGTATGCTCGCCGATCAGTAAATGCTCTACGTGTTCAGTACAATAATGGTTTTAGGATGCTGATGGGGCTGTCTCGATATTGCAGCGCATCAGGTATGTTTGTTGAGGCTAACACGGACAGCTTTGATACAATAGTGCGAAAAAGAGCGGCCTCCCTGATGCAACGCGTGCGAGACAGTGCCAACGGACTCCTATGTACTGTATTAGGAAGGCTTGATTGTCCGGTTGTGCGGCACTGGAACACTGTGCATATGGGGTCCAGAGCTGTTATGTTTAATATAAAATAAGTATTGTTGTTTTTAGTTGTATATTTACTAACATTAATTTTAAATTTATATTATTTATTACTAACCAAATATGGAGCTTGTATCCGAAATAAAATTATTATTATTATGGGGTATTTGTATAGTTTTCTCATCTGGTTGGGTTGTATAAATATATAATTGAAAATGAAAATGATAAACTTACATAAATATCAATAAAATAAAATAAGTACATAAAAATTACATAAATATATAAAAACCCAACCAGATGGAAGCCCTCGGCAGGGGAGACCAAACGGCCGAGGGTTAGGGGGAAAGGGAAAGAAACCGGCGGACGATGCGGGCGGTATCGAGGAGCACCGCCTTCTGCATTTGAGCTTGGAGCGGTTCGTCACGGAGTCCCAGTCGCCTCAGATGACCCGAGAGGCTAACTGGGATTAACCCGTTCGCAGAAACGACCACAGGAATAATTTCGGCTGGCAGACCACCCCACATGTCGGTCACCCCGTGAGCCAGGTCCAGATATTTTGTCAGCTTATCTGTTTCGGCTTTCACGAGGTTCTCGTCATAAGGAATGGTAATGTCGACCAAAAATATCCTTGACTGTGCCCGGTCCATCAGCACAATATCAGGCTTATTCGCAAGAATAGTCCTATCTGTGATGATGGCCCGGTCCCAGTAGAGCCTGGCGCGGTCATTTTCGAGCACGGCTTCCGGCAAGTACTTATAATATGGCAGTTTCCAATCCACGAGACCGTATTTCAGAGCGAGCTCCTGGTGTAGAATCCTGGCTACTAGGTTGTGTCTGTGCAAATACTCAGAGTTAGAAAGTGCCGAACAACCAGAGATGACATGCCTAAGTGACTCACCGGGATGGCGACAAGCTCGACAGATGTCGACGGTGCCATCCTTTAGGATGTATCTCCGATAATTGTTGGTCTTAATAACCTGATCCTGTATTGCACAGACAAAGCCCTCAGTTTCCCCAAAGAGGTCACCGAAACGTAGCCAGTGGAGGGAGGCGACTGTGTCTACGAAAGGCTCATGTAGGGCCTTGTAGAACCTCCCGTGGAGCTCTTTCTCCTTCCATACGGTCTCCCGGTCGGAAATGCTCTGTACTGCCGGGTCTTGCCATTGCTCGTTGGCTAAGAATAGAGGGGTAAGTCCTTTATCACAAGAAATAACGTCCCTATAGTATGGATCATCCGCTCTCGTTAGAAAGTAATTACGGAGGCTGCACACTTCGCGATTATGCATGGTAAGCGCGCTTAAAAAGCCGCGTCCACCATGCTTCCGCGGCAAGTACAGCCTCATTACTGACGATCTCGGATGATGCATCCTGTGCGACGTCATTATAGTGCGGACTTTTCTGTCCAGAGCGTTCAGTTCGGTCTGAGTCCACCTGAGCATGCCAAAGGTATACATGAGAACAGGCATGATCCAACCGTTATATGCGTGCGTCTTATTCACACCGGATAAAAGGCTATTAAGCACTTTGGTCAAACGTGCATAAAACACATCGCAAACTGACCGTTTCATACCCGCCTCATCTACACCGATGTTCTGTGACATACCCAGGTATCGGTATGTTTCAGCCTCGGAAAGGGTTCTTATGCTGATGGGCATAGATAAGTCTATGCCCTCAGAGTTAGCAACCCTTCCCCTTTCGACATGGAGGATCGCACACTTATCCGTCCCCAGCTCCATTCCAATAGAATTGCTAAAATCACACGTGATGTTTAGCAATTCCATAAGATGGGAGCGACTGGAGGCGAATAACTTGAGATCATCCATGTAGAAAAGGTGGGTCACTTTTGTACCTCTTCTCCGAAGCTGAAATCCCCTCCCGGAACCCCCCAGTAAGGTACTGAGAGGGTTCAGAGAGAGGCAAAACCAGATTGGACTCAAACAATCGCCCTGGAAGATACCCCTTCTTATCCTCATGTGGTTCTCCGCAGCCGTCATCCGCTCACCTAGATGACAAAGGATCGTACTCCACTGCCCCATACATTGCCCGAGGAAGTCTCGAACTGTACAGTCAACCTTGTACAGCTCGAGGACCCTCCTAAGCCATGTATGAGGCACCGAGTCGAATGCCTTTTTGTAGTCTATCCAGGCGGCGGAGAGGTTCCGACGGTTGCGTTTAACCACCTTGCCAATGACCGCGTCAATGAGGAGTGGTTCCTTGGTTCCACGAACACCGCCCCTACATCCATTCTGAGCGCGCGACATCACCTGATTTGAGTTCAGGTGACGAGTGATTCTCGCGCTCAAAATGGATGTTAGTGTCTTGTATATCGTGGGTAGACACGTTATGGGGCGATATTTGCTCGGGTCTGTGGTATCCTGATCTTTAGGAACCAAATGAGTGATCCCAGTAGTGACGAGGCTCGGGAGCGACTTCTGGTCGAGAGCCTCTTGAAACTGTCGGGCGAGTACAGCGTGACACACCACGAAACCCTTCAGCCAGTAGTGATGCAGCCCGTCGAGTCCCGGACTTTTCCAGTTCGGGGCTCTACGGACCGCCTCAGCTACGTCATCCAGCGTTATGATGACGGGGTCCATGGGCATAACATTCGCACACTGACTCGCCACAACTTCCGTCCAAGGGCCCTCACTGTGGTTTACGGGCTCTAACCACAGGCCGCGCCAGAATGCGATAGTGTCGGCCTGATTCGGTGCTGGGCCCGTTCCACGTACCATTGGTCGCTCCAGTGATTCATAGTTATTATTATTCTGGGGTATCTTTATAGTTTTCTCATCTGGTTGGGCTGTATAAATATATAATTGTAAATGAAAATGATAAACATACATAAATATCAACAAAATAAAATAAATACATAAAAAATACATAAATAAATAAAAACCCAACCAGATGGAAGCCCTCGGCAGGGGAGACCAAACGGCCGAGGGTTAGGGGGAAAGGGAAAGAAACCGGCGGACGATGCGTGCGGTATCGAGGAGCACCGCCTTCTGCATTTGAGCTTGGAGCGGTCCGTCACGGAGTCCCAGTCGCCTCAGATGACCCGAGAGGCTGACTGGGATTAACCCGTTCGCAGAGACGACTACAGGTATAATTTCGGCCGGTAATCCACCCCACATGTCGGTCACCTCGTGAGCCAGGTCCAGATATTTAGTCAGTTTATCTGTTTCGGCTTTCACGAGGTTCTCGTCATAAGGAATGGTATTGTCGACCAAAAATATCCTTGACTGTGCCCGGTCCATCAGCACAATATCAGGCTTATTCGCAAGAATAGTCCTGTCTGTGATGATGGCCCGGTCCCAGTAGAGCCTGGCGCGGTCATTTTCGAGCACGGCTTCCGGAAAGTACTTATAATACGGCAATTTCCGATCCACGAGACCGTATTTCAGAGCGAGCTCCTGGTGTAGAATCCTGGCTACTAAGTTGTGCCTGTGCAAATACTCAGAGTTAGAAAGCGCCGAACAACCGGAGATGACATGCCTAAGTGACTCACCGGGATGGCGACAAGCTCGACAGACGTCAACGGTGCCATCCTTTAGGATGTATCTCCGATAATTGTTGGTCTTAATAACTTGATCCTGTATCGCACAGACAAAACCCTCGGTTTCCCCAAAGAGGTCACCGAAACGTAACCAGTGGAGGGAGGCGACTGTGTCTACGAAAGGCTCATGTAGGGCCTTGTAGAACCTCCCGTGGAGCTCTTTCTCCATCCATACGGTCTCCCGGTCGGAAATGCTCTGTACTGCCGGGCCTTGCCATTGCTCGTTGGCTAAGGATAGAGAGGTAAGTCCTTTATCACAACAAATAACGTCCCTATAGTATGGATCATCCGCTCTCGTCAGAAAGTAATTACGGAGGCTGCACACTTCGCGATTATGCATGGTAAGCGCGCTTAAAAAGCCGCGTCCACCATGCTTCCGCGGCAAGTACAGCCTCATTACTGACGATCTCGGATGATGCACCCTGTGGGACGTCATTATAGTGCGGACTTTTCTGTCCAGAGCGTTCAGTTCGGTCTGAGTCCACCTGAGTATGCCAAAGGTATACATGGGAACAGGCATTATTATTATTTAGGGGTATCTATATAGTTTTCTCATCTGGTTGGGCTGTATAAATATATAATTGTAAATGAAAATGATAAACATACATAAATATCAATAAAATAAAATAAATACATAAAAATACATAAATAAATAAAAACCCAACCAGATGGAAGCCCTCGGCAGGGGAGACCAAACGCCCGAGGGTTAGGGGGAAAGGGAAAGAAAACGGCGGACGATGCGGGCGGTATCGAGGAGCACCGCCTTCTGCATTTGAGCTTGGAGCGGTCCGTCACGGAGTCCCAGTCGCCTCAGATGACCCGAGAGGCTGACTGGGATTAACCCGTTCGCAGAGACGACTACAGGTATAATTTCGGCCGGCAATCCACCCCACAAGTCGGTCACCTCGTGAGCCAGGTCCAGATATTTAGTCAGTTTATCTGTTTCGGCTTTCACGAGGTTCTCGTCATAAGGAATGGTAATGTCGACCAAAAATATCCTTGACTGTGCCCGGTCCATCAGCACAATATCAGGCTTATTCGCAAGAATAGTCCTGTCTGTGATGATGGCCCGGTCCCAGTAGAGCCTGGCGCGGTCATTTTCGAGCACGGCTTCCGGCAAGTACTTATAATACGGCAGTTTCCGATCCACGAGACCGTATTTCAGAGCGAGCTCCTGGTGTAGAATCCTGGCTACTAAGTTGTGCCTGTGCAAATACTCAGAGTTAGAAAGCGCCGAACAACCGGAGATGACATGCCTAAGTGACTCACCGGGATGGCGACAAGCTCGACAGACGTCAACGGTGCCATCCTTTAGGATGTATCTCCGTATTATTATTATTATTATTATTATTACACGCGCGTCTATGGGCCGCAACAACCACTTACCATCAGGTGGACTGTGTGCTCGTTTTTCAACCTTATCCTATAAAAAAAAAACGTGATCATAAACCAATCGAGCCTACCTACACTGCAACCCTAACATATACATAGTCATGCTAATGCAGTTAAAAAACTTAAAGTTAACAAGAGTTTTGTTACTAAATAGTTAAATTTTTGTATAATACACGTGAAATCTCTTTTTTCTAAGCTTAACTTTCCTTCTTCGATATTTCATTACTATTGTTACGATCATCACAAATACTACCAAAAAAAAAAAATGTAACAGATAAACGAATCACCTTATTAAAGTACGAGTATTAATCTTCCTCGAGCATAATTTAGAGATCTGAGGGAGTATTTGAAAGACTGGACGACGAAAAAAAAACGACAACAACAAATGAATGCTTTTGTAGCTGCTTTTGTTGCTTAATGTTTTGTCGATTAGTACACACACAATATTATAAAATATTTCGAAATTGATACGAATCGATACTCTAAAATAATCCGAAAATAAATAAATCCGAATATCGATACATCGCGAATATAAAATACCGACGCTTAATATGAATATTTTTAAGAGTTTTTTCGTGATAAAATTGAGTGACTGGAATAAGTTCCAAAAATTCCACTGATCACTCCCTGTGGTAGATGCGATAGAATGCGCAAAAAGATGCAACATCTCTTCGCAAGGAGATGAAGGTCAAGCTGATCAGAAAGAACTCGGTCACCGACGATTCGAACCGCTCTGCGCTGGATGCGATCAAGAGGAAGGGGCTTGCACTAAGTGCCCCGGCCCACAGATGAGAACATTGAACTATTTTAATGGAAAGAGGCATTGTTATTTCTCAGAGGTAACAACGTATCTGCATTTTGATTATTACTGGAGGTAAGATATAGATGTTTATGGACCACATCATCCACTCATCAACAGGTGCTCGTTTGAAACAGAAACAGAAACAGAATATAAAGATACTATTGGCGAACTTATCGCTGCTGACCGTCATCAGTCTGTATATTTTACGTCTGACGTAACTCTTTTTTATACTTATAGCAGAGGGGGTAAACGAGCATGTGGCTTTGATGTTAAGTGTCGACTGCCGCCCATGATCAACTGCAACACCAAGGGAATTGCAGATGCGTTGCCGGCCTTTTAAAAAAGAGTTATCCCATTTCTCGAATGTCTTTAAGTCGTAATGATCCGAAAAATAATGCCGGTGGTATTTAATTCCACAAAAAAGTAGTGTGAAGAAGAATAATTCTAGTAAAATAACATCTATCGGAAACTATGAAATTTTTCTGGCATTTTCGATAGTTACAGCATCCACGACGCGAAATGGGATAATGGATTATCTTACAACACCACCACATAGCACGTAACGTATGGTAGAGTATATAATATAAGTGAGATTGATCTTCAACTAGAGATTTTTTATTTATAATAAGGGTGACAATCGACAATCGAACATATAGTCGCTTGAGTATTTTTTGAAAATAATTAATTTTACAAATTAAGCGAATACGTCATTTTTTATAGAATAAGGGTGACAAACGAGCACACAGTCCACCTGATGGTATATGATTGCTGTGACCCATAGACATCGACATCTATATTCGTTTGCGAATTGAAATTCAGATGCGTTGTCAGCCGCGAGGACTAACATCGAATGCCTCTTTTCCAATAAAATGGGTCTCCGGTTCTCTGCACTCATCATACGAAACACAGCAGCATTAAGCTGCTATTTTACGCTGGTATTCTGTGAGAGCGTGGTCCTTCCCCGGTTGAGCCAACCCAATCGTGCTACCACTATACTATTAATATAGCTGCAGCATGGCTCTTCCACGTAAAAAATTTTCAATGCCAATCTTGGAATCATTATGCTATAATGTAATATATATATGTATATATATGTAATTCAATTAATAATAATAATATATATATGTAATTCAATTAATCTACATAGTATACTAATGGAATTTAAGAACTTGGTGTAATCAATTATTTGTCAGTAAAGATTGTTATATTATGTTATATATTTCTGATTACTGATTAATAACAAATGTGTAATAAATTTATTATACATATGTTAATGGTAAGTGGATGCTATGCCCCTATGCTAGTCATCTAAATCTGTCATTGATTATGAATCAAAATGCTGATTCTTTGTCACTATTAAGGTCTCAGATGAAATGCATCATTAAATTCAATCGATACATATGCTACCATTCGAAACACAGCAGCATTATTCTGTTGTTTCACGCTGGTATTCTGTTAGCGTGTGGTTCTACTCCGAACGAGTCGACCTATTCACGCTACAGCTATGTATAGCTAGCACAGCTGCTGCGTGACTCTACCACGTAAAAATCTGTTATAAGGATATAGCAGCAGCTCAATGCTACTGTGTTTTGTATGGTGAGAGTAGAGAACTGGAGACCCTTTTTAAACGAGGCATTCCATTTTAAGGTAACAATGCATCTGCATTTTGATTCTTAATCGAAGATAGTTTAAGATGTCTATTGGCCACGGAATTCACTTATCGGATGGGCCACCATCGATCAGTAATAAAAAACTTACTACGTTATAAGGTGTCGCAGTGGCCTGGCGTGTGACACGTTATTAATGAGGGATGTCACGCGGGTGCGTCGCATCGTTTGCCGCCCGCCTTCTTGTTAAAGCATTCCATTCATCTTAATCAGGCTTGGTTTGCTCGCAAACTTGAGTAGTTAAGCGTACATGTCTGGACATGTTATTAAAATTGCAAAATGAACGTGGCGAGATATACGGTTAAATCTTACGTGAATAAAAAGAACTTACATGTTACAGAATTATTGTGGCATACGGTGGTTTTATCAACGGTTTTGAGATATATAAGATTGTTGAAAGTGGGCAATATAAAGAAAATACTAACTAGATATGGGCTATAGTGAGTTATAGAAATTTCCTCTAGACAGTGGCATGAGTAAACGCCGCCCGAAGTTGCTCTGGCAAAAATGCCATTCCTAACCGCTCTCACTCTCTTCTTTTTCAAATACCTTAGAAATATAAAATTCGTAAAACTAGTCTTTAGTCATAATATATAGGTAATTAAAAAAAGATAAAATAATAACTGACAATAACCCTTGTCAAGTGCGTGTGTGCAGACTATACCCCTATTTTCAGAACTTGCGATGCTTCAGTGTTTGTAATATTTTTATCGAAAATATTCATTAACGATTTCTTATATTTACGCGGACACTACACTTTGAATAAAACTACTTTTACGGATTCTGATGTTCTTTCGCGAGATTTTGTAGTTTATAATATCTAATGCAATGTGGGGCCGTCTAAGATATGATCACAAACTGGGGACTTCCCGGAACGTTGGTGTTTCACGTCAGCTATGTGTTCTTTTATGCGGATTTTGATGAATCGTTTTGTTTGCCCTATATATGAGAGACCACATTCACAATCAAGCTTGTACACTCTTGCATCTTGTTGAGGGATATTGCACTTGAATCACCCCAGAGGAGTAAAATGGATTGCGTCGTTTCCAGTTAATAGATCTCTCCACTCACCATACGAAACATAGCAGCATTAAGCTGATATTTCACGCCGGTATTCTGTGAGAGCGTGATCCTACCCCGGTCGAGCCAACTAATTCGTGCTACAACTCTACAAGTAATATAGCTGCAGCATGGCTCTATGACATAAAAATCCACAATCCTACTTGATGAGCAAAAATCGTACATTAATATTTGTTTGCCCAGTGTCTTTGAAAAAGTTAATGAAAAACGACCAAGAAGTTTCACTTATTGCACCTTGACAATGTCTCGACGTGCAACGAAACTTCCCGTAAACCATCACTGCCTCAAGCGATCCTGAGAGGCAGTGATGGTTTACGGGCCTCTCAGGATCGCTTGAGGCTGTGATGGTTTACGGGAAAGTTCGTTGCACGTCGAGACATTGTCAAGGTGCAATAAGTGAAACCACATAAACAACGCGTAGGTACCACGAATGAAGAATGAACTGTTCATACAGCTGTAGAAATGTAAGAATACTGTGAATGAGGCTTATAATAACTACCAACTAAAAATAAGTGAAAGTGGTATGTCAGGATTTCTCTCTTGGCGATCGATCCTCCCGGCCAAACCCACAAAAGAAAAAATAAAGCTACAATAGTAATGCATTAGTCGTTTCCATCCAAAAAAAATCTTTCTTTCAGCTGTTAATTACAAAGTTATAATGCAGCTAGTTTCAGGTCAGGAATTGTAATTAAATAATTACTCATCCAAGTGTATTTTATAAGTTAGTACACTCTTAACTGTGATAGTTTTCCTTTTAGTTTCATTATATATACTACTATCGTTCATACTTTTCCAAAGACACATGACTCTAATAAAAAATACCACTTTAAAGCTAAATACTTCGCAAACGGACCCCTGAATTAAAAACATGTTGTTCCACACCCCCAATATTTTTGAAATAACTATTCAACAACCCACCGCACAACAAAACAGACGGGTAAAAAAATCATCCTTCCTTTACCTGTATGGGAGGTACCCAAAATAAAAAATGTTTTTCAAGTATTATTTAACAGTTTTCTAGGCATGATTAATATCTATAACTATGTCAAATTACAGACAGTAGCATCGAGGGTCTCTGAGTAAAACCGCCGACGGACGGACATGACGAAACTATAAGGGTTCCTTGTTGTTTAACTACGGAACCCTAAAAATTCAGTTTATTTGAGATTTGGACGAATTTTTGCAAAGAAATTCATCAATAGTGAAATTCTTTATCCAATGAGGTAATCCACGAATTTTTCTGCCACCAGGGCGGTGCCACTAGAAAGTGAGGTATAACATTTGACAGATTTCATAGAGGGGAAGTTAATTTGTTCGGAAAATGTAAAGGTTTTTGTTTGTTTCTGTACTATTAGCTATATTTTATTTTAATAAGATTAAAAATAAATTAAACAAACCACAGATATTCATAAGTAGAAAAATTCAAAAAGAAATTAAAGAGCAAACCACTGACGCTTTGTTTTGTGTATTAATATAATACTCTAGAAACTGCTAAACTTTTATTAAAACCAACTTCTCTATTAAATTACAATGCGTAACAAAAAACACTTTACCTCAGTGTCAATAAGCGACATCTGGTGAGCAAAAATTATTAGCCCTCATTGTTCTTGCTGCAAATATTGCAAATAAAAAATCGTTAAATTACGTTATTTGCTATGCCTATTATTATTATAATCCCTTTTTTTCAGTGTTATAGAAACAGAAACAGAAACTTTTTTATTCAATATAGATTATAAATAATACTTATTGAAAGTCACTCTTTTGTATAATTACCACTGGTTAGAAAAAAAACCTCTGTCCTGGGAAGAACCAGCAAGAAACCCAGCGGGACTTTTTTCTAATAACAGCTTACAATCATGTATGTTACACAAATTAACAACACAACAAATTAGAAATAGCATGGTAGCGATAACCTCATTTCCAGGGGTTATTATCATCTATAAATTCTTTAATACTATAATAACCCTTTTTATACAAACTTAGTTTAATAAAGTTTTTGAACTTTGAGCAGGTCAAATTTTGTATATTTTCTGGAATTTTATTGTAAAAGCGTATACATCGCCCCCAAGAATGAATTACTGACTCGATGGAGTAGTATTTACAGAATGAATATCACTTATTTTCGTAAAACTAATTTTATTTTTGTGTACGTACATTACATTTTTATAAATGTATTGAGAGGCCAAAGTTAATATATTAATTTCCTTAATTTTTTGTCGCAGCTACTCTTTAGGTTTTAAACATAAATTGCTCTAATGGCCCTCTTCTTTAAAACAAATATAATTTCAGTGTCAGCTGCGTGTCCCTATAGCAAAATACCATACGACATTATGCTATGGAAATAGCTACATTTCGTTTTAGTGCCATTTAAATGCAAATTATTAACATTGAACCAATTTACTAATTTAGATAGTATATGTTTATAGTTTCGTTATAGTATTGTCGAGCACTACCAATCTGCATTGTTTGAGTGGCAGTTTCTCGTTGAGAATTGCAAATGATGATAAACATTTGCAATTCTCAACAACAACGGTCTGCAATAAATGTCGCACGAGACGGCAAGAACTTATTGGGAATAACACTAATAATGGATAAACAAATGAATACAAATTCTCTAGCTAACCAATTTTTCGTTTCGGGCATAGTTTGGTTCTAGCGCCCGAATCTAACCACATTGATGAACGCTTGTGACTGTCGTATGGGATACACTTATTAAAATCCTTTCTTTGCCGATTAATTTCCTCACAAATACACATTTAATCACAAACTATTGCGAAAATAATAAAATTCTACAATGTTATAACAATGTTGAACAAGGAATGATAAATAATAAATAGCAAGACGCTAGCAAATTATAACTTTTATTTAATTACGATCAGCGAGGCGTGTGAAGTGTGGTACGGGAGTAATGTTATCGCAATTGTATTTGAATATAGTTTAACAGTGGTAGAGCCACGCGGCAGCTTTTGCTGTCGCACGGATGGGCAGGCTCGAAACGGGGTGGTGCCACGACCTCACAGAAAACCAGCGTGAAGTAGAGGTTTACCTCTGCGTTTCGCTTGGTGAGTGCAGGTGGCCGGAGGCCCTTTTTACTGGAAATGAGGCATTCCATCTTAGTCTTCACGGGTGACAACGCATCTACATTTTGATTTGTAATAGAGGATAGATGTAGATGTCTATGGGCCGCAGCAACCACTTACCATCAGGCGGACTGTGTGCTCGTTTGTCACCTTTATGGTATGGTGAGCGTAGAGTGGAGTGTAGAATGAGTGTAGACTGGAAATCCTTTTTACTGGCAACAAGGTAATTCATCTTACTCCTCAGAGCTGACAACGTATCTGCATTTTGATTCTTAACCGAGGATAGAAAGTCCACAGTAACCACTTACAATAAACCTAATTATTGAAAAAAAACGATTAGGTATGTACTCTAGGTTTGAAACAGAAAAGTCTAGTTAACAATCAGCTACTAAATAGGAAGTTAATCATGTAGTGGCGGTGTAAGAATATCCACTACTCTTGATCGTCCCGTGAGTATCGTGAGAGGAAACAAAGGGAAACTGAAACAGGAGATGGGCAGCAGCATCTTCCTGATACAACTCAAAGCTATAGAAACTGGCTGCCAACCCGCCTGCCAAGCGTGGCAACTATGGCAAAATTTCAACTATGAGGCACTTTATGGGGAGACCTATATTCAGCAGTGGACTTTATAGGCTGTAATAGACGCATGGAGGAAGTTAAAAGAGTGGCGGCGTAATGCAAAACGAATGCAACCAAATTTGTTTTTAAATATGCAAATGTAGCTACGGCAACAGTTGGGACAACATAAATTTATTACCTTTAATATATTATTAATATACTTTGGTGTATTTCGTACGTTTTTATTTATTACAATCACCAGTTCACAGCGGACTACAAATCACACACGTTCCGCAACACAAATTATCGTGACGCCATTTTGTAAATACTTTTAACATTCCACGCGAGCATCGCTTTTGGTAAAATATTTCAGTAATAATTTTCCCTGCATTGTATAATTGTCCATTTTTATCGTTACAATTATTTTCGTTAGGATTAATATAAAAAATATTTTAATTTTAACGAATTTATTTACAAAAAAAATTTTGTTTCTCTTCATCAAATGTCCTATATCGGCCACCGAGCTGACTCTATTTGTCATAATCGCCTTTGGCGCTACTCCACGCTGTCGATTGTACTTTAAATTTAAACTGAAGCAAATAAAAGTATTTATTAATTTGGAAAGTCCAAAAGTACACACTTCGATAAAACATTTTCAAGAATCATCGACGTTCGTTTGTATGTCGTAATCAATATTACGACATACTTATTTCAATCAATCTGTAAATACAAAATTCCGGTGTGCGTGTGTTCGTAATTCTTCTCCTCCTAAACGGCTTGGCCTATTTGATTATATTTTATGGATTACTTATGGGGTTACCTGGATGATTATTAACTATTTTATAAATTAAAAAGGTTTATTGTTTTCAATGATAGATACAAAACTTTTTATTAAACCATGGTTGTCTAATATACAAAAATTAATATTTGTTTGTTCGTTTTTTATGGGCTGCCATACCGTTCATAAGATTGCGCTAAAACTTTGTCAAATTATTGCTTACTCTTTTGCGAAGGTTAAAGGCATAGTACAATAAACTTGCAGGAGGTGGCGCGTATCGTACCGACAAATTTATTTCAAAGTTATATTTGATTCAATTTCAATGAATATATTATCATTCCTGATTAATCTGTGAAGCGACGGTTTGACCGATCTATCTTCAATTTGCCAAATTTTTAAACCCCGCCAAAGAGTTTAGTAATATTTAGAACTAAGAATATCATATCATAGATAAGAGTGCTCGGAACTTAGGGTACAAACAAGCACGGTATAAAGCGCGCGTATCGCTCATTGCCCATTATGTCAAGCGTAAGCAGATGTTCTATAGATACTGATATATAGTTAGAGCGGTTGAAGAGTGATGAGCCAAGATTAATGAATATGCATTATTGTAATTGTAGTTATTAATTTGATTATGTAAGTGTTTGTAAATATTAGGTAGGCGATAATTATTAGGCGATAATTATAAAGTATGTTTAGCTCAATAAAACATAGGTACGAATTTATGAAACGATGTTTATTAATCAAACACAAAAATCTAATTAATTCACTCCCCCTTAAAAACCATATTATATATAATATGGTTTTGATCGCAGTTTTATGTACATCACATCTCAATCATATATCAAAATATTGTTTACTGACATCCATAGTTTAAAATATATCGTGAACATTTACACGTAATTTTTTTATAGAATAAGGATGACAATCGAGCACACAGTCCACTGATGGTAAGTGGTTGCTGTGGCCCATAGATATCTATCTTAGTTTGCGAGGTAAATTGCAGATGCGTTGTCAGCCGTGAGGGATAAGATAGAATGCCTCTTTTCCATAAAAAGAGTCTCAGGTTCTCTACACTCACCATACAAAACACAGCAGCATTAAGCTGCTATTTTACGCTGGTATTCTGTGAGTCGAAGCCGACTCATTCGTGCTACAACTAAACTATTAATATACCTGCAGTATGGCTCTACCACGTATAAATAATTGTAAAGGTACTTACATAAATAACTGCCGAAGCTAATTTTTAATCTCTTAAAATAAGTATAATAATACTGCAAATTTAAGCACTGGTATTGCACTTCCAACTAGTTTGCGCAGTCCACCTTCGCTTCAAAAACGCACAAAGCACTGATGAAGATTCTTCGATTCTTCACATCAGCTGTGTGTTAATTAACACTTAGCTGATGTGAAGAATCGACGCTCCGGGATGTCTGCAGTCTGTGAACATGTACAGGATCGCCCCCGTCACTACATTACATTTGATAGACCACAAATCCTCGCTAAAGAACACCGATTCCTTCTAAAAAAGGTTCGCGAGGCAATTGAAATTAATAAACATCCTAATTTCAATAGAAAAGATGGCTGGGTGCTACCATCTGCTTGGGATCCCATAATTAATAAAATTAAATCCCAACCCAAGCATACAACTGCAAGACTTCATGATACTGTAAGTTTATACTGCGTAGATCGGAACATAAAATTAATAATTTTTAATCTGGAGGTAGCCGTGGTTACGATGACATTGGGACGTCATAAACCTCAGTACCTCCCGTGACCATGGGTGCTGTAAAGTGCTCGAAACGTCGGGAATATAAAATAAGTTAATATACGCGATAAAAATCTGTAAAATTCGTTTTATTTAAATGCGTTTAAAGTTGAAGTTAAATAAATGTATATTTATTTCAACTAGAATAACGTCTAAACAAATGGCGACAGTTTTTAGGGAACTTTTGCCAGGGATTGTGTACCGTACCGTGTACTTGATCGGTCCACTGACTGATCGCCTAGGTTAGGTGAAATTCTTATATTCAAAAATATTATTAGAATCGTACTTATGAAAATAATAATAATAAATAATAGTACTTATGTAATATGTACTTCGAAAAAGAGCGGCCTCCCTGATGCAACGCGTGCGAGACAGTGCCAACGGACTCCTATGTACTGTATTAGGAAGGCTTGATTGTCCGGTTGTGCGGCACTGGAACACTGTGCATATGGGGGTCCAGAGCTGTTATGTTTAATATAAAATAAGTATTGTTGTTTTAGTTGTATATTACTAACATTAATTTTAAATTTATATTATTTATTACTAACCAAATATGGAGCTTGTATCCGAAATAAAATTATTATTATTATTTAGGGGTATCTATATAGTTTTCTTTATAGTTTTCTTTATTATTATTATTATTATTATAACAAAGCCACGTAGGTTAGGTTAGGAAGATAATAAAAATCGACCACTGAAATAAAATCTAATATTAAATCTAAAATTCATATATATAAAGACACGTTATAAGTCGTTCTAATGATCCAAGTAGTTATCAAACTTTACTCTTGCCTTGAAGACGCCCAATTTGTAATCGTATAGAAAGACAGATGCTTGTAACTTATTACACTCCTTTGCTGTACTGTGCTAATGATATTTGCCTGATGCCTGCTTTACCACCTGCCACCAGCCCACTGTCCCCTCGTTATACCAATATGAAAATCTAAAAATCTATAGTAAATGATATTCTACAGATCAATTTTTAAAGCGATATCTTCCAAAATGTCGAATTTTCTCCACACAGACCTCATATACTTTGTGTTTATCCAGAGTCACGTTGCAGCTGTATTACTGCTTCGTTGGTCTAGTAGCCGTAAGCTTGTCTGCTAATTATGAGGTCCCGGGTTCGGATCTCCGGGTCTGATCAATATAATTTATAGTTTCTTTCTGTCAAAAAATTCTTAATAGCAGTTTTGGAGTCAGGAAGTTGGCGGTTTTTTTTGACCCCGTGCCTCGGAAAGCACACAATTCATTGAAAATTGAATTAGACATCGCACCATCGCTAGTCAAATGTCGACAGTAAAGTACAACCGACGCTTTCGTGTTTCTGTATATACTTACTATATTCTTTGCATTTGAATTATGTGTTTGTTGGTTACATATTTACGTGAACGCTACACATATTGGACACTACATTACACTGAATAAACTAATTTTACTCACTGTCTCAGCACTTACTTACTTGGTAACACGCCTGATCTATCTCCGGTGGTGTCTAATTGCCACTACGATGACTCAACTTGTCAAATATGTTCCCGCTGGGATTCTTGCTGGTTCTTCACAGGACAAAAGTGTTTTCAAGAAACCTAGTGGGACATTTAAAAACTATATCTTAATATATTAATTTTATACAATGAGTATGAAATCATTTAAAACAGCATGGTAGCGATCGCCTCATTCCCAGGGGTTATTATTATTATCAATCATGTACTCTTTAGTAGTATGGCGACCAGACGACAACTGTTCAGTTATGTCTCCGTGATCGCGAGGGTGAAAACTGTTAGCGATCACCGAATGGTTAGAGGCACACTGAACCTAAACGTTAAGTTGGAGAGGTCTCGTCTAATGAAGTCAACGCTCCGTCCCTCTCGTGCTCTGTTCCAAAGTCCCGAAACCTTTCAGCTCGAGTTTTAAAACCGTTTTCAGTCCCTAGAAGACTGCAATGAAGTGGTCGATATATATGACAAGCTCATGGAAATGTCCATGCGGTCGGAGCTAAGTTCTGCAAGACCCGCCGCAGAAGAACACAAAAACTCTCCGATCACACTCTTAATCTCATGGCTGTTAGACGGGAGATGAAGCTACATTCTTCAACAGATTTGACAGCATACAGGCAACTGTACAGACAGAACTCCAATGTATGCGGCGGACTTGTGCAAGTTCAATACAGCTTGTATTGAAGAAGCGATCGAGCGAACCAAGGCTCCAAAGCCTTTGCCAGAGATCTGTCTGCCAGAAAGAGCCTGCTGTCAAAGCTGAAGACTGAGTGTGGCAGCATCGTTTCCGGGATACCTGAGATTTTGAGTGAAATTGAGAGGTTTTATGGGCAGCTGACACGTCATCGTTGGAGCCACACGCAAGTGTGAGTAACGACCAAGAGCGAGTCTTATCCGACACTATTCGAAGATATCCGGACGTCAGTCTGAGCGAGATTAGAATGGCTCTCCAGCACCTTAACAATGGTAAGTCCCCGGTGAGGATGGAATTACAGCGGAGCTTCTGAAAACGGGTGGAAAACCGGTACTTGAAGTCCTTCAGAAGCTCTTTAATTCAGTCCTCCATGTGGCACTACTCCGGAGGCGTGGAGCAGAAGTACGGTGGTCTTGTTCTTCAAGAAAGGCGACAACGCTCTCTTGAAGAACTACAGACCGATTTCTGTTTTGAGCTGCGTCTACGTGCTGTTTTCGATAGTCATTATGAATCGTTTCGCACGCAGACTTGACGACTTCCAGCCTCCCGAACAAGCCGGTTTCCGAAAAGACTTTAGTACCATGCGGCAGATTGTACAGAAGACTAAGGAGTATAATCTGCCACTTTGCCTTGACTATGTAGACTAAGAGAAAGCCTTTGATTCTGTCGAAATTTGGGCGGTGTTGCTGTCCCTTCAGCGGTGCCAAGTTGACTGTCGGTATATCGAAGTGCTGAAGTGTTTGTACAGTAGAGCTATGATGGCTTCCAAGTACAGAATCAGAGTACGAAACTTATCCAACTGCAGAGAGGCGTAAGACAGGGTGACGTTATATCCTCGAAACTCTTCACCGCTGCATTGGAAGACGTTTTCAAGCTACTGGATTGGAAAGGATGCGGTATTAAAATCAATATTTCTCAGGAGCTGCTAAATAGATTGGACAGGTTACTTAACAACTGTATCCGATTAATTTTTGGCCTGCGCAAATATGATCACGTTTCAGAATTTCGCCCTCAGTTAAAGTGGTTGACTATACGCCAGCGCAGAGATTTCCGAATCCTGTCCACTTTGTTTTCAGATCTTAATGATCCTTCCAACAGGCAATTTATTCCTCTGGAATAAATTGCCTGTTGACCTGCGAACAATACCTGTCAAAAATGTTTTTAAAAGAAAACTATCCGTAGCCTACAAAGTTGAATCGACTTTCTTTATATGTTTATAGTTATTTATATATACATTTATTGAGATAAATAAATAATAAATAAATAAATAAATAAATGGCGAGCACATCACTCACCTTCGATTTGCCGACGATATAGTCCTTATGGCAGAATCGCTGGAGGACCTAAACACTGCTCAATGACCTCAATAGTGTAACCCAACGGATAGGTCTTAAGATGAACATGGACAAAACAAAAATCATGTTTAACGTCCATGTCACACCTATTCCGATAGTTGTTGGGAGCACTAAGCTCAAAGTTGTTGACGTGCGTTCGGGAAACTACGACACATCTTCTCGTTAGACATATTTCAAAACCTGAAAACGAAATTGTACAACCAGTGCGTGTTGCCCACATTATTTAGAGAGTCCTCATTGAAGCTTGTAAGTCATCGCACGAGCATAGGAAATGCTTAATAACGATCGCGCAATCAAAGCTACAAATTTCTTTTGAATGTTCTAATTGGACACATGTCATCGCGCGAGTACAGCAACGCAAGAGGCGAGATGTGGCACCGGCAAAAATCAGTAAGTCATCACTATGACTTACGGATCTGAGACGTGGTTCTTCACTGCTGGCCATATGAGGAAGCTCAAGGTCGCTCAGCGAGCTATGGAGAGGCCTTTGCTCGAGAAGTCTCTGCGTAATAAACTTAGAAATGAGTATATCCGCAGTAGAACCAGAATAACCGACATAGCCCAACGGATTAGTAAGCTGAAGTGGCAGTGGGCCAGCCATATAGCTCGAAGAACCGACAACCGATGGAGAAGAAAGGTTCTCGAGTGACAGCCTCGTACCGGTAGGTGAAGTGTAGGGCGAACCCCCACTAGATGGAGTGACGACCTGGTGGGACTTGCAGGAAATCGATGGATACAGGTGGCTCGGGACCGTGCTTTATGGCATTCCTTGGGGGAGGCCTATGTTCAGCAGTGGATTTGTGAAGGGCTGTAATGATGATTATGATGACTCTTTAGTAGTATAATAACCCTTAATAAACAATTTTTACTCAAGAAAAATTTTCATATTCAAATTTATTTATTCAAAAAAAGTTTTTGACATATAAGGCCTGCATATTTTCCGGGACTTTGTTGTAAAAACGTATACATTGGCACATGAAGGAATTACTGACTCTAGAGTCGAGTAGCTGTTGTAAGCAGCTTGTGGTTGTTCCAATAAGATTGTGGTCAATGACTTTTCTTCGGATGTGATAGATGTGACATCTGGAGTACCGCAGGGACTTTTGGGACAATTTTTTTTGTTTTCTTCATTAATGTCATTAATACCTGATTCAAAACACCCATTTCCTGTTATATGCTGACAACCTTAATTTTTTAGAAAAAAATATTTTTAGTATATTATATTAAAATTTTAAAATAAACATAACTGAAGATTGTAATAAATTGCAAAATTATCTAGATCGTTTGTCTCCTTATTGTGCAGCTAAAGATTTACTGCTGGGTTTATCAAAATTTAAATCTGTCATATTCACTAAAAATATTAATGTCATCCATTTCACTTACTCTCTTTATAACACTCTTTTAGAAAAAGTTTCAATAATAAAAGACCTGGGAACACTATTTGCCTCCAAGCAAAATTTTGATTTTCATATCAGTCACATTACGGCTAAAGGCTTTCAGACGAAGCTTTCGTAAAAAGGATCTATAGTCTGCTCAAAGGGCCTGCGACGTATTTATTAGTATATAAGTCACTCATTACGTCACAACTCGAATAGTTTACTTATGTTTGGAACCCACATTATGGAAAATATAGTGGTCAGTTGGAATTGGTACAACGCAGATACCTTAGGTTTAAATCTATAAATCTTTAGGAAATGGTCATCATATCTCATCATACTCTTTTATTTAAATTCTCAATTTTTTCTCTTAAACTCTAAAAACTCTAGGTTATAAATTGCTCGCATGTAGTGCATATGTATAAATAATATACACATCAAATACAAAAGAAAAACAGTAATCAAAAGTGACTCAGCAGAAGTTACGATATTTCGTTCTCTCGCCCTTGTTTTTCTAACGTAAACAATTAATGAACAACGACAAACACTCGGATTGTATCTCCGTCACGCTTATCTGGAAAGGAAACAAGACTTAATTTTCTTTTCATATACCTATTATATACATATTATATAATACAATAGCAAACACATTTATTCTGAGCAGATAATAAAAATACAAAATATGTAGTTAACAGCGTTTGGATACGGTTGATACACGAATGGTTCGGCTCAACCTGGGTAGGACCACGCTCCACCTCACAAAATGCCAGCGTTAAATAGCAACTTAATGCCGCTGCCTTTCGTATGGTGAGTGTAGAACTCTTATTACTGGAAACGAGGCATTCCATCTTAGTCTGAGGGGTAACAAGGCATCTGCATTTTGATTTTAATCGAGGTTAAATTTAGATTCCAATGGGCCACAGCATCCACTCACCATCAGGTGGAGTGTGTGCTAGTTTGTCACTCTTATTGTATAAAACATAACTAATGAATTAAAAAACATAAAATCGAAATCGAAATCACCAAGCTGGTTTTCAGTGCGCCCTTTTATGAGCAACGTACTGACAAATATGCAACAAAAAGTTAAACTATTACTACACTGTATCTGTTTCACCTACCACACATATTCCCCCCCTCCTCGAGGTAATTTACGGGAAAGGCCTATATTTAGCATTTAGCAGTGGACTTTGATAAGCTGCGATGATGTGATCACAGTTTAATGAGGTGATGAGTTGTAGCAAAACGATCATACAACTAACACAAACTGATCACAGAGTTCTTCTCTTCGAGACCATAAAATATTTCGAAAGTCTATATGTTTCAAATTAAGTTCGTTCTATTACAATGAGGGCATCATATTAATTCACTTCCGGCAATAGACGTTTACACTGATGTTGATTTTAAGAGTAATGGATTGGGGTCGGATATTAGCTCTCGAGAATGAATCTATACAATATTTCTCCGCCGTAGGAAATTAAGATGACTTGTAATTTTATTCGTGTCATGTTACACGACCCCATTACGTTTCATTTTACCAATATAAAGTGATCTTTTGTACGCTTAGAGAACTATGTAAAAGCTATAAAGAAATATGTTTCACATTAAATTATTATTGGTATAGGTATAGGTTAGGTATTTTTGTATGGGTCTATTCAATAAAAAAGTGTCATATAAATCGGTTTACAATTGACACGGATGTAAGAACTTCCATCTTTGTATTTTTCTTCTGCTGAGCACAGGCCTCCTCTCATTTCTGAGAGGGTTTTAGGTTTATTTTCCTAAATCTAAATAAAGTCACATAATTATATTATTAGATTAATACCTCTCAGAAGTGTGACATGAGATATCTGCCAGTGAATATTCCGTCAAAATTGGTCCTGCCGTTTCCGAGCTTAGCCGGAACAAACAGACAGACCGACGGATTAAATATTATTGCAACTTTATTTTATATATATATATATATATATATATATATATATATATATATATATATATAATAAAGTTGCAGCCTATTTACGTCCCACTGCTGAGCACAGGCCTCCTCTCATTTCTGAGAGGGTTTTAGGTTTATTTTCCTAAATCTAAATAAAGTCACATAATTATATTATTAGATTAGACCCTCTCAGAAGTGAGAGGAGGCCTGTGTCCCGCAGTGGAGCGTATATATGCTGTAACTTTAACTTTTAAGTTTATATTACATAGATCCAGGCGAAGCCGAGACGGGAATTATATACGCGTTAATTATAAAAGAAATGTAACCTACTTTTTAAATTGACAATATTAAAGAAAAGAAGTTGCAATAAACATTTTCTACGCCACGTGGTTCATTCTAGTTTTATTACTATCACGTGCCATTACCCCAAAACTGGCAACTATTCTCACGCGCTCGACGACACAGAACGTTATTGCGCGGTTTCGTAAATACTTTCCACATTACACGCGCGACCGCGCCATTTTGTCGCCTTCTGTAAAAATGCTTCACCGTTCATTACTTTCCTATTGTGCGAAGGGCCGGTTTTATGTTTTCGATTACTTATGTGAACCATAAAGGACGCCGAGATCAAATGCGTGTCAGATTATGAAATTTATTGGAATTGGGGGCGCTTTATTTATTTTTGAAATTTGAATCTATACTAAGTGGTACCTTTTCTACTTAGGTGTCTTTCTGAGTGGCCAATCTCTTTCTACTGCGGTATCTACTCTAAGATATTCCATTTGAGTTATTTGATGTGGTGGTGTACCTGTAGACTTCTATGTTTGAGACTGTTTGCTGGTGCCCATTGGCTCAATAGCCATTTATCATCAGGCGGTCTGTTTCTTGTTTTGATAATTGGTTTGCTTGGTTTTATAAAAAAATGTCAAGGTTGATAACGGCAAGTTCAATGACCTCGAGGCTCAAGCATGAAGTGGAAAAACTAATGGAGCTGTGGCGGCGCTGTCGTCGCGCCACAAGCGAAACACATCGAAGCCTAAATCGCACTAACAAAGTTCCGAAGTTAAAGCAGCATATATAAAATAGCTCCGAACTACCACTCGGAGCGTTGGCCGCTCCCCGAGAAGAACACCTTGCCCGGCGGGAGATCTCCCCTTTTCCTTCCACCGGCTACAGAGCAAACTTTACCTGAAAGAATTTTAAGATATGGCAACCCTATGAAAAAAACCTCAAGGATGTCCTTTAAATGGCAAAATACTAAAAGTCCTTTAAGACAAATGACAAATAATTTTACCTTACGGCATAAGAGAATAAGTGTGACAAACGAGCACCCAATACATCCGATAGGAAGTGGATGCTGGAGTCCATAGAAATCTAAATCTACCCTCAAATATGAATGAAAATGCAGATGCGTTGTCACCATTGAGAATTAAGTTGTAGTAGGCATGAGACATGGTTTCGAATCCTCTACACTCACCACACGAAACTCAGCAGCATTAAGCTGCTATTTTAGGTGGTATCTTGCAAGAGCGAGGTCTTTCCTCGATCGAGCGGACCTATTCGTGCTACACTCATAATAAAGCTGCCGCGTGCTCTATTTTCTATAGACCATCTCCTATTTCCGCTGCCTTCTGTCGCCTCTTCTAAAACCAACAGAATAAAGTGGTGTAGTATATATTCTAGTATGCGACCACTTCACAACGATAACTTTTGTTTAAAGAATCAAAAATTGTAAAATATCGTTGTACTTATAAAAACTGTTTTTGGAAAAAAATAATAACATAATAAGCCAACAAAACAACATAAAATGGTAATGATATTTAAAAAAAAACAGTAATATCAAATAAAAAGCAGTAATATAGGTCAGTGTGGAATAAACTATTTCCGAGATAGACACTCTGAAATAAAACACATTTAATAAGAAAAACGAAGTCGAGCCGGGCCTCATAACACGTAATGTGATTCACGAACTGCTGTACTTTAATCATAATACATACTTCGTATACAGTGAAAAAGTCTTTCTTTTTTATGAGTTTGTGGCAAAATGTTGTTGTTTAGGTATTTTTTATAGTATAAGTGTGACACATAGTCCACCTGCTGGTGAGTGTGTGCTATGGCCCATACACATCTACATTTATCTTCAATTAAGAACCAAAATGCAGATGTTCTATCCCCTGAGGATTAAGTGTCTCGTCTTCAGTAAAAAGTGTCTCTTGTTCTTTACACTCTCAATACGAAACAGCAGCATTAGACTGATATTTCATGCTGGTATTGTGTTAGTGTTTGGTCCTTCCCCGGTCCAGACGACACATTTGTACTACAGCCACAATATAGCTGCAGTATGGCTCTACCACGTATAATATTGCTGAGTTTAATCTCAAATTCGAGATTGCCTCTAAATACGGCCACTAATAATATAAATAATCCTTGATAAAGATAAAGTCGATGCGTTTTACAACTGAGGACTTAGATTGAATGTCACGTTACCAGTAAAAATGAACTACGTTTCTCCACACTCACCATAAGAAACACAGCAGCATTTGGCTGCTATTTTACGCTGGTAAACTGTGAGAGCGTGGTCCTACCCCAGTCAAGCCGACCATTTAGTACTATAAACCTGTATCTGTTCTCGATAAAAGTTGTAAGGTTTAGGACTAAGATAGAATGCTAGATTACTAGTGAAATTGGACTACGTTTCTCTACCTCCACCATTCGAAAAACTGCAGCATACTATGGAGCAGGAAAGGATTCCTGGTCAGGTCGACACTTTCGGCACTAAATATTGCCTATGGCAAAGTGACTGCTAATAAAATGAAAAGTAAAAGTGACTCATTCAAATTAACAAAAATTTATAATAATATTTTTATTGATACTTATTAAGATGTTAAAGCTTTATCTAGATAATAGAGGTACCTATTTAGATATACATATTTATTAAAAATAGACTTTTCTAATTTTTAAGTTTACATTAACTGTAGTTTTATATTAAGCTCGTAAATTACGACATAAGAAATTACATAAATTTAAATTATAGTTAAATAAATATAGATATAATAATATGATATAACTATGGTTAGAATAAACGCAGAAGAAAAAATCTAGTCCATGAGGATTAAACGGGCAGCCGTGTGGCCGTGTGGATTTATAAACTGCGATCCGAGAATTGATTGCCCACCATTATTTGAAACGTTTTCAGACCTGGATTCAATTCACACAATCTGGATTGTGTGTCGATGCGACGAGCCTCCATTATATCAGAACTTGTCGATCGGAACTCAAAAAATAAAAGGGTAAAATATATTTTTAAGAATACTTTTATGGAGCAAATCTGTCGTTCTAATATTTTTACACAACTGCGTGACGCAAAGGAGGGTAATGTGTTTAATAATATATATTATGTATGAATGTTTTTTCCTTTGTGGTGCTCTAGAGACCAAAAGTACAGGCTGATTGTGATCATTTTTACGTCAATCGATTTTTCTTAATCTTGTGAGTGTCACTAAAGACATGGAAGTAATCAATATTCAATATGGCGACAACCAGACGCCATATGTTAAAAAATAAAGTTGACGAACTATATCAAGTGGAGTATCATTGAATAGGTCTTTGAAAATCATCTTTAGGTTACTTTAATCGTTATTTAACAATTTAGAAGGTACATATCACGATTTAATAAATAAATAAATAATAAAATAAAATAAAATTGATTTATTTCAGACTGTTGTCCATAATATTGTTAGTAGCATAAAAAAGAGATCTTAAAAACTAGGTTAGTAATATTTTGGAAAATAATTATTTTAATTTAAATATCTGCCTGCACTGCGCGACACCCCTGCAACATGTGTGTGAGTGTACACCCAGTGCCGCAGTATCGGACAGTCAGGCTTTTCACTGATTACTCTGAGAATGGTGTTGGCGCTCCCCCGCACCGTGCGCAGGAGGGATGCGATTTGCTTGCGCACTACGGTGTAAAACCCATCAGTGTGCGCCAATGCGAACATCCCCGATGCACTACAGTAACTTGGAAGCCCCAACAACATTCTCAGACCATTATTATATTATACTCGGAGAGCGTTGATAGACCTCCCCGTGTAGTTGACCCATAGACACGTATAAAGCGTTTGGCAGTATGCCTTAAACAGTGTTATTTTCACATCTGGACTGCTACGTGCAAATCTGCGAGCCAACATGTTGCAGCGGACTGCCATCACCCTCCTTTCCCTTTCAATATCCTTGTCATCCTTCAAGTCCTCGGTAACCACGTGACCGAGATACTTGAAGGATGGCACTCTTACAAGTTTGCTACTGTTAAGTTTGACAGGCGGTACATACATCACCTTACGAGTCCTGGCGTTAAAAACCATCAACTCGCTTTTCCTAGCATTATACAATAGGCCGTGGGATTTTGCATACTCCTCGCATATTGAGATCAGCCTTCTTAGAGCAGCAACTGACGGGCTCAGCAACACCATGTCGTCCGCGTAACTGATGCTGTTTACACAGAGACCATCAATGAAACAGCCGACACTGGCGCTGCCAAGCCCAACAATCAGCTCGTCTACATACAAATTAAAAAGCGTCGGGGAGGTCAACCCACCCTGCCTTACCCCACACTCCAACCCGTACGCATCAGAAAGCTGATCCAACCATTTGACTGGGTTAGTCTGGTGGCCATACCAATATTTAAGAATATTTATAATCTCACCAGGAACTCCTGAATTTTGGAGCTTTTTCCACAGGATGTCATACCTAACCAAAGATGGTAAATAATCATTCTCACTTAAATTTTCAAAACTTATAATTAAGGAGTGATAAAATTCTTATATAATCGTACAGTAGGTGTTATTAGTAAATTTTTACACAGTCGGGTTTTTTAAACAGTATATAACCATTAGGCTTGTTTTTGTGGTAGAGCCATGCTGCAGCTGTATTATGCTTGGACCATGCTCTCACATAATTATAGCGTAAAATATCAGCTCGACGCTTTCATTCCAAATTTTATATTCATTTTAGGATTTCAATAAATTCCTTACTTTCCATTAGGATACTTGAAAAACGAGTTTACGACTACGTGAAAGAAAATGAAATGTATATAATTGGGCGCTTGACATCGTTTTTTACACGAAACAACTAGACTAGTTTACTTAAGCTATTTTTCATGGCATAATGTCGTATGGTATTTTACTATGGGGACACGCAGCTGACACTGAAATTATATTTGTTTTACAGAAGAGAGCCATAAGAGCAATTTATGATTTAAAGCCTATAGAGTCGCTGCGCCAAAAATTTAAGGAAATTAATATATTAACTTTGGCCTTTCAATATATTTATGAAAATGTTATGTACGTACACAAAAATAAAAGTAGTTTTACAAAAATAAGTGATATTCATTCTGTAAATATTAGGAACACACAAGCTAGTAGTACCAGTTACTCGACTCCATCGAGTCAGAAATTCATTCTTGGGGCGATGTATACAATTTTACAACAAAATTCCAGAAAATATACAAAATATTACCTGCTCAAAGTTTAAATTTTTTATTAAACTGAGTTTGTATAGAAAGGGTTAATATAATATTAAATGATTTATGGATGATTATAACCCCTGGAAATGAGGTGATCGCTACCGAGCTATTTCTAATTTATTGTGTTGTTAATTTATGTAACATACATTTATAAAAAAAGTCCCGCTGGGTTTCTTGCTGATTCTTCCCAGGACAGAGGTCTTTTTTTGAACCAGTGGTAATTAAACAAAAGAGTGACTTTCAATAAGTATTATTTATAATCTATATTGAATAAAAATGTTTCTGTTCTGTTCTATTCTATTCCGTTCGTAACAGTGATACAAAAATATGTAGGAATAAAACGATAAGTAATACGTATATATAAATGGTTTTATTTCTGTAGTGTATGGGATAATTATAAAAACATTTTTTTAACTAAAAGACGAAAGCTGATGCCTTTACTTTAGCAAAAACGAAACGTTTTTAAATATTTTTCTGTATTTTGTCTATGGCAATAGATAATAAACCCTATTTTTATAATTAATAGACTTATTATCAAAAATCATAGTAATGAAACATTGAGGCGGATCTGTAGAGATCTAATAAAATAATACTATTTAGAAAAACTATTGAGTAGGTTACATTATGAAACTAAAAAAAAAATGGAATATTATCTGACATGATTGAACAGGCTGTATTTCGTGGATTTATTTAACTCGATCCTTGACTTTTCTCCCGGATTACAGGACAGTAGGTTGTTGCGCCCACATAATGACAATGATGTGGTTCTTGGATTATGAGAGGAATAGAACAGACAATGTAAAGCCTCCAGCTGCTTTTCTTAATGACATTTTAATATTAATTGCAGAAAATAATTAAACAATTAAAAAGATTGAGTTTTATTTTACTTTATTTAATAATAACTACAAAACTGCATTACTTTGTGTCTTTTCCAATTTATTCAAACAACTTATCACAAGAACGAGTGTTTTTACTACATAACCTACAAACCATAAAACTAAAATAAAAACAAAACCCCAGGTCCTGCAAAAATATGATTTTTTGACATGAGTAGGAAATGTTTAGGGTAAGGTTTGAAAATAGGTCATCTGAATTTGGGGATAGGGGTGGTGGCAAAAGGGGGGAGTTGTAGAGTCCCCCCCCCTTTCATTTTCTGCCCGACGTGCTTAGTTTTTTTTTATACATTTTTAAAAATCTCTTTTTAATTTCGTAATGTTTTTGACAATATAAGATATATATTGTCAATTTTTTTTGGCAATATATACAATTTGACAATATAATATAGATAATAACATAATATATACATACCTACATAATCGCGAAAAAAATTACACAGATCCAAAAAGAAATTGAAATAAATTCTGTAAAACTTGGTTAAGTGGGACCTGGATAAGTGAGAAACCTCCATAGCTGGAACTCATGCTTAGGTCCCGGCACTTTAGCACTGAATTACCTCTGTTAGTGGGACAAAACAAACCTCTATATCTGGGATTATTTCTTTCAATTTTATCTTCATAATTACCTCTATAATTTAAACAGCGAGTGTATTTTACCTCTTTTACTGGGACTATATTTTAGGGATTAGTTCTTTCGATTTTATTCGTCCTAATTACCTCTATTGAGACAGCGAGTATATTTTACCTCTTTTACTTAGAATATATTTTGTGTACCGTTTTGTTTGCTAATTCTTATTCTACCCGCAAATTTCGCACTTGGCTAATTGTGTAAAAGTGATCTCCAGATTTAGTTTGGTTTTGTTATCGTACGGTGTAAAAACTTTGCCTGTGAATTACCAAAATAATCAAAATGCTTGGATGACATTTACTTTTTTAGCCGATTGGAGAAGAATTTCAATCAAGTAATGAAGTCCCAGAAACGAGAAATTTTGATGTTTGTTAACAATTATTGTACAGCTCACAATAATATGCCCGATCTAAATTTATAAAATTTAAAAACACCTTACAGCTGATACTACAAACTAAAATAACACATATTTTTGATTGACACATTCTCTATGCATTTTTCATTGATTTATATGTTACACTAGATAAGTAATTGCCGCGCCAAAGCGTTGCCACTTCACATATGGCCACAGCCATATGCCCATCGAACGTCGGTTCAGTGTTCAATGTGACGCCGTCCGAGTTAAGCCGAACGATTCACGACAAAAAATGGGTAAATGCGTAGTGAAAGAATGCGATTCAAGGTAACAAATACATAATAAATCAAACGGAATCACTTTCCACACGTAAGTTTTAATTTATATATTCATATTAACATTTAAAACACTAAAAAATAAAATAAAATATTGAATATTGCAATTTAGCTTCAATGTTGCCAGTTTTCCGCCTTTGTGATTTTTCCACATTTATGGGAGACTATATAATTTATGGAATAAGTTAATTTTGTTTTAAAATAAACAAGTAAAATTGTTTGTTTAAAAATAAAACACTATGTTTCAACCTTTATACAAAATAATTAATTATTCTTATTTTAGTTTATTCATTAATGGTCTATTAATTATATTTTATTATTTTATTTTATATTAATAAATTTGCATTGCAAACTTTCCGAAACTAAGTCTTTGTCTACTAAATTTGGTCTTATGATATTAGCTACAAAAACTTTAAAAGAGCTTCAAAGAAATAAATTATTAAAAGAATTTGCAATACACCCGGGAGATCATTTATCTTCAATACAAGTTGATCATTCCCTTTTATTGATTAATGCCATTATTTATAAGTACTTAAAAATAAGATTGTACCACGAAAGTAAATTATACACTCAAACACACAAAAAAGAATCCAATAGACAATTGTATAACAAACTGATGCTTCATAGCGGAGTTTGAGAGCATGGACTATTATGAATATTTAAGCGGATTAGTATTACAGATTAAAACCATTTATATTATCTTACAAATAGACTTCCGCAGAGTCACGCCTGAATCCATTAACTATCCTCAGTGTTGTTGCAAAAAAAATATAAAAACTTTTTAAAGTTGTTAAGTAGTATGGAAATTAAAACAAGAAAATCAACGAAATTTATCGATACCTTTTATGGGGCAATGTATACGCTTTTACAACAAAATCCCAGAACATATTCAAAGTTTATCAATAAACAAGTTTAAAAGTTTTATTAAAGAAAAACTGTACAAAAAGGGTTATTATAATATCAAGGAATACATGAATGAAAATAACCCCTGGGAATAAGGTGATCGCCACCATGCTGGTTCTATTAAAAATCATTTAAAAATTGTATAAATGAAATTATTGTTAAGTGAAATATGTTTGAAAAAAAAAGTCCCGCTGGGTTTCTTGCTGGTTCTTCCCAGGACAGAGGTATTTTCCGAACCAGCGGTAAATAAATAAAAAATGACTTTCAATAAGAATTATGTAATAATCAATATTGAATAAAAAATTATTCTATTCTATTCTATTCTATTCTTATAGTTAAATATATGTAAATAGATATTTTATTATGTTAATAACAGACATAAATATTATTATTACACATATATATACTTTATAAATCACCACACTTTATATTTAGTTTATACTTTCTTTTTTAATTTTGTTCTTATAATATACATATATTATCACATTTTTAATTGCCTCAATAATTTAACAAGTTTATAGACAATATAAAAATTATAGAAGTCACATCAAGCAAATATTAAATAAGATAATAATAATTACCTAACCAATAATCCCTATTAAATTTTCAGTATCATCATAGCTTAGATTCAGTAACCAGGAGGTAACCTTTTTTCTGCATTCGTATGATGATAATGAATATAAATCAATTAAATATTTAGTTATTACATCTTACATACGTACATACTCTCGAAAAACATTACCCTCCTGGGCAGTAGAGTAAAAATGTAATCCAAAACAGACACAGTCGATGTTAGTTTTGCTATAAAATAGTGAAAAAATGAGCCGTTGGTATGTTTTCTACTCCATTGTGTTTAATATTCCAGTATCAATTTCCGAAGAGCTGTGCAATGAAGCTAATTGGATTTTCTGTTGCTTTTTCTTTCGTTTGAAAATTCAATTTTGCATTTCGGGGTTTATAGATGATTGTAGTAGCATAGGTATTTGTTAACTAAATATTTTTATATAAAGACATTCAATTAATAATTATAAAATTATGAAAATAATTTTTGCCTTCTTTCATGGAAAGGAGTCCGTCTGTAAGTGCTACTCTCTTATCTATTTCTCCCACCAAATAGCAGCAATGTTTGCACTGCTGTGTTCCAGTGTGGAGGGTATAGAAAGCCGGTACAGATAGTACAGGCGGTGAGGCATTCTATGTTGTTCCCCAGAGGCGACAATGCAAATTTCACGAACGCACATTGCGTCAAAATTCACGATACCATCCTCATGATCTGGATGCTTGGTGGTCCACCACTGTGCGGTTTACTACGAGTTTTCTTCCTCGTACAACATCTCTGTGGAATTGTTTACCACCGGTTATTTTTCCGGACCGATACGACTTAGGGACCTTCAAGAAAAGAGCTTACTCCTTTCTAAAAGGCCGGCATCGCACCTGCAATTTCCCTGGTGTTGCGGTTGTTCATAGGCAAAGGTTGTTCATAGTCGTTTACAATCAGGTGAGCCGCATGCTCGTTTGCCCCCTCTCCTATAAAAGAAACGCATCTGCAGCCTGCTTTGTTCAAAGTTGGCTGTAGGTATTTGTTACGGCCAACAGCTGCCTATCCCAGGAGTAGAATCCTTCGCGGCCCATAGACGAAGAAGCTACAGGCAGCTGCTGGTCGGGCGTCCTCACGCCACGGGTTAAAAGTCTAATTACACTAAACAATCCGGGGGGAGCGTTACAATTATTGAACAGAGCTTACTTACCTCTATTCAAGGCGACTGGTCCCTCAGGATTCGGTCAGATCTCGTGTGGATGTATTGTGCTAGAAAGTAAAGGTCAGTGATGTGTATTTGGGTGTGGCTGGTAGTGTTATTGACCTTATTTGACCGTTCCCCCTGCAGCAGTTCGGCCCTCAGCTCCTCTCCAAGCTAAGGTCGCCTTCCGCAGTCACTTTCTTCCTTTGTTACGATTGACTCGCGAAAATGAACACAGAACGTACGGGTCAAAGGTCACCGTTATTTCTATAATATTAACTACCGCACTAGTAACTAATACAGTCGAATCCACTTATACAGATTCTGCGTTAAACCTAAAGTCCCGGGTAAACTCTCAACACGCGCTACCATTCCCAGTGGTATATTTACTATACGCGCCTAACATAAAATTAGATCTAAGAGCTCCCAAACAAAACGGACTGCCTTCTCCTTCGACGCGAAGAAGACATCTAATCTTTCGCTCTCGACTCCCACCTTTCAGCAAGCTCGGACGTTCAACACGCACGAACGTCATTCCGTATCGACCGAGCCGAGTGCCATCTAACGTCGATGCCTGACACTAACGCTTTTGCGTGAACAGTATTCATAGACTGCGGTAGCCACTTACCTTCAGGTGGGTTGTAAGTTCATTTGTAACTTCAGTTATCTATACATATAAATAAAATTAAGTGTCTGTCTGTAACATTGAAAGGACCGGCTTGTATTAAGATCAGGCGGTTATTTGGACGTTGTTAAGACATAAGCAACTATATTAAAATTTTTGTCCGTCTGTCTGTCTGGGCTAATATTCAGAATAGTTGAAATGATTGTGATTGTGATAACGTTATTAACGAAATCTATACAATATTTTATAAGAAAAACTTGAAGATTTTGTATATATTTGTTACGAACCTCAGTTGCCCCGACAGAAGTCGACTGTACTAGGGCCCATCAGTAGCACACTCGATGGGCAACCAGAGGGTTCAGGCCCAAATGGCCTATGGATAATGATTATGTAATGGCTGGATAAGCAAATACAAACTTACCGAGATTCGGAGGTAGGGTCGACCACAAGGTACCGTCAAGAGCAAGTAGGTGGGTGTGGTAGTGGTGTAAGAAGGTGTGTAAATGTAACCTGACGTCACCGAGGTAATCGGCCAGCAGACCCATATGCGCTACTCTGCTCGACAATGTTCGATCACTCCAGTGGGCGTTCACCGTTTTCTGAACTAAAGTTTACGTCACTTAGCACAAAATTATAACCAAAGACGAACGCGATCTCCTCTCGGTTCACAAATTCTTAGCGTTCTACCCGACAAAGGAAAAATGTCTTCGTACGAAATTAAAATGCCACACAAGCAACTCGTCGACGCAAATTAATGGCAATCGAAGTTAAGTTAATCAGTCAAAACCTCAAGGAAAGTCTCGTTGTCACGTAAAAGCACGAAAAATATAACGCAATAAGAGGCGGTCTTGATGCAACCTAACGTTCCGATCGTAACTTCCAGACTATCGGACTCGGCCGCCGCGGACGCCAGCCCAAGCCGTTAAACCGGTTTTGAGTGCAAGTTTTAAACAAACCCCCGTTCCGGGCATAAGGACTTATGTCCGCGAGTAAATTGGCAAACGGGATAGGGTCGCGACGGCACGTTGCAAGACTGAATCTTCAACCAAAACCTCGGCCACCCTAGGTACCCCATCCGATCCATACGACAACTTAACAATGCGCCCACGGCGCCAATACAAAGGCAAAGTGTTGGGTTATTTAACTAACCCGAGGTCTCCAACCCGAGGAGGATCCGTTTTGTCAGACCAATTAACACGCTGCTGCAAAAGATGTAGGCACTCCAGAGACCATCGGTGCCAAAAACTCTGAGTCATCTGTTGCAGCAGGTCAAATCTGCTCAAACGCGAAGACTTTAAATCACTGACGGGGTACTCGGGCAGGGCGTTAAGCGGCTGGCCAATCAGGAAGTGGCCCAGGGTTAGAACCTCCAAATCATTTGGATCGGACGGGAGGGGACAGAGGGGCCGAGAGTTTAGTACCGCCTCAATTTTACAGAATACAGGGGCAAGCTCCTCAAATGTCAAAATAGTTTCGCCAATAACGCGATGGAGATGCGTCTTTGAAACCTTAACCACCGCCTCAAAAATACCGCCCCAGTGTGGGCAAGCCGGAGGATCGAATTTCCACTGGATGCCCTTCTTGGACATCGCAGTACCTAAATAAGTCCTGTTGCTGGACAGAAATTCGACGACCTCTTTCAAATATCTATCCGTGCCCTTATAATTCGTTGCGCAATCAGACAGGATCAGGTCTGGCAAACCGCGACGCGATACGAAGCGGCCCAGCGTGGCCACAAAGGCTTCAGTGTTGAGGGCACTTACAAGTTCTAAGTGAACGGCCCTAGTGGCGAGGCACACGAAAACGCACAGATAGGCCTTATGTGAACGCGCGTTACGAAGGTTCGAGGACTTGACGAGGAAAGGGCCAGCAAAGTCGGTTCCGACTCCAGCGAATGGTCGGATGGCCCTGACGCGGTCGGGTGGTAAGTCACCCATCATAGGCTGCGATATGGTGGCTTTCAGTTTATAACAAGGTATGCACTTAAAGAGGACGCTCCGAATGGTGCGTCGGCCAGCCAAAATCCAAAACTCCCGCTGCAAAATAGCCGAAAGAGCGTTACACCCAGCGTGGGCATTCTTAACATGATGGTGAGTTACCAGCAACCGAACAAAGGCGCTGTCCTTAGGGAGCAGTAACGGGTGTCGAGCCCCGTACGGCTGTTGAGAATTTTTCAAACGTCCGCCAACGCGCAGCATCCCATTGTCGTCCAGGAAGAGGTTCAGACGGGCCAGAGCGCCCTTGACAACGTAGCCCCGCTTCAAGGTTTCAATCACGGGTTGAAAATGCTCCTCTTGGACCATACGGGTCCAATGCATCAAAGCTTCGCGACGCTCGCTAGGGGACAAAACGGAATGAGAGATTCGGTTGGACGGGTCTTTCGAATTGTGGACAAATCGACGCAACCAAGCAGTCACTCCTAAGAGCTTATCGAGAGAGCTGTACCGTTCTAGCAGGGAGAAATCCCGAGTGGGCTTATTCCAGTGGGCCACTCCTACTCGGGCTCGTAGGCCAGGCAATTCAATCGGTTCGGAGTAGTTATTCTGGGGCCAGAATGACTGAGACTCAGTCAACCAACTGGGACCCCACCACAGTGGGTGGTCAACCAAAGAGGGGGCTTCACATCCGCGAGAAGCGCAGTCTGCGGGATTCAACTGGGACATGTCTCCAGTTTAGAGACGTCCCAGAATTCTGGATTTCAGACACGCGGTTCGCCACAAAGACCTCAAGGTTGTGAGGTGCAGCTCTGAGCCAACAAAGTACTATTTCACTGTCCGACCAAGCGTAGATGTCCGTAATGTCGATAACCAACGTCATAGACGAGGTGAACGTGGTTGAGGAGTCGCGTGAGAAGAGCGGCTCCGGACAGTTCCAATTTAGAGATAGTTAAGCGGGACCTAATGGGAGTAACCTTGCTTTTAGCAAGTACGAGATGGACGGAAGTGTAGCCAGAAGAGCTCACAGTCCGCAAATATACGACAGCAGCATAGCCTTTCTCAGAGGCGTCGCAAAACCCATGTAGGGTAGCCCTGCATTTCCTTGGAGGGAGAAAGCACCTTGGCATGGAGACCCGGTTGAAGTCCGGAAGGGAGGAGACAATGGAGAGTCACTCTCGCAAGAGAGTTCCGCTAATAGGCTCGTCCCAACCCAACCCGGATATCCAGAGCTTTTGAAGAAATCACTTAGCCAAAAAGATGACCGGGGTGATCCATCCATTAGGGTCGAAGGTGCGGGCTACTGTAGACAGCACGGAGCGCTTGGTCCATGCTTTAGGAGGGGGATCGAGTTTTAATCGATACGTAAAGGTATCCTGAACAGGCTGATATTGAATGCCCAGCACAGTCAACAAATTAGGATATTCAGGGTGCTCGAATAGATGAGGGTCTTATTGATCCTCTCCTGGCAGGTCTTTCAAAATATGCTCTTCAACTAGGTAAGACACATCATTTTATTTTATAACGCGGATATTTGCGAAGTAAATTTTTCTAAAAGCTTTTAAATATGAAGGGTGTTCGACAACCATTTGCGAAACTCAAAACCTCCGGACTTCAGGATGGCAATTAATTCGCCTCGCAAGACAAGAGCCTCCTCGACGGTGGAGGCGCCGTACAGATGTCGTCCATGTAGACCGAAGTCTCCAAAATAGAAGCCCCCCGAGCGTATCTTAGACGCTCTCTCTCAACTAGTTCAAGGAGGGTTCGCATGGCGATATACGGGCTGGACCGGAGTGTTTAGGAGGTGGTATTCAACTCAAACACCTGTATCGGATCGCTGGGCTTCTCGCGCCACAATATCAGCTGATATCGACGATCATCACGATGGACCACTGATTGTCGAAACATCATCCGAATGCCGGCTACAAAAGCCACTTGGTGCCGACGAAAGTGGGTCAAAATGTAGGATATGTCCTTGATCAATTTAGGACCAGAGTGGAGATACTGGTTGAGGGACACACCATTTGACGAGGGGGCGGAGCCGTCAAAACTACCCGAATCTTACTCCCAGGGGTACTCAAGACCGCATGGTGAGGGAGGAAGTAGTGCTCCTGTGACCGCCAGTCGAAGTTGGACGGTGACATGTGACCCAGCTCTTGATACTCGCGCATAAACTCGACATATTTGTCACGAAAGGCTGGGTTGCGCTGCATACGGCGCTCCATGGAAAGCAACCTTTTTTCGGCCAGAGTACGAGACTGGCCCAAACGGGGCCGTGAGGCAAGAAAGGGTAAGCGAGTGACAATACGACGGTCGACACGACGGCCGGTATTGTTCTGGTAGAACAACTCGCACTCACGGTCCAGAGGGTTGACTCGAGCCGCGTGTGATAGCTCCTCAATTTCCTAGAACCGCTGGACGACGTCTGAAAGGGACATGCACACAACAGAGAGCAGGTCTGCCGTCTGAGGAGGTGGAGACAACAGAACCGGTCCGAAGAAGCTGTGCCCAAATACAGTGGACATGGCTTCTCAGCCATCTCCATAGCTGAAGCTATCGGGCTGTAGGGCTCGTATAACGCGTAACAAGATGAACCCCAGCGCGTCGGCCCCCAGCAACAAATCTATAGGCCCAGGTTGGGACCACTGAGGGTCTGTCGGTCTCAAACTCGACACCCAACAAACCGCGCTGTCATTTATACGGACGTTAGGGAGAAAACCTACAATGTCATCGAGGACATTTACTTTAACTAGAATTTGAAGGTGTTCGCTGGCAGGACCAAACACCAACTCCGCTTGTCCCCAAGGAGCGGGAGTCTCGGCACCTCCGATACCTACCATTGGACGTGATTCAGAGCTCCAGGGGAGCCCTAGTCTTCCCACCAACCAAGTGGAGGCCACACAGCGTTGCGAACCCGAATCCAATAGAGCGCGAACCGTTAAACAGTCGCCACTCGGGTTGTACACCTTCACTGAGGCCGTCGGCAATAGAACAGTTTGACAAGTGGACTGTTGACGGCTCAAAGGATCAGTGGAGGTGGCCGTGGTGGGAGCTAGGGCGGCAGCTACCTAGCTGGAGTTGCCTCCATCGGACCGGCATTCGAACCGGGGGTCCCAAAAGCGGCATTCCGGCGGCATCTCAATGATCCGTGGTTGAAAATCACCGACCGAGCCAACCTGGGGAGCTTCGGGGAACCTCGGCCTTGAGGCCCGGGACAGCTTCAAAGTCGCAGGAACCCCGTAGTACCGGTACCGACCAAAGGGTCGACGGTGGTACTCCAGTCGCGGCCACACAGCTAACGGGGGTGAGAAGGGTCTAGATGACCGCTGAGTGGCCGTGAAGTTCCTCTCAACACGCTGAGGGGGGGGGGGCGACGACCCCTCGCCCCTGGGGGAACGACCTCCCGACTGGTCGGGGGAGGGGCCCCCTTCAAAACCAGGGGCACGGTGGCCGGTAGGCGAGCACCTAGTGTCGCCCGACAGAGGGCGTGGCTGAGCGCCCCCACCTGTGGGAGTTCCTTTCCAAGCACGAGTAGCACCAGCGGCGCTCGATGTTTTGCCTCGCCGGAACCGGCTTACCCAATAACTTCGGGCACGACGTCACCCGGTGGTCGGATGCTCGACAATAGGAGCAGGGGGGCGCCTCCCTGGCCGCTTGGCCGCTATAAGATGGTAGGGGGCGGCGCCCTCCCGCGGGAGTTCCGCTCGGCCTTATGGGGGTTGGCGACGACTTACCCGGCGGATTCCGCCTCTCCCTGGGCACGGCTCAGTTGACAACCCGTAGGTCGTCGACGGTGCCCGCTGCGTTCTCAATTTGCCGGCACCGCTCTTCCAAGAATCGCAGCAGGTCCCTGAAGGGCGGATTATAGGAGGCGCCGTCCCCGCCGTACCTCTCCTCAAAATGGATCCGAAGATCGAGAGGCAGGCGGGACAGCATGATGTGGAGCAACAAGAAGAACCATTCGTCCACCGGTAAATCCAGACGCCTCAATGAAATACATGCCACCACGACTGGATTTACGATATCCGGACGTAGTCTGGCCCGGTCCCTAAGCAGCGGGAGGTTTAGGAGCTGCCTAAAGTATTCGTCCGCAGTTCGATGGACGTTGGCGTACCTTCCGGCGAGGAGGTCCCGGGCAGTCTAGTAGGCGTCGTCCGACAATTTCAAATGGCCGACGACGCCCAGGGCTTCCCCCTCCAGTGAGTCCAGGAGGTACGCCATCTTCTGGCTTAGTGTTAAATCCCTCGGGCGTCCACTAGGCTATCAAAAAGACTAACAAAAGTTAGCCAGTCGGAGAGGATCCCGGAGAACCTTGGCAGGGCCAGAGTTCCTCAGAGTTACTCTTCTATAAAAAAACCAGCATTAATTTCCGCAATTGCTTTTTTCAAGCTTTCATCTGAATACACTGAACTCTATTGTACGATTACCCTGAAGTGGCTATACTCTGTGACATACAAGTAATGAGGCGATTTAATTTTCGCCATTTTGGCACTGCTAGCAGAAGGGAGCGTCCACCAGTTACATCATATAATAAAAATATTTTTAATAATTTTAAACTTATATACCTACAAATTTGTTCGGAACCCTCGGTGCGCGAGTCTGGCTCGCACTTTGCCGGTTTTTTAAGATATTTTCCTTTACCACCAAGCGCGTACTTCGATTGGTCTTTGTATCGAATCAACAAATAGGTTAAAAAAAAATAAGTCGTTTGAAAAGTAGATTTCATTAACAAATAACTAGATAATATATTCATGAATGTTTTTGAATATTTTAAGCAAAATTTACCCTAACATCTGTCCCTTGGATAAGTTATCTGTCTCTTATATGTGGTAGAGCCACGCGGCAGCTTTTGCTGTCGCACGGATGGGCCGGCTCGAACCGGGGTAGTATCACGATCTCACAGAATACCAGCGCGAAGTAGATGTTTACCTCTGCGTTTCGCTTGGTGAGTGCAGGTGGCCGGAGGCCCTTTTTACTGGAAATGAGGCATTCCATCTTAGTCCTCACGGGTGACAACGCATCTACATTTTGAATTGTAATAAAGGATAGATGTAGATGTCTATGGGCCGCAGCAACCACTTACCATCAGGTGGACTATGTGCTCGTTTGTCACCCTTATCCTATAAAAAAAAAACCTTATTTCTTTTTTTATTTATTATATCTATTATAAAATATTGTTACTATGTTATAAATAAATAGTAATATTTATTTTAAATACATCTTTTCTTTTTTGTATTCCTTTTTATCTATATTTTTTTGATTGCAAAATATTTATTATTTTAAGCCTGTTTCAAATTATAATTAGACTTTAAGGCTTTAACTAGCCTGAATGACCTTGACAAAACGGCTATCGCAGAGATTTTAACCAAGGTCAACACCGTCTAGCGACTACGTTCTGTATTACTTATAAAAGTGCAAAGATTAATAGACTGCAGAGATGACAATTATAAAAGTGACATACCGCCTGTTATGCTTGCGCATCACTGAGAATTATGTCGTAGTTACGCATCTTCAATTACATTGTGCTGTAGCTTTGTCCGCTAGGTGTCAAGAGCTATCAAGTGTTCAAGTATCAAGTACGTAAGAGCTTTTTATTATATATGTTAAATCGTATTTATTTGTATCGTATTAGTAGATCTGGGTCAAAGCGTTCGCTGTAAATTTTTCCTGGGTTTGATCCCCGACAGCACGAATGCTATTTGTAATTGCAATTTTCCTCAACACGCATTGGGGCAGTTCGGCGGGCATTTCCTTGCCCTAAAACCCTCTCAGAAATTAAAAAGAGTTCTGTGCCCAGTAGAGGGACTTGTATAGCCTTTTACTTTACTTTGTAGCAATATTTATATTCGTTTCAGATACAGAAGGGTACCTTATGCTGACAAAAATATCATGTGGAGGCGACGAAAACGTAAAACATCTTTGTATCTAGATAAAACGTTCGAAAGATTGTCAATCATGTCATATGCCACATTTTCTATAGAGCGTAGAACATTGCAGATAGGGCAAAATAAAAAATAATCCAAAATATTATGGGAACTATTTATTAATAATGTATACATTTATAGGTATTTATAATAAAAATAATGAACAAGCTGCAAGGTTCAACTAATAATGTTTCTTGTAACACAATTGTAAAATTCCTGTTTTAATTTTTACCAATGGTTAATTGATGAAACGTAGTCACGATCACTTTATATAAAATATATTTAATTGAAATTGACACATGACCTATTTGGCTTTCTACTTACAACTCGGCGGAAATTTGAAAAGAACATTTTGTCTTTTCACACAAATATTGTTTACAACTAGCGTGGTTTCGAAAAGCGTGATTAAGTGTCAGCGGTATATAATCAATTAAATACTGAACTTTTTTAAAATTTATTTTATTGTTTATTTTTGTTATATCTTCTTAAAAACTGACGCCATCTCACTATTTTATTATTTGTTTTTTTTTGTAACGCATAAGGATAAGTTAGACTAAGTTAGATTAACTTGGATAAGTGTGTAAGTTTTTTTTTAATTTTATCACAAATTTTTCCGCAATAAATTATTACCTTTTCTACAGTGATTCTCTCCTCTTAGTTTCGGCGTGACTGTAGGATATTATACTGAGTCACCGTCAGTTACTAAGCGGCCATAAATCATTATATGTATGTATAGACATACATATATACATTTTTTTTAATATTTATGTTTTTTTGAATTTTGATTGATTTTATGAAACCTGGTAAAATTATTTTTTTCCGTACCAATTGATGGGCCTGAGTATATAGCCAGTTATGCTCTTTGGCTGAACTTATTTTTTACTTTATGCTTAATTGCAGACAAAACAATATTGATTGCGCATTTCTAAAACAAAATTTTACCTCTTCTCCTTCTAATAATAGCTCCTGCACCTAACACGGCGGAATAGTCATTATTATCTATAAGACCATTTGCAGAAACAGTTTTTGTTAACATTTATGAGTGTAACATTTTTATCAGCTACTTTGTTTATAGTACCTTGAGCAAGACTTTGCTGGTTTCTGTACAGAAAATGATACTGGATTTGCAAATATGGATGGCCGCTACCTTTGATTATAATACCCGCTATGTTACACTTATTTACATAGAAACTTTAATTATCATTTGCATAAAATTCTAAATAGCACTTTTTAGACAAGAAGGTAAACTTTTAGATCAGTCCATCTTGTTTTTCACTAATTAAGTGAAAAGTAAAACAAACCAATAGGTCCGTGATTTAAAGTTTCTTGCAACTTTTTATAGAAAAGCATGACCTTATCATAATATAATAGTCAATAATTAAGCCATATGATAAAACTTTTAAGTGTGCCAGTCAAACATTAATGATGATATTCGGGTCATTATACCGGAAATAGTCTTTTAAATATTTTGTAGTACAATTGATAATCTTCAGTATGATTGACCGTGTATATGACTTTTATAAGTCTATGTTATTTTTGATGAAAATTATTATTGCAGATAAAAGCCCTTTCACATTTATTGTAGTCTCGAATTAAATTAATGAAAATGAAAATAAGAATTTTGACTCTTTATAACTGATCTTTAAATGTAAAACACTAACTTGAAATTATATAATTATCGGCATTTTTTAATTCATTGAACTTTTTTAAGATTGTGTTGAAACTCTACTGGTAAAAAAAAAACAAATATATATATATTAAAGTTCTTGATGAAAATAAAGTATGCGCGTTACATCGCATTCCATCAAGAATTTCTAATGTAATTCTTGGTGTAAAGCTAAGACGTGATAATAACTGTAAACAATAGAATAACAAAACAATGAAAACATTTGTAAATACTTGCTTTATAACCTAATAAATATTATTTGACCGTAATAAAATAAAACAAGGTAATCTTCGGCAGGAAAGTAAAAATAAATATTTTCGATTATTTTTGCAATATCTAACAGCCGGATTAGCGGGCGATTCTGATCCATCTAAAGATACTAAATTTCAGCAAGCACTGTCAAATTCAAGAGGAGTGACACTGACTTAACAAAAACCTATTCACTCTTGCCTTGTAGGTAAATATTCTTTGCAACCTATTTGTGTGTGTGTGTGTGTGTGTGTGTGTGTGTGTGTGTGTGCGTGCGTGCGTGCGTGAGTGCGTGCGTGCGTGCTTGCGTGCGTGCGTGCTTGCGTGCGAGCGTGCGTGCGTGCGTGCGTGCGTGCGTGCGTGTCTGTGTTTGTGGAAGAAAAGCGTATGAGAATACGTTAAGAGGAATAAAAGTTGTGTACTACTTCGCTTATCTATACGAGGTTGCCACTCGAGAACCTTTCTTCCTATTTTTTATCTGTTTTCCAAGTTATATAGCCAGCCCATTGCCATTTCACTGTAATATTCCGTTGGGCTATGTCAGTTACTCTGGTTCTACTGCGAATATCTTCATTTCTAACTTTATCACGTAGAGAAACCCTTATCCAATTTAAAATTTTAACATTTTTTAGATGATAGTTTGTCTAACATAAAAAAACAAAACCCAAGAATGTCTTTATATAGTTATTTATACTTAGGGAAGCACCATTTTTTTTATTTATTTAAATTGTTTGATTTAATTTGATAACAGTGTACCTAAATGTAAGTATCTGTATCTATATTTCCCTCCCCAATAATATTTTATAAAGTCATACTCATAAAAACAGCGTTTTATTGTAATACATAATTATAAAATTCAGTATCAACTAATTAATAAAAATATGCAACAATAAAATTACATAGGTATTAAAAACTATCGAAATCTAAGTAACGAGAGCATGTTGGTCGTTCCACATCTAAATTATATAAAAATGCATTTTTCAATTTCACTAATCAACGGCGCCGCGAAAATTTCTTCTTCTTTGGGCACTTTAAAAATTAATTTATTTAGAAAATAATATTTACAATTACCAGTGTACAGATATTAACTAAATTAAGTATTTCTAGTCATAAAAATATTTATAATTGAGTATAAACTTTTAAAAAATTAATATATATGTGAACGATGTTGCTCCAACACCGACGCGCGGTCCACCCTCAATGATGTCCGAAAACGAACTGTGACAGGCTGACAGGGCGACGGAGCATGCGCGCTCGCGTAAATATATTCAATTTCAGGGAAAAATGATATTCTCTTATAACACGGGGAATAAAAATAAAACTCTCAATTAAAAATATTGATATTTTTAAGAGCTTTTTTTTTGGTGTAAGAACTATTTAAAAAGCTTGTGCCGTTTTGGAGAAATTTTGCGAAATATGACAAAAATAGGTACTCTTTGGGGATTTTTTTCTAATAAGTGGTTGACAAAAATACAATTTTGTTCAATTAAAAACATTTACCAAATCCTCTTCTGTTACCCTGTATTTTTTCTTTGTGGATTAAATGAACAGTTATTGAGATTTTTTTACTTAAATATCCAAGATTTAGGCATTTCAACCACTGTTAAGGCCTTAAGCCTTATGATTGCTTGTGAATTTTGCAAAAAGTACCAACAGATAACAGTGTTGCAACAATGTTGGTGTAGCTTATGCTAAATTGGTGTTCGTTTAGTTGCAACAGCCTAATATTATTTGTAGGAATATTTTTTATCTTCTGTTTCTTGTGCTGTATATTATGGTAGCTACAAATAAATATTATTTATTTACTTAATGAAACTATTTTTACGTATTTTATCGCGTTTAATTTTAAATAATTATTTTTAACTGCCCCCGTGAAAAGTTGGGAATTAAAAATAAGTAAAATTGAACGCGATAAAATTGATAAAAATAGTTTTATTCAATGTGTAGTGTTCGCGTAAATATAAGAAATTATTCGTTTTTTCGTTTATATCTTGCATTGGACTTTCTATTCCAAATTTGTATTAATGTTAAACTTACGTTTTTTGCATGCCTTAAGCGAAAGCGCAAGGTATGTTCTACTATCGCCTAAAAATTAAGATTCCAACGTTTTATCGAATAATATCGTATCTAGCAATCATATTGTTAGAAAGATTGATGAACTTACTAATATTTTTTAATCGATTAACTGCTATTTTTATATAAAAAAGGGGTTTTAGTGGCTTATGGTGTGGATTTATCAAGTCCCCAAGGCTTATAAACACGATAACTTTTGAAAATATCAACTGTTTAACTCAATCTATTTTTTAATCTCTTCATCTATCATGTGGGAAGCCACTGAATGTTAATGGCATTGTAATTTTGTTTTGTTTAGCTATAATTAATTTTTTTCGGCTCCAAAATGGCGAAATTTTCGTTGATTTGGTAGCCTTGTATGTAAATTATTTCTGTAAATGGGGAGCTACAGCCACAGAGTAGTTTACTCACTCACTCAGTTCGGCTTCGCCGCCGTGAGTGGACATTGTTTCGGTTGTTTGCAGCGGCTCAAAAAGATCGCTGTATAAATACACAATATTGGAGTAACCAAATTTCTTAAATACTTGATTATAATAATAATAATAGATTTTTTTTTATTACAATATTTTAAAAGCACAGAATAAATAATAGTAGTACGTACTAAAAGTAAGTAGTATCATTTTTTTTGTCATGGAAGACATTTTCATGGTTTTCGAGGGTGTTGAAACCGATAGGGTTGTCGAAATGTAAATCCAAGATGGCGGCCGCAATAGGTATCAATTTTTTCATCATGGGTGTCATTTTCATGGTTTACGAGTGTGCTGAAGCCGATAGTGCTGTCGAAATGTAAATCCAAGGTGGCGGCTGAAGTAGGTACCATTTTTTTATTATGGGTGTCATTCTCATGGTTTTAGCGGGTGTTGAAGCCGATAGTACTGTCGGAATGTAAACACAAGGTGGCGGCTGAAGTAGGTACCAATTTTTTTTATCATGGGTGTCATTTTCATGGTTTTCGAGGGTGTTGAAGCCGATTGTGCTGCCGAAATGTAAATCCAAGATGGCGGCTGTAATAGATATTAATTTTTTCATCATGGGTGTAATTTTCATGGTTGTCGAGGGTGCTGAAGCCGATAGTGCTGTCGAAATGTAAATCCAAGGTGGCGGCTGGAATAGGTATAAATATTTTAATCATGGGTGTCATTTTCATGGTTTTCGAATATGTTGAAACCGATAGTGCTGTCGAAATGTAAATCCAGGATGGCGGCTAAATTAGGTACCAATTTTTTCATCATGGGTGTCATTTTCATGGTTTTCGAGAGAGTTGAAGCCGATAGAGTTGTCGAAATGTAAATCCAAGATGGCGGCTGCAATAGATATCAACTTTTTCATCATGGGTGTTATTCTCATGGTTTTCGAAGGTGTTGAAGCCGATAGTGCTGTCGAAATGTAAATCCAAGGTGGCGGCTGCAATAGGTAGCAATTTTTTCATCATGGGTGTCATTTTCATGGTTTTCGAGGGTCTTGAAGTCGATAGTGCTGTCGGAATGTAAATCCAAGATGGCGGCTGCAATAGGTATCAATTTTTTCATCATGGGTGTAATTTTCATGGGTTTCGAGGGTGTTGAAGCCGATAGTACTGTCGAAATGTATTTAAACTTCTTTAAAAATTCCGTTTAATCATGTTTTACGTAATTTTTTTAATGCTTAAGGCATGCCCAATTGGATTTACAATTTTTTTCTTTTGTTTTTTATCACTTCTTTTTATAAGTGTGCTTGCTACAATATAAAAATTAAATATTCGTATTGTTTTTGAAAATGATTTCCAAGACCCTTGTGATTCGATTTCCCGCTGTCAATCGATCTCGCAGTTATATATGTACATATGTGTATTATCTACGAGTCGGTCATCAGAGACTCGTTTGTCAATCAGCGGTTCATCGTGTGTAGCATAGATAATAAGCATTATAGGTTATGTTGGTCCGACAATGTGTGAAAGAAATAAAAATGAAATGATGTTCGCGGTAACACTGCTGCCTGGCTGTAGTCTGATTTGCTCTTATTGATTTCTGTTTCCATTGCTTTTAACTGCAAATCTTATGTAAAGTAAACATTTCTTAGTTTTATAAATATTAATAAACTTGTCTAGAAACAAAATTAGAATGTGGTTCGCTCTGTAACATTTTGCACATGTTGGAACGAAGTTCTTTATCGGACGGTCCGGGTTTGGCGGATGGGAGCTAGGCAACAAAAAGTGTAAGATTTTTTCGTCACTACCCCTTGTGTCATAGTGTAGCCTTGGCGGCCAAATAAGGAAGTGAGATGGAATAATATCCATCTCCCTCGCACTTTGTCTTATCTTGCCATGAAAGAAATACGAGTAATATTTTATTTCAAATGACGCTTTAATTTAATAGACGCTAGTAATTCATTTATTTGTATTTGTTAATCAATAATATATTACCTACGTTTATCAATAATAATAAGCAAGGAACTTCGTTCCAACCGAGTGTTCCACAACACTCACGCATTTTTTAAACTCTTTTTTATTTTTCTACTTTTAGGAATATCCGTAGTATGGTTTGTTCATTTGTAATGTAATTTTTTTTTAATAGAATATGGGTGACAAAGAACCACAAAGTCCACCTGATAGAAAGTGGATGCTGTGGCCCATAGATATCTATTTTTATCCTTAATTTACCACGTACTCGGCGGTGAATAAAAACATCGTTTTTTTTATATAGGATAAGGGTGACAAAGGAGCACACAGGCCACCTGATGGTAAGTGGTTGCTGCGGCCCATAGACACCTACATCTATCCTCGTTTGCGAATCAAAATGCAGATGCGTTATTACCCGTGAGGACTAAGATGGAATGCCTCATTTCCAGTAAAAAGGGCCTCCGGCCACCTGCACTCACCAAGCGAAACGCAGAGGTAAGCCTCTACTTCACGCTGGTTTTCTGTGAGGTCGTGGTACCACCCCGGTTCGAGCCGGCCCACCCGTGCGACAGCAAAAGCTGCCGCGTGGCTCTACCACTGTTAAAATCGTGAGGAAACCTTTGTACCTGAGAAATAAGAAAATATATTTCGAAGACATGAGAAGTCCACCAACACGCATTGGTGCTGCGCGGTGAACATTTCCTTGTCCTATCGTCTCAGTAATGAGAGGAGGCCTGTGAGGAGGAGTGTGAGGTATATTACGCTGTAACTTAAAAAAATGCAGATGCAGCGTTATAATCCTTGAAGACTAAGATAGAAGCCTCTTTTCTAGTAAAAGGGTTTCCGGTTCTCTACACTCAGCACACGATATACAGCAATGTTGTTCATATTTTGGGCTGGTTTTGAAGAGCGTGGTCCTTCCCCAATCGAGACAACTCATCCGTGTTACAACCATAATATAGCTGCAGCGTGGCTCTTCCACGTCTAAGTTTAGTTAAATCATTTATTTACGTAACATAAAAATATAAAATATATTGAATCATATTAAAAAAATAAAGCTGACACTAAAATTATCTTTATTTCTTCACCGCATGAAGATCCCACGCACTGATAATTTTTACAGTAAAAAGCACAGTATATAATCATCTCTATTTATTTAGTTCATCCGCCTCTGATGTGACTTATTTTGATTTTAAATCTTTATAAGTCTACGTGAGGTGAAATTTTGGCAGTATTACGGTGACCTACAAATGCGGCAAAGTGGGAAAATTTCGGCTTAATGAATACTTTGAGCAGTGCCCGCGGGCGAGCATTTAATTTTCCCTCGCATTTAAAAGCTAACTGCACGGTTAAATACTCGGAACGATTTATATATAACCACGTATATGTATATGGTTCGTTTCTCAAGACCAATTTCGATCTCTGCTTGTGTCAATGTTAATGTCATGTATCCTTATGACGAATAAGTTATCTTGGAATCAGAATTGATTTATTTATTTTTTACGCTTTAAATTTATTTAAAATTTACAATAAGTTTAGTTTTGATGAAACTGTGTTGATTGTCATGGTCCTCTTTTAATTTATGGAAAAATGTATTTGATTTATATCATTCGTCGCATTGAAGGTTGTTTGGCACCATAAAGTAAATACTGACATTTTTTACGTTTAAGTGAAAAACGCCAGGAAAACTGCATTCATGAAACATAAGTATACATCATATACGGCCCGGGAAATAGATTTTTGTATTTTATATACCAATTCAAGACATTTTTTTAAATTTTAATTACATTTTATTATAATATATGTGTCATTTTTTAAAGATAACTTGTACTTACGAGGGTGGATTGAAAAGTACTCGGCCTAACCAAGAAAATAAACACATACTAAATCAGTTATATTTTTATTTTTCTACATAATCACCATCAAGTTAAATACACTTTTGCCACCTCCGCTTCCAAGCATTTAGTCCGTTGAATAAATATGATTCTTCCTTAGAGTCAAAATATGCGTCTACAGCTGCTTTGACCTCGTCGTTTGTCGAAAATCTTTGACCTCCCAAGTGCTTTTTTAGGTTAGGGAACAGAAAGAAGTCTGATGGTTCCAGATCAGGTGAATACGGCGGATGCGGTAACAGTTCAAAGCCACAGTTGTGAATTTCAGCCATTGACTGTACTGACGTGTGAACACGGGCGTTATCTTGATGAAACAGGACTTTTCTTTTGAGCATTCCTCGACGTTTTTCTTTTATTTCCTCTCGTAAACGACGTAGTAAGGTGCAGTAATAATCAGAGTTTATAGTCTGACCCCTTTCAAGATAATCAATCATAATCACACCTTTCGAGTCCCAGAATACTGAAGCCATCACCTTCTTTGCCGACAAAATCGACTTAGCCTTTTTAGGGGGTGGTGAACCAGGTCTTCTCCACTGTTTTGATTGTTGTTTTGTTTCCGGTGTACAGTAATGAACCCATGTTTCGTCTATAGTAACAAAACGATTCAAAAAATCATCTGCATCGGCTTCAAATAACTCCAAACAGTCGCGTGAAATAGTCAATCGCGTCCTTTTTTGTTCAACTGAAAGCAGTCGCGGAACCCACCTCGCAGGCACCTTGTGGAAACCCAACTCGTTGACAATGATGTTTTGAGTTCGTTCATAAGAGATGCCTATAATCTCGGCTATCTCTCTAATTTTTAATCTGCGGTCTCCCATTATTAAATCAAGTACTTTTTTAATATTTTCGTCAGTAGTTGACGTCGAAGGCCTTCCAGATCGGGGTTCATCTTTCACACTCTCTCTACCACGCTTAAATTCTGCTATCCATTTTTTGACGGATGAATATGACAGAGCACAATCGCCTAATGTACTGACCATGTCATCATGGATGACTTTTGATGATAGCCCCTTCTTATGGAGGTACTTAATGACGGCACGCTGCTCGATTTGCTCCATTCGTGGAAATTATGTCCGATTACTTTGTTAATAAATTTATAAAATCACAACTAATTATCGCACACGTTTCGAACTTCACACAATGAACTAGTCTGAACTGAACTAAATAATGTGGGTAGATTTGATTTTTAGAATTGAATGGATCTGTGTTAGGCCGAGTACTTTTCAATCCACCCTCGTAACTTACGTCTTGTAGGTAGTAACATAATCCCGTTGTCGTAGAAATACTGGGATTTTTGATCAAAAAAATGCGACAAGTAGTTTTGATAGTCCACTCTTGATGTTAACCTAACACTACCCAAATAATTCTGAAGAAACTGAAACAGGTAAAAATCTGAGGGTGCAAGGTCAGGACTAAATGGTGGATGCATTAATACTTCCCAACCAAGATCTCTCAATTTTTGCTGAATGGCCAAAGATTATCATGATGGAAAACCACTCCTTTTCTGTTGATCAATTCCGGCCGTTTTTTCTCAATTTCTTGTTTGACATCACAGCAACCACTTACCAACAGGTGGAATGTGTGCTCGTTTGTCACCCTATTCTAAAAAAAAACATCAAAATTCCCGGAAGAAACTTTGTGCTACTTTTACTGACTATACATTATAGGTCCACAAAAATCACAATCTTTTTTTCGCGGCTTGATTCGCATTTTCCCTTTTTAGTAATAAAACTTCAAAATATATCGAATTTCTTCGTTAAATTCACTCATTTTGGTGGACAGAAAAACGATTTAAAAATGGCGGGAAAGAGTTTTTTGCTTTTTATTTTTGTTTTTATTAATATCCTATATGTATTGCGTTATTTACTAAATCTATGATGTATTGATTTTAAAACCAGCCAGGTACAAACCGTACAACCAAATGGATTTTTCTTCCATTTTATATAAACAAAATACGAAAAAACTTTTTCCTTGACTTTACATTCTCCGTGTATGTCATAAGATCGTCGTAACGAACCGTGTGTTATAAGAGGTGAGACAGAAAAACTGAAATAGACGATAGGCAGCAGCATTCTCCTGATAGCTCAAAATTATAAAAACTTTGGTTGACAACCCGCCTGCCAAACGTATCTTTCGGAGAAACCTATCTTTTGAGTTTTACTCATCTTCGCTACCCTCAATATTGCGATAGAATAAAAACAGTTAATAGAATATCTCCGAAATAAAAACTGCATAAACCTAATTAAAGTGAAAAGTAGTGGTCTACATGCGTCCCACTACTGGGCGATTGAAACTCGGCACTTTAACAAAGAAGACTACAGATGGGTTGTCACCCATGCGAACTTGGACGGAATGCTTAACATCCTGTAATGTAAAACAGGCAGTTTCACTGTGTCGATTAGTTTTAATGCATTTCTCTACGGGTACAGATCAGGTATCTGAAAACGTGGAGACTTCTTTTTATAGATTAACGGTAACAAACGAGCACACAGTCCACCTGATGGTAAGTGAATTCTGTGGCCGTATACAGCTACATCTATCCTCAGTTAAGAATCAAAATGCAGATGCGTTGTCACCCGTGAGGACTAAGATGGAATGATGATTTTCCAGTAAAAAGGGTATTCGGTTCTCTACACTCACCATAGGAAACACAGCAGTGGTAAGCTGCTATTTAACGCTGGTATTCTGTGAGAGCGTGGTCCTTTCCCGGTCGAGCCGACCCATTCGTGCTACAACTATACTACTAATATAACTGCAGCATGACTCTACCACGTATAAATGCCTTGTTTCCCAGTAAAAAGTATTAGGCATGTTGAAATTCAGGACTACCTAAAATTGGACTCTTTAGAAGAATTTCTTTAATATATGAAGTTGATAAAATGAATTTAAATATCTACAAGCAAATAATAATACCTGCAGTATTATCCTACAGTAAAATAATCACGAGATCGCGTGACTTTAATTAAGATGTAATGAACAATTGTAAGAATTAACACTTGCCTGCACTGGACTGTTAGAGAACTTGGAACATTAAACAAAAGAAATCTCATTTACATCGTACAGCAGCGTCAAGTTCTTGGATAATTAAAGAGTCTTGTTCACGGATTTCGAGTAATTGCATTGCTCTACGGAGGTGCAAGATGCATTTAAGGTGATAAATAGTCGTGATTCTTATTCTTAGAAGTAAGTATAGTACAAATAATATTAAATACAATTTTTATTAGTATGATTTTACAGTATACAGTAACGTTGCAAGGGGTGTATAGCCACGGACGGTAAATTTTAAAGGCTTTGAGAAAGAAAATTCAGCTCTCCGCTTTAATTTCTTAAACACAGTAAAATCTAGGAAAATGTGGAAAATAACACACAATGAAAACTGTTGATCAAAATATAACGAGCACTTTAATGATAAAAGTTCCGATAAAATATAGTTAATATGCACACAAATACACATACTATCTGAGAGTGTGGGATAAGTATAACGAATAAATTATATCGTTTTGTTCATTTTCAAATTATACTATAAAAAAGCTTTAGTATTTTATATTTTTAAAGTCACGGAATGGTATGATTATGAGGCGGGTAATATTTTAGTATATATTGCAAGCCTCATAACGCGAAGCATTATGGGTGTGATTTACTCTCGACACGTCAATGTCAAGCAATTTTGTGTTCTTAAAATGCCTCTATTATAATCGTATTACCCTTATACGATAATATACATACATACATATAATCACGCCTTTTTCCCGTAGGGGTAGGCAGAGACCACTTGCTTCGATCCTTACATAGTTGTTTCGCTTCGTCCAATTTCATTATTCCCTTCATACATGCTCTACGGTTTAGGGTACTCTTGACCTGGCCTTTTTTCAAGACGTCCCTGATTTGGTCCAGAAATGTCTGCTTAGGTCTACCCCTTCCAACACTTTCATTCACACTCGCCTTGTACACTTTTTTCGTCAATCCTTCTTCATTCATTCTCTCGACATGGCCAAACCATCTCAGCATACCATTCTCAATTTTTGTTCATCTTCTTTCAGACCACAACGTTTCCTTATCTCACTATTTCTTATCCTGTCACTCAGTTTAACTCCTATCATACTTCTTAATGCTCTCATCTCAACTGCATTTATTACGATAATATGAGTAGCCGTATATCAAAAAAAAACACTAATCAATCCATCTTATATTTTCTAAAAAATCATTTTACGTTGCTACTTTGAAAAAAAAGCGGTTTTAAAAAAATGTTTACATAGACTCCCAGATGTTGATTTTGTATGTGGTCAAGATAACTCCCAAAAAAAAATTACGTATCGAGACCGGGTTTTTTTTTATTATTTCACATCAATAGCTGTTACAGCAAAGACTGGTCTCTTGGAATATATTTGTTTATTGTTGTGCAGTCGATCAAATGCGATCAAAATGCGATCAAAATGCGATCAAAATGGACGAGCTTGACAAGGCTCTTTATATTTATAGTCTCATACAGCGCCATTACATTACAGCGGTATTACAATGGAACTAATTGCTTAGGTTCTATAGATAACACATTCTGTGATCGATACAATGGTTAAGTTACTTCCTAGTTACAGTACGGCGATCTAGATGTCGCTATTTTGTTGTACATGGTATGAAATAGATGGCGCTGTCTCATCTGAACATGCTCCGGCCTTGTGGCGCTCGAACAATAGCCTAATACGCGTTGTTTGTTAATAAAATGATTTTCAAGTATTATAAGTTTTATTGCTATTATAGTACATTTCATTACGAGTTCGGAAAGCCTGTCATTGCAAAAAGTTCCGACAAATGTCTACCCGAGCCGAGGCGCAGCCGAAGGTGAGGGTAGACATTTGTCGGTATATCGGTCGGTACATTAGTCGGGTACATTTTTGGAAGATGGCGCCAACCGTAAAAGAATATAAGCAGAGATTTTTTTGTTTTCTTCACCCATTCTGGGTAGGCAAAAGGAACTATGCCCATACAGCCAAGTCTTCAGTAGATTTTTTTTATTGATATGAAATGAAAATGAAATTTAATGAGATGAAATGAAATGAAACCTAACCTAACTCATTGAATCAAATCATTAAAACTGATATTGAAACAAATTAGTAACTTCTTTTTAGAAATATTTGCATGAATCATAAAAACTTCTATGATTTTTTTAAGTAAAAACATCGTGGTTGGTTTTTTTCTTTTTAATAGACATTATTTTGACAGTTGGGAAAGAGAACGCACGAGTTCGGAAAGGTAAAGAAAAAGCACGAGTATGTAATAGCCCACATCCCAAACGCTATACGTCCCTGCAATATGCCAATTTTTGAGCAATTGTATTAAAAAAAAATTACCAAATTTACCAAAGGACAACTGTACCATAATAGGCTGTATGGATTTTATACTTTGTGTATGTAATCGATTTATTTTGGTAAATATTATTATTTTTTTTTCCCGTGTAAGTGACACTATTTGTTACAATAATAGAGCGCTAAATTTAAAGGAATACAATTTATCTTTTCATTACAATTAAATGAAACGCTCATGAGGCGTGCACTTTCTGATTTTCCAAACTATTTTAAATTATAATTATAATGTATAGGATTTATGTCGACATATCGAATAGTGTGCAGTTTCGTGGTCACTTGGAAGGGAAGGCCAAATTGGCCTCTAAAAAGCTTGGCGTGCTCAACAGAGCGAGACAGTATTTTAGTGGGCGGCGGTAGTCACTTACCATCAAGTGAGCCGCATGCTCCTTTGCCCCCTATTCTATATAAAAAAAAAATTATAACATATGAAAAATGAAATTGTTAATATTTTTATAGTAACGATTTTTTGACGTGATAACGTCTTATAATTCGATGAAGCTAGCTGCACGCACGAAAAAACATGACTCATGCGGCGTTACCTCGCTCTGAGGCGTTCCATTTAAAGTGCAAGCGTGAGCGCGGAACGAGCGACAAAGAGGCACAATCGGCCTCCGCGTTTGGCATGTCCGCATGGAGAGCTGCTATACAATAATACATTTACATGTTTTCGTCAAGTATGAAGTGCAGTGAAAAGTGAATGTGGTGTCAATTGCTTATAGCAACGATAATTGCGGCGATAAAGGTAATGATTTTTTCGATATTAGATATTTCTTATGACGTTGTCACGTTCAACTATCGTTAGTAAACCGACTTTACAGACAACCGATTTTTTTTAAATAGTATATGGGTGAAAAACGAGCACACAGTCTACCTGAAAGGAAGGGGATGCTGTAGCCTATAGACATCTACTGGTATCCTCGATTAGCCATTAATAAGATTGCACTAAGCGTGCATTTTGGTTCTAAATTGAGGATAAACGTAGATGACAATGGACCACAGCATCCATATTCTATAAAAAAATCTAACTGAAAATACATTTACATTTATAAAATATATACTAACTAGATTTTTACCCGCGGCTTCGCTCGCGTTGTCTTCAATTAAGAAACATCATTAAATGCTATTCCGCGCCAAATTTAGCAAAATTCGATCACTTTTAGAGTCACTTTGGTGTTTGTGTGTCTATGTCAGTTTGTCAAAGAATTTTTATGAATACCCTTAGATGATTGATAATTGGCATATATATAATGTGCTACAGGAACACGTGAATAAATAAGTTTTTCAGAATTGCATTAATGTCATATGTCTAGATAAAAGACATTTACTTATATTTAAATCTCTTTTGTCTAGATACATCTACAATTTTTATATTGGACGTGTCTTCCGATATATCCATAAGAAAGATAAATTGTCTTAGAATCAAAATTTACAATCATTATTTACTCTTTAAATTCATTCATAATTAAAATTAATTTAGTTTTCACAAAACAATGATGAACTCATAGTCTTATATGCGATATTTCATTATTTAACAGTGGTAGAGCCACGCGGCAGCTTTTGCAGTCGCACGGATGGGCCGGCTCGAACCGGGGTGGTACCACAACCTCACAGAAAACCAGCGTGAAGTAGAGGTTCACCTCTGCGTTTCGCTTGGTGAGTGCAGGTGGCCGAAGGCCCTTTTTACTGGAAATGAGGCATTCCATCTTAGTCCTTACGGGTGACAACGCATCTACATTTTGAATTGTAATAGAGGATAGATGTAGATGACTATGGGCCGCAGCAACCACTTACCATCAGGTGGACTGTGTGCTCGTTTGTCACCCTTATCCTATAAAAAAATCATTGTTCCCGTTTAATATTGATTGGCAGTTGGCACCATAAAATATATTTTAATATTTTTTCTACGTTCAGAGGTACTCTTGATTTGGCCCATTTTCAATATATCGCCAATTTGGTCGATAAACTTTCGCCTAGGGCGTCCCTTCCCGACTCTGCCGTTCACCTTTGCAACATAAATTTGCTTTGTCACTCTTTCCTCATTCATTCTTTCTGCATGACCAAACCACCGAAGCATTCCTTTCTTAATCTTGGTCACAACATCATCTTGCAAACCACACTCTTCTCTTATCACACAATTTCTCACTCAGTCTTTTAGATTCATCCCTAACATACTCCTTAATGACCGCATTTCTACAGCATTTATTCTACTCTCGTGCTTCTTCTGCCACACCCAATTTTCACTACCATACATTAAAGTAGGGACTAACACAGCATTGTGAATTGCCATACGTGCCTTTTTAGACACATTCTGACTTCTCGCAATAGGGTTTAGAGCCCCATTTTCTCTATTTCCTGCATTCACTCGTCGTTTTATGTCTTACTTGCGTTCACTTTCATCCTCTTTTCTTTCAACGTCCTGTTCATTAATGTAACCATCATTTGCAACTCAGCCGCCGACGACGCAAGTATGACTTGATCATCGGCGTACAAGAGGCATTTGACGGTTAACTTACCCATTCTTAACCCGCATTCTTCTACTTTCAAAGTTTGCAAACCACTGTCCATAAATAGGTTGAACAGCCACGGGGAAGCCACACAGCCCTGTTTGTCACCTTTATGGATGCCAAACCAGTCCAAGTAGGCTCTTTTTGGCCAAAACTTCTATATGCATGGGAAAGACCTGATTTGTATATCCCATTACATTTCGAAATCCTGCTTGCACATCCCATATTTTTCCACCAGTTTCTTTCATAACTCTTTCAATTAGTACCTTAGCATACAGTTTTACCACAATGTTAAGAAGGCTGATACCACGGTAGTTTTTTACAGTCCTGCTGTGATCCTATTCTTTTATATATTGGGACAATTACGGCTTTGCACCAGTCTAACGCTAACCCGCTTAAGTTCCCAACATAAATTAAACAAGGTGTAGAGCAGGTCTGCCACCACTCCTTCTCCAGCCCTTAACCTTTCGAGAGATACTCTATCATATCCGGCTGCCTTACCTGCTTTCATACTTTTCATTCCTTTCATTGTTCCCGTATTTGTTTAAATAAAATTCATAAAAACTCAAACAAAGCTTTTGTACGATTGTCGACCATATCTACCTAGTAATTAGAAACTTAACGATGCCACGAATTATACCATCAAATAGAAATAAAATCTCGCAGTGCACTTAATTTCCAATTATTAACATCAGATAACGTGATAACATATGAAGTTGGTAAAATGAAACCTATGCCGACAGACACCCAATATTGAATATACTAAATAGTTAGAGTACTAAAGAGTTTTTCTCCTAATCTGTTTTGTGTACGCAGTACTAGATAATGTGACAATTTTTGATGCTGCTAGGATAAGTATTCAGTAGCATTCTAAAATTTAATTTTATCAATTACTTATCATTAGTTAATTTAGCAGAAAGAAGAGGGCATTAAATTACTTTAATACTATGAAAGTCAAAATTATACTATATAGTAATATCAGCTTTAACAGTGATAGAGCCACGCGGCAGCTTTTGCTGTCGCACGGATGGGCCGGCTCGAACCGGGGTGGTACCACGACCTCACAGAATACCAGCGTGAAGTAGAGGTTTACCTCTGCGTTTCGCTTGGTGAGTGCAGGTGGCCGGAGGCCCTTTTTACTGGAAATAAGGCATTCCATCTTAGTCCTCACGGGTGACAACGCATCTACATTTTAGAGGATAGATGTAGATGTCTATGGGCCGCAGCAACCACTTACCATCAGGTGGACTGTGTGCTCGTTTGTCACCATTATCCTATAAAAAAAGAAAAAGCTATAGAAAGTTGGGGTGCGACTGGCTCAAGATCCACCCCAAAGCCGGGAACATGTATTTATTATATAAAAAGGCACAAAGTGATGTTGATCCATTGATTCTGTTAAAAACCTTTTTCTGTTAAAAAAACACGCTATCAGTGAAAAACTATTTGACGATATGACCATATTATCACGAAATAGCAAAGTCGTTTTTAAATATTAATATCGTTAAACCTTACGCGCGATCACTTATCAATAATCTAAGCGTTAAACGATCCCTATTTATTGATTTGGCTAAGCTATATTATGACATGGTCAACAAACAGTGATAAATATCATAAAATGACACCATTTCACGAAATAATGATTTTTTTTAAAGTGAAAACTTCTTTCGTCGCGTTGTGCACTTTTTTGTAATGGGTAAAAAATGCTAATCTCGCGTCAGGTCACGTGTCCTGCTCAAAAATTCGTAAGACGGACGGAGAGTAGACAGCCGGCGCGACGTAGGAGAAAAAGTAAGTTAGGTTTAATTAATTTTCATTTATTAATTAATATAATTTTATTATTAAGATTAGGTTTCGATCGAGTCTACTGTACTGCTTGACGAAATTATTAATATAGATACATATGTACTTACACATTATAGATGTAATATTTGTAATATGTTTATACATTATAGCATTAACCTATATTTTCATAACATCACAATAAGCACATGTGCGGTGTAGGTTTACCAAACAAACAATTTCGAATGAAAATAAATGAAATAAGATAATAATAAATAATCTCCGCCATTCCAAAATATCAAAAATGCACAACGTTAATATTCAAGTTTTCACTTCTGCCGGCGCTCCCGGAGTGCAACCCGTCGTTTTTTTTATAGGATAAGCGTGACAAACGTGCACACAGTCCACATGATGGTAAGTGTTTGCTGAGGCCCATAGACATCTACATCTATCCTCTTTTACAAACCAAAATGCAGATGCGTTGTCACCCGTGAGGACTAAGATGGAAAGCCTCATTTCCAGTAAAAAGGGCCTCCGGCCACCTGCACTCACCAAGCAAAACGCAGAGGTAAAACGTATGTCGTCAGCGGAGTTTCTAATTGTTATGCAAAGGTATATTTTTGGAATATTTATTTATATTTTGAATATTTATTCGGATAAACACCCATCATCCCGCCAATTATCTAATATAATCATATACAATAGAAAATTAACATCTAAAGGAAGAAAAATACTTAATCTTCTTTTTAAGTTCCGTAATTAGATAAAAAGCAGCCAATAAGTTGCCACGAGTTACTTACTAACTATATATAAATTTAATGAAAATCGGTGTAGTAGTTTTTGACAGAATCGGTAATACACACACAGACAGACAAAAATTCTAAAAACCACTAATTTGGCTTCAGTACCCTTTAGTTATTTCCCTGGACTTATTTTTTCAAGAGTATATTAGAATTACATACACGACTTTTCTACTGATTGAATGTATCTATAGATTAATAAGATTAAATAACGCACGCTGAATTTTGAATTTGGAGTTTCTTAAATTGTTTTGTGAATTTTAAGTTTTAATTTTTATAATTTGTGATTATTAAGCGAAAATATTTTCCATTTTCCCCACTTTATTTTCCGGTTTATTTCTCCCTCTGTGTATTTTTGTACTGAGAGGCAATATAAATGCTTTGTCAATTCTGTCGGAAGGTGGCGCTACGTGATGTACGATGTTTACAGGCAATGGCGTACGTCGAACAGAATAGAAAGTCATTAGAGGAAATGGGATCCTATCAACTCAACATGATAGGAACGTCGATTTATATCAGGGGTACAACATTGATTCCAAATAGTTCGTATGACATTCATTGAGGGCAAATAAAGATATGGCGAGGTTTATGTTTCATAATTTATTGTAAACATGAAACAGGTACTTTTTATGTTCAGATACTTATTTCTTACAGAAAAAATTTACTATAAAGGTGTCTAAACGAATGTCGAATATTGACTTTGTCAATATTCGAATAATATATGAAATATATGAATATTGTTTTGTCGAATATTGAATTTAGGTCACCACCGGCCCATGGAACGTCTATTTCACAGTACGCGAGCAACCTGGGTTCAATCCCCTCTGGCGACAACAAAAACTTTAATAGCTAGTGATGTTATACTACGTTCTCAGCATTGAAGGAAAACATCGGGAGAAATCGTTCATGTCTAAGTAATAAAATATTTTGAGAAAGTGTGAAGTCCGTCAACACGCAAGCAGGCAGACGGACGAAACCCTTCATAACACTCTGAGAAATGAGAGGAGTTTGTGTCCAGTTGTGAGATGAAGACAATTTTGTTTTATAGGAGAGGGGGCAAACGAGCATGTGGCTCACCTGATGGTAAGTGCCTACCACCGCCCATGAACAACTGCAATACCAGGAAAACCAGGGTAATTGCAGATGCGTTGCCGGCCTTTAACAATGGCGAAAACTCTATTTTTGTTATCAATATAGCATGTTTATTTATTTATTAGCTTTTTAGTATGCCACATGAGATATTATTAAATACTATATATTACATAGTTCTGTAATAAAGACATCCTCGTACAAATATATGTAGGAGAAAGGGGTCAACCATGCTGAATAAGAAGTCAGGGATTACAAGATAATATAAAAATAATTATAAATTACACTTTTGTAATTCATTATAATAATTAATTTCAAATTAACTATCCGCGAGCATCTAGGATAAGCTAGCTTTTTTCATAGGAGATGGAGCAAAGGAGCATGCGGCTCACCGGATGGTAACTATCGCCGACCATGAACAACCGCAACTCCAGGGGAATTGCAGATGCGTTGCCGAGCTTTTAAAAAAATGAGTACCTCAAAAGACGCGTTAAAACCGATGCCAACTCCGGAGCACACGTCTTCAGCATAATAGGTGGGACTCCATCAAATCCACTCGACTTTTTGACGTCCAGAGAGAGGAGTGATTTGCGCACCGAGTAAACAGCACATCCTGCATGGAGCATTCTCACTGCGGGATGTTCGGCGGTGTGTTCCCCCCGTCATCGAGAGTCAAGTTGGACGCAAAGAGAGAGCCTAGCAGATCGGTTTTCTCCATTGCGGCATGGGCCAGTGAGTCGTCGAATCTGTGCAGAGATGGCAGAGATGGCTGTTAGAAGTTCCCTTCGACAGCCTTGCCGAGTGACCAGAATGCACATGTTCCCGAAGGAAGGTGAACTAGTTTCTCGCCAATTCTGCCTATGTGCTCTGACTTTGCTTTGGCAATTATACTTTTACAGGACTTGTATGCAGAATTATACTTCTTTTTGACAGCGCTGGTATTTGCATGATGAGACGTTTATGCGTCAGCCCAGGCCCGGTAGCACTCCTGCCTATAGCGTGATGCAATTTTACAGGGATGATCAAACCATGGCTGAGTTTTTCCTCCGATAGTTACCACAGATAAAAAAAAAATAATTCCATTCCCCGAAGTACCACATTAGCGACAAAATCAGCAACAACGTAGGGAGAGCTACTACCACTTAGTGCAATATAGCCACTCGTGTGGCGTGCTGAGTGGCATGATCGGTGCACGTATTGTTTACAATTTTTACTGTACCGGCGTACGACGAAGCCACCGTCATGCCGTCATATGTATTATTTTGTTGTTTTTATATCTAGTTTATTTATTTGTGTTCTATGCGTTCCTATACTATTCATCAGATTACAATAAATCTGACTGAATAGACGTAAAATATGAATATTGGTTTGTTTGCGCTATTCTATGCGTTCTTGTATCATCCATCCGATTATGATGGAACTCTGGAGAGTTTTTATGCACGTGTGCAATGAGTTTGTTGACAAGAAAGATGTATTTTCATATAAAATAAGGGTGACAAACGAGCACATAGTCAAATATTCCCAGCATAAAGGAAGGCCCATGTCAAGCGGTGAACCTGGGTTTGTAAAAAAGAAAGAAATTATTTATCTGTCAGCCGTCTCACATTTTATTACCCCTGATGATGCCTCGTTTAGATAAAAAAAACACTTGTCATATTATAGACGGTGGTATGTTTCCCAGTGTAGGTAGTGTTAGTGCACGCAATAGCGGGAGGGAGGGTAGTGGTGTTTAAACTATGTAATAAACAACATTTTTATTTTGCAAGCGGACCTTATTTTACCTTGGTTTAATATTCACCACTGATGTATTATGTACCTAAGTTTTCATGATTTGGATAAACACTTCTGCTTGTTTCACAAGACATATTGCATACCTTAAGCGAAAGCGCAAGGTATGTTCTACTATCGCCTAAAAATTAGGATTCCAACGTTTTATCGAATAAAATCGTATCTAGCAATCATATTATACATATAAATGATATAAAAAGCACATTGTTAGAAAGATAAATGATTGGTGAACTTATTAATATTTTTTTGATTGATTAATTGCTATTTACAAATAAAAAAGGGGTTTTTGTGCTTATGGTGTGGATTTATCAAGTCCGGAAGGCTTGTAAACACTCTAACTTTTGAAAATATCAATTGTTTAACTCAATCTATTTTATAATCTCTTCATCTATCATGTGGGAAGCCACTGAATGTAAATGGCAGTGTAATTTTGTTTTGTTTAGCTATAATTAATTTTTTTCGGCTCCAAAATTGCGAAATTTTCGTTGATTTGGTAGCCTTGTATGTAAATTAATTCTGTAAAGGGAGCTAAAGCCACAGAGTAGTTTACTCACTCACTCAGTTCGACGCACAGAGTACTTTTTATATACTGGTCAGTCGCCGTCGTGAGTGGAAATTGTTTCGGATGTTTGCAGCGGCTCAAAAAGATCGCTGTACAAATACACAATATTCGAATATCCAAATTTTTTAAATACCTGATTATTATAATAACAAGAGATTTTTTTTTATTACAATATTTTAAAAGCACAGAATAAATAATAGTATTACGTACTAAAAGTAAGTAGTATCAACTTTTTGTCATGGGTGACAGTTTGATCGTTTTCGAATGTTGAAACCGATAGGGTTGTTGAAATGTAAATCCAAGATGGCGGCCGCAATAGGTATAAATTTTTTCATCTTGGGTGTCATTTTCATGGTTTTCGAGGGTGTTGAAGCCGATAGTGCTGTTGAAATGTAAATCCAAGATGGCGGCTGAATTAGGTACCAATTTATTCATCATGGGTGTCATTTTCATGGTTTTCGAGGGCGTTGAAGCCGATGGTACTGTCGAAATGTAAATCCAAGATGGCCGCTGCAATAGGTATAAATTTTTTCATCATGGGTGTCATTTTCATGGTTTTCGAGGGTGTTGAAGCCGATAGTGCTGTTGAAATGTAAATCCAAGATGGCGGCTGAATTAGGTACCAATTTTTTTCATCCTGGGTGTCATTTTCATGGGTTTCGAGGGTGTTGAAGCCGATAGTGCTGTTGAAATGTAAATCCAAGATGGCGGCTGACTTAGGTACCAATTTTTTCATTATGGATGTCATTTTCATGGTTTTCGAGGGTGCTGAAGCCGATAGTGCTGTTGAAATGTAAATCCAAGATGGCGGCTGAATTAGGTACCAATTTTTTCATCATGGGTGTCATTTTCATGGTTTTCGAGGGTGTTAAAGCCGATAGTGCTGTCGAAATGTAAATCCATGATGGTGGCTGCAATAGGTATAAATTTTTTCATCATGGGTGTCATTCTCATGGTTTTCACGGGTGTTGAAGCCGATAGTGCTGTCAAAATGTAGATCCAGGGTGGCGGCTACAATGGGTATCAATTTTTTCTTCATAGGTGTCATTTTCATGGGTTTCGAGGGTGTTGAAGCCGATAGTGCTGTTGAAATGTAAATCCAAGATGGCGGCTGAATTCGGTACCAATTTTTCATCATGGGTGTCATTTTCATGGTTTTCGAGGGCGTTGAAGCCGATGGTACTGTCGAAATGTAAATCCAGATGGCCGCTGCAATAGGTATAAATTTTTTCATCATGGGTGTCATTTTCATGGTTTTCGAGAGTGTTGAAGCCGATAGTGCTGTTGAAATGTAAATCCAAGATGGCGGCTGAATTAGGTACCAATTTTTTCATCATCGGTGTCATTTTCATGGTTTTCGAGGGTGTTAAAGCCGATAGTGCTGTTGAAATGTAAATCCAAGATGGCGGCTGAATTAGGTACCAATTTTTTCATCATGGGTGTCATTTTCATGGTTTTCGAGGGTGTTGAAGCCGATAGTGCTGTCGAAATGTAAATCCGAGATGGTGGCTGCAAAAGATATAATTTTTTTCATCTTGGGTGTTATTTTCATGGTTTTCGAGGGTGTTGAAGTCGATAGTGTTGTCGAGATGTAAATCCAAGATGGCGGCTGCAATAGATATCAATTTTTTCATCATGGGTGTCATTTTCATGGTTTTCGAGGGTGCTGAAGCCGATAATGCTGTTGAAATGTAAATCCAAGATGGCGGCTGAATTAGGTACTAATTTTTTCATAATGGGTGTCATTTTCATGGTTTTCGAGGGTGTTGAAGCCGATAGTGCTGTCGAAATGTAAATCCAAGATGGTGGCTGCAATAGGTATAAATTTTTTCATCATGGGTGTCATTTTCATGGTTTTCGAGGATGTTGAAGCTGATAGTGCTGTTGAAATGTAAATCCAAGATGGCGGCTGAATTAGGTACCAATTTTTTCATCATGGGTGTCATTTTCATGGTTTTCGTGGGTGTTGAAGCCGATAGTGCTGTTGAAATGTAAATCCAAGATAGCGGCTGAATTAGGTACCAATTTTTTCATCATGGATGTCATTTTCATGGTTTTCGAGAGTGTTGAAGCCGATAGTGCTGTTGAAATGTAAATCCAAGATGGCGGCTGAATTAGGTACCAATTTTTTCATCATCGGTGTCATTTTCATGGTTTTCGAGGGTGTTAAAGCCGATAGTGCTGTTGAAATGTAAATCCAAGATGGCGGCTGAATTAGGTACCAATTTTTTCATCATGGGTGTCATTTTCATGGTTTTCGAGGGTGTTGAAGCCGATAGTGCTGTCGAAATGTAAATCCAAGATGGCGGCTGACTTAGGTCCCAATTTTTTCATCATGGGTGTCATTTTCATGGTTTTCGAGGGCGTTGAAGCCGATGGTACTGTCGAAATGTAAATCCAAGATGGCCGCTGCAATAGGTATAAATTTTTTCATCATGGGTGTCATTTTCATGGTTTTCGAGGGTGTTGAAGCCGATAGTGCTGTTGAAATGTAAATCCAAGATGGCGGCTGAATTAGGTACCAATTTTTACATCATCGGTGTCATTTTCATGGTTTTCGAGGGTGTTAAAGCCGATAGTGCTGTTGAAATGTAAATCCAAGATGGCGGCTGAATTAGGTACCAATTTTTTCATCATGGGTGTCATTTTCATGGTTTTCGAGGGTGTTGAAGACGATAGTGCTGTCGAAATGTAAATCCGAGATGGTGGCTGCAAAAGATATAATTTTTTTCATCTTGGGTGTTATTTTCATGGTTTTCGAGGGTGTTGAAGTCGATAGTGTTGTCGAGATGTAAATCCAAGATGGCAGCTGCAATAGATATCAATTTTTTCATCATGGGTGTCATTATCATGGTTTTCGAGGGTGCTGAAGCCGATAATGCTGTTGAAATGTAAATCCAAGATGGCGGCTGAATTAGGTACTAATTTTTTCATAATGGGTGTCATTTTCATGGTTTTCGAGGGTGTTGATGCCGATAGTGCTGTCGAAATGTAAATCCAAGATGGTGGCTGCAATAGGTATAAATTTTTTCATCATGGGTGTCATTTTCATGGTTTTCGAGGATGTTGAAGCTGATAGTGCTGTTGAAATGTAAATCCAAGATGGCGGCTGAATTAGGTACCAAGTTTTTCATCATGGGTGTCATTTTCATGGTTTTCGTGGGTGTTGAAGCCGATAGTGCTGTTGAAATGTAAATCCAAGATAGCGGCTGAATTAGGTACCAATTTTTTCATCATGGATGTCATTTTCATGGTTTTCGTGGGTGTTGAAGCCAATAGTGCTGTTGAAATGTAAATCCAAGATGGCGGCTGAATTAGGTACCAATTTTTTCATCATGGATGTCATTTTCATGGTTTTCGTGGGTCTTGAAGCTGATAGTGCTGTCGAAATGTAAATCCAAGATAGTGGCTGCAAAAGAAATATTTTTTTTCATCCTGGGTGTCATTTTCATGGTTTTCGAGGGTGTTGAAGCCGATAGTGCTGTTGAAATGTAAATCCAAGATGGCGGCTGACTTAGGTACCAATTTTTTCATCATGGGTGTCATTTTCATGGTTTTCGAGGGCGTTGAAGCCGATGGTACTGTCGAAATGTAAATCCAAGATGGCCGCTGCAATAGGTATAAATTTTTTCATCATGGGTGTCATTTTCATGGTTTTCGAGGGTGTTGAAGCCGATAGTGCTGTTGAAATGTAAATCCAAGATGGCGGCTGAATTAGGTACCAATTTTTACATCATGGGTGTCATTTTCATGGTTTTCGAGGGTGTTGAAGCCGATAGTGCTGTTGAAATGTAAATCCAAGATGGCGGCTGAATTAGGTACCAATTTTTTCATCATCGGTGTCATTTTCATGGTTTTCGAGGGTGTTAAAGCCGATAGTGCTGTTGAAATGTAAATCCAAGATGGCGGCTGAATTAGGTACCAATTTTTTCATCATGGGTGTCATTTTCATGGTTTTCGAGGGTGTTGAAGCCGATAGTGCTGTCGAAATGTAAATCCGAGATGGTGGCTGCAAAAGATATAATTTTTTTCATCTTGGGTGTTATTTTCATGGTTTTCGAGGGTGTTGAAGTCGATAGTGTTGTCGAGATGTAAATCCAAGATGGCGGCTGCAATAGATATCAATTTTTTCATCATGGGTGTCATTTTCATGGTTTTCGAGGGTGCTGAAGCCGATAATGCTGTTGAAATGTAAATCCAAGATGGCGGCTGAATTAGGTACTAATTTTTTCATAATGGGTGTCATTTTCATGGTTTTCGAGGGTGTTGAAGCCGATAGTGCTGTCGAAATGTAAATCCAAGATGGTGGCTGCAATAGGTATAAATTTTTTCATCATGGGTGTCATTTTCATGGTTTTCGAGGATGTTGAAGCTGATAGTGCTGTTGAAATGTAAATCCAAGATGGCGGCTGAATTAGGTACCAATTTTTTCATCATGGGTGTCATTTTCATGGTTTTCGTGGGTGTTGAAGCCGATAGTGCTGTTGAAATGTAAATCCAAGATAGCGGCTGAATTAGGTACCAATTTTTTCATCATGGATGTCATTTTCATGGTTTTCGTGGGTGTTGAAGCCAATAGTGCTGTTGAAATGTAAATCCAAGATGGCGGCTGAATTAGGTACCAATTTTTTCATCATGGATGTCATTTTCATGGTTTTCGTGGGTCTTGAAGCTGATAGTGCTGTCGAAATGTAAATCCAAGATAGTGGCTGCAAAAGAAATAATTTTTTTCATCCTGGGTGTCATTTTCATGGTTTTCGAGGGTGTTGAAGCCGATAGTGCTGTTGAAATGTAAATCCAAGATGGCGGCTGACTTAGGTACCAATTTTTTCATCATGGATGTCATTTTCATGGTTTTCGAGGGTGTTGAAGCCGATAGTGCTGTTGAAATGTAAATCCAAGATGGCGGCTGAATTAGGTACCAATTTTTTCATCATGGGTGTCATTTTCATGGTTTTCGAGGGTGTTGAAGCCGATAGTGCTGTCGAAATGTAAATCCAAGATGGTGGCTGCAATTGGTATCAATTTTTTCATCATGGGTGTCATTCTCATGGTTTTCGCGGGTGTTGAAGCCGATAGTGCTATAAAAATGTAGCTCCAAGGTGGCGGCTGCAATGGGTATCAATTTTTTCATCATGGGTGTCATTTTCATGGGTTTCGAGGGTGTTGAAGCCGATAGTGCTGTCGAAATGTATTTAAACTACTATAAAAAATTTCGTATAATCATGTAATACGTATTTTTTATGCGCTTAAGGAATGCTCAATTGGATTTACCAATTTTAAAATGTTAATTTACCGCATTATTTTTTATATTTATGGAAACCGACCGGTTTTGCTCACGGCATCATCAGTCGGTTTTTATAGTTAACTAGCTGTTCCCCGCGACTTCGTCCGCGTGTTATTTTAGGTTTTAATTTTTTTGCGTAGAACCATAATTATTTTTCTAAAATAAGAGTAGCCTAAGTTACTCCTTGTGACATCAGCTATCTGCTAGTGAAAATTCCGTCAAAATCAGTCCAGCCGTTTCAGAGATTAGCCGGAACAATCAGACAGACAGACGGACAGACAAACATACAGACAGACACACAAAAACTTTAAAAATTATATTTTTGTTATTAGTACCAGTTATACTTTCATATGCATTATGAAAAAAGCTGTAATTTTGACATTACAAACACACACTTCAATTTTATTTATATGTATAGATGTATAGATAAATTAATAATTAAAAATAAATATTGTGAAACACGTACAAGTGTTTTTTTAAATCATAAAAATGAAACTGAAGTTTCACTCAGTGACGACAAGCGCTAGTAAAAATTATATTATATTATGTAACCATTTAACTTTAAACCGAATTAGTACATTTGAATTACTAACCGTATGAAAACACACGGGTTTTTAAAAACATACACGTCACTTTAGCAAGCTTATCATAATATTGATTTTGCGGACATCCACTTAGCAATTATGATCGGTTCGTTTGACAATCCACTATGTATTCCGGCTCTCGTTTATCGTTGCATTACGTAGAAATATTCTATTTCGTATTCAACAGTTAGTAATCGATTTGATCGTGGTTTCATACCAGAGTTAACGGAGACTGGCCGTGGTAACTTCGGGGACTGAACGCTTACTGTAAATTTCTCTGTATGCGAGAAACCTCGGTTCAATCCCTACCGCTACTGTTACAACCTATCCAAAGTCCACTACTGAACATAGACCTCTTCCAAAGAATGTCTTATAGGGAGAATTTGGCAATAGTTCCGTAATCGTGAACGTTAATGTGACAAATTCGATAAAAGGAGCTGTATTAAAGGATTTTTTCGTTAAAAAGTTTAATTGAATATTAGGAGACCAGGTGCACTGAACTGTGTGAGGGCGGCGTAAGAAAATCATTTACTACATTTCGTCTCGTGATTGCTGTTAGAGGTGACTATGTGAAACCCTGAAATATCTCGTGGCTTCTCATATATTGCGATATAACCATCTCGTGTATGCAGACGTAAAATATTTAGACTTGCTACGTGGAGCAGCATCAATGTCGCGAGGTGTCTGGTATAATGCGATCCCCAATCCGAATGCCAGGCAAATCCTCCAAACGAAAGACACCTGTGGCCAGTAGTTGACTTTCGCGATCTAATAAAAGAAGGTGTACTGAGATCTGAGAGGAATAAATCGTGCAATAACTTACGTTATTTTGCATTGATCTAGAATCACTTTCGTAGTAGACCCATGCTGCAGCTATATTAGTAGTGTAGTTGTAGCACGAACGTCAGCTCGACCAGGGAAGGACCACGCTCTCACAGAATACCAGCGTAAAATAGCAGCTTAACACTGCAGTGTTTCGTTTGGTGAGTGTAGACTTACCATCACTTACCATCAGGTGGACTGTGTGCTCGTTTGTCACCCTATCTTATAAAAAAATCAATTTAAATTTTATGAATGACTTTTATAAAAAGAACTCCCCTTCGGGTTTTAACGTCTTGAATATGCGCCACCAAAAACCACATTGTGAACTTTGAATGCCACGCGAGTAAAGTCGAGTAAAAGCCAGATTATAAAACGCATTGCCTTCTTAGTTACAGTTGTAGTGTTATGCTACTTACTTATCATTTTACATTAATTTAAATCCATTTTTCCATTCCGTTTCGATTTTCTGCATTTACTTCAAAACTGGATATTTTACATCACCTTTATTTCCATAGGATCCTGTAACGATTTTAAACCATAAGAACACAATCACAAATCATTTCTACTTCGTATTTTCACATTATCAGCACTTTTAAATTGGTGTCAATGAAGTCTACCTTATTTCGATCTTTTAGTTAGTTTTCCTTAACTCTACAATTTCGGGCTTTGTGTGGGTAGTTGCGCTACCTTTTTTCCTATATCAATAATATCTCCTTTTCCACTTAAATCTTGCCGTTTTCTTATTACAAGCCTAAAACTAAAATTTGACATGTTTTGTTATTGTTGTTTATTTGGTCTCCATGGAAATTATATTCAAATTTGCTACCGGTCTGTTGTTTCTATTTCGATAATTCCACATAAATACTCTTTCCTCTTGACCATTTACAAAAAAAATTGCGTTTAATTTAAATAATTTTTCCGTTCTCTCTAGAAAGATATAAAAGCCGAACAATCGGTGAAGAAATTCAGTCTTGCTTCAGTTCTCGAATTGGAAGCATCTTCTAAAGGCCTTATCCCGGGGCCGCTCTGCCCCGGGATCCTGCAAGCCTCTGTCCTACCTGAAGCCACTGGACTCTACGAACCTCTGCTCTATCTGAAGTCGCTGGACTCTACAAACCGTTGCTCTGCCTGAAGTCGCCGGGTTCCTACAAGTCTCTGTTCTACCTGGAGTCGCCGGAACCTGCAAACCTCGGTTCCGCCTGAAGTCACCGGAACCTGCAAACCTCTGTCCCGCCTGCAGTCACCGGATCATGCAGGCTTCTGTGATGTCTGAAGCCGCCGAGGATCCTGCAAGCCCCTGTCTGGCCTGAAATCGCCGGATCCCGCAATTACCACATTCACCGGAGGTCGCCGCCTAGAGACGCCCACGCCTTCTCACCTACGCCGTGCGTGCTCGTTCCAGGCGCTGAGAGCACACCTTGGATCTTCCGACTCAGCTTCGGCACTAATCTCTTTTTTTTATTACTTTTTTTAAAATAATCTGTAAATCGCATCATCCATCCTCATATTCATACTCCATTTTTGTTATTTAAAATTGTAAATATTTTTGAATCTTAAATATATTATTTGTTTTGTTGTATTTTTGTTGTTTTGCTGTTCTTAGGTTAGGTTCTTTCTCTTTTAATTGTCGCTTCACGACACAGTATTAGCGACGATCTACAGTATAAACTGAATGTGTCGTTAGGAGCCCAAGACGCGGTTTATGCGCCATCCAGAGAGTGCTGCTTTAGTGGAACTACTTTGAAGTCCATTTCTATAAGCCATTAAAGAGGAATAACGCACCCTTTTATCAACACTTTTTACTTTTGTTGACGAATCATAATATAGAAATATATATATATATATATATATATATATATATATATATATATATATATATATATATATATATATATATATATATATATATATCATTAAGAGTTAAAGCTTAAACAGAACTTCGAAGCTTTATTAGTAAATTTATTGCTTATCATGATGTGATGATATTTTATACGTGGTAGGGCCACGCTGCAGCTATATTAGTATAGGCTGAATAGGTCGTCTTGACAAATACCACTCTTACTGAGTACCAGCGTAAAAAAACAGCTTAATGCTGCTGCATTTCGTATCGTGTAAAGAATCCGAGACCCTTTTTACTGGAAAAGAGGACCTGCATCTTAATTTTCAGGGGTGACAACGCACTTTCATTTTGATTCTTAATCGAGAATACAATTAAATATCTATGGGCCACAGCATAAGTAACGTTTTAACCGTGGCATAACCACGCTGCAGCTATATCATCATGGTTGCAGCAAAAATGGTTTCACTAAATTCCCTGATTGAATTAAACCATTTTTGCTTGGACCACGCTCTCACAGAATACCAGCGTGAAACAGCGGCATGTTACTGTCGTGTTTTACGGTGTGTGACCATAGCTGGAGACCCTTTGTAATGGCCCCCGGGGGTGACACGGCATCTGCATTTTAATTCTTTATCGAAGATAGATGTAATTGTCACAGCATTCATTTAACATCAGTTGGCCTGTGTGCTTGTTGTCACTCTTATTCTATTTAAATTAAAGGTAAAATAAAGCTTTTTTAGTTGTTCTTTTTTATACTAAAAACAATTTAGTTGAATATAAAACTTATCAAGTTGCAATTTCAGGTCAAAGAAAGTAACAAATTTTCTTTTAAATCAAATGAAGTACGTTGTATATAGAAATATACAACGTCCATTATCACAGCTACAGAATAGCTATGATTTAAGCAACTGCTATAGAACTTGGCACCCGTTCAGATCTCAACTATTTATCGGCGAAACCGACAACCTCGAATGTAGTTTGCAGTCGTTTGTAGTCGTTTGCGGGATAATTATAACTTTACGTATCGGTTTACTACGGGATTTAAGGGTGTACTTAATTAGCAAGCAGACTTAGTTCTGCAACATATGCTATAAGAAAGAGTAGAAGACTCACCAATGTTGAAACAGTTAGATTCATTTATTTTACCCACAATCTCTCCGAAAAAGTAAAATTTTTGTCAATCAATAAGTTGAATAATTTCATAAAACTTTATAGAAAAAGGTTATTATAATATTGGAATTGATGAATGAAAATAATCTCTAAAAATGAAATGATCACTGCCATGCTGAGCATTTTATAAATCATAAAAAAATCCCGCTATGTTTCTTGCTAGTTCTTTTCGCAAAGGTGTTATCTGAATCAATGGTAAACAAAAAAAAATTTCCGTAAATATTATGTATTTTATTTATTATGTTGACCGTGTAGTGGCCGTGTAAGAATAATCACTACCCCATATTATCCCGTGAGTGTCAGGAGATGGGCAGCAGCGCCCTCTTAATAACGACTAAATAAAAAATTTAACAGTGGCAGAGCCACGCGGCAGAATTGCTGTCGCACAGATGGCCGGCTCGAACCGGGGTGGTACCACGACCTCACAGAATACCAGCGTGAAGTAGAGGTTTACCTCTGCGTTTCGCTTGGTGAGTGCAGGTGGCCGGAGGCCCTTTTTACTGGAAATGAGGCATTCCGTCTTAGTCCTCACGGGTGACAACGCATCTGCATTTTGATTCGCAAACGAGGATAGATGTAGATGTCCATGGGCCGCAGCAACCACTTACCATCAGGTGGACTGTGTGCTCGTTTGTCACCCTTATCCTAAAAAAAATAACCGGCAAACTGCGAGTCGGACTCGCGCATGAAGGGTTCCGTACGATTGTAATACACGTATCAAGTATGCCCCTATTAATTTTTAATTAATTTTTTTTATTAGTTGTTATAGTGGCAATAGAATACACATTCTGTGAAAATTTGAACTGTCTACTTATTTTGGATCATGAGATACAGCCCGCTAACAGACAGACGGACGTACGGACGGACAGCAGGGACTTAGTAATAGTGTGCCGTTGGTTACCTTTTGGGTACGGAACTCTAAAAACTGAGGTTGCCAACCCGTTTTTAGCATTGCTATGAGGTAATCTACGGGAAAGGCCTATGTTCAGCAGTAAACTTTAATAGGCTTTAAGGGTAGGTATTATGAACCCCATATCGTCCCATGGATATTATAAGAGGCGAGAGAGCAAACTGAAACAGGAGATTGCCAAGCGTGGCAACTATGGCAAAATAATAAGGCGATGTAAGGGAGAGGCTTATGTTCACTGCTGAATGTGCCTAGGTTGACTTTTATAGGCTATAATGAAAGTATTATATAATAATATATATTCGATAAGAATATTATGCCATTCTTCGATTCTATAAAAAATAAACCCTTAGCTAAACGTTCATTCGCTTGGTTCTCTATGGATCTGAAATAAAGGTTGTCTAAGTAATTTAGTGGTAAGGATAACAACGTTCGACGTTCGTTGTTGCTTCGTTTCGATCTGAAACTTCGACGTTTGTTTTTTGGAGCAGGCGACCATTCAATACGCCTATAGTTCGAAACTCAGTCAAAGGGAGCTTTGTAAAAATACACAAATGATTGGTTTTCGACTTTAGGTCTCAAGTTGTGATTGTCCCCGAGTCCCGACATTGCCTTTCCGTGCTCAAGTACTAAGCAATTTTAGAGCTTACTGGGCGCATAACATATTTTAATAAAACTCGTTTTTAGCTAGTAATTTTGGCACATAAAATACAAATGTACTATTACTGTATTATATTATATTACAACTTCTTGAAAGTAAACCAGAGGTCGTTAGATTATTTGATGTACCTTTGAGTTTTTTTAGGGTTCCGAACCTCAAAAGGAAAAAACGGAACCCTTATAGGATCACTTTGTTGTCCGTCTGTCTGTCTGTCTGTCTGTTTGTCAAGACCCTTTTTCTCAGGAACGCGTAGAGGTATCAAGCTGAAATTTATATGCAATACTCAAGTCTACTGTCCCTTGGAGCTGTGAAAAAATCAAACTTCTAAGCCAACGCAATCAAAAGATACAGCCGTTTATGCCGCAAATTTTCGACATTCGCAAGGGAATCAGGGAATCAAAACCTACAGGGTACTTTTCGTGAAATCAGAATCTTAAAATTTGGTACGAAGCAACGTATTGTAGCACAGGTAAAGGAAAAATTTCGAAAAGGATAAATTTTAGTTACATCATATAATACAAATATTTTTAATAATTTTAAACTACGGACTTGTGCGGAACCCTCGGATCGCGAGTCCGACTCGCACTTGGCCGGTTTTTTTATTATTATAACATGTTGTATCGGATTTTACATTGAATTAGGGTGACAGATGACAACAGGTGGACTACCTGATGTTTGGTGTATACTATAGCCCGTAGTCATTTACATCCATATCCAGTCAAGATACGAAATGCAGATGCATTGTCATCCTAATGCCCCGTTTCCAGTCAAAAGTGTCAACGGTTCTTTACACTCCACCATAAACGCGTAATATGATGAGAGCGCCGGTCCATCCCCGGCCGAGCTGGCCCATTCGTGCTACAACCGTAATATAGCTTTACAGCGTGAAATATTAAAATATATATTAATGCTTTCACGTTTCATTCGACAACGTTAAAAATAACACGTCCCAGTTACGTATTCCGTCACAGACTCGACTCCTCTTTATGGCGAATTATTAAATTTGCGAATCCAAAAGCGTTCGATTGAGAGAGGAATACTCGAGCGAATCACATTAACATAGTTATGATGTGTTATCCTCTCGTGTGATGAGTAAAGCGGAGCAGAGAGGTTTTATATATTGGTATTATGTTGTTTAAAGTACACACAATGCAAGTTACTGCGTGAAATATTTCTTATATATTAGGTGATAGGTCAGATATATCCTTTTTTGTCTAGGAATTTATCTGTGTAGGTACCACCTTCTTAACTATTTTTTCATAAAGTAGGTATAATAAAATATCTAATATTGTAAGTTATAATAAGTTACTTAATATTCTTAAAGTGAATGCACTTTTAAGTTCAAACGACAGTGCAAGTGAGACTAAGGCTGAGATCTAGAGACCGTACTTTGACTTTGCTCAGACTTTACTTACAAAAAACTTAGCCGATTATATGCTTAGCATTATCTTCTGATTCTAAATTTATAGTTGTATCAGGCTAAAATTAAGCTAAGCTTATATTAAGGCCCAGATAGTCAATAAATTAATGGAAACTTCATTCCATATATTATGTTATAGATTTTATTGTATAAAATTTAAAAAAATACATTTAAAAATCGAAAAAAGTTCAAATTGTATTTCACGAATAAGTTATTTATTACAAGAAATAGAAAACAAGGGTGTGAGAACGGATACGAATGAGAACATTGCAAAATCAGAAAAAAGGAAAAAAGATTTTAATAAATTCGAAATAAGTTTGAAAATTCGTTTTTCGTTTTCGAGCCGCCACAGATTTATTGCGTTTATTAAAATTATGGGCATCACTCGTTTTATTAAATGTATTAAAATTGTTCCTTACATGAATTCATCGATTTTGTTCACTTTAAAGAAAACAACTTACACACTTTAATTGCTGTAAAGGATGTAACACAGCCGGTATTAACTTAATCCGTCGTGCTATAAAATTACAAAGATCTTCTAATACAAAAGCTTTCACAAACTGTAGCTAAGAAATATCCATTAACTTGTACTAAACTTTTACAAGACTTAATGTCGATCCAAGCTAACTTACGGAATAGTGTCTTGTTCGAAATTGCGGCACACGTAGTTTCCTACAGTTTTATAGCTCCGATCGAGGATACGGCAGCATTCAGTTCTATGTATGTATGATACATATTTTATTGTTAAAATATTTTTACTTGAAAAGTATTTTTTTTTGTAAAACTGAAGTGACAAAAGAACTTACAGTCCACCTGTACTGCAGTCCATGACTAATGGGAATAATATGGTGTGCTCTCTATATACATCAGACCGAAACATGTTAAACTCTTCACCGCTGCATTGGAAGACGTTTTCAAGCTTCTGGACTGGAAAGGATACGGTATCAACATCAATGGCGAGTACATCACTCACCTTCGATTTGCCGACGATATAGTCCTTATGGCAGAATCGCTAGAGGACCTAAGCACTATGCTCAATGACCTCAATAGTGTTTCCCAACGGATAGGTCTTAAGATGAACATGGACAAAACAAAGATCATGTTTAATGTCCATGTCACACCTATGCCGGTAGTTGTTGGGAACACTAAGCTCGAAGTTGTTAACGAGTATGTTTACCTGGGACAAATAGTCCGACTAGGTAAGTCCAACTTCGACCGAGAGGTCAATCGACGGATTCAACTCGGCTGGGCAGCGTTCGGGAAGCTACGACACATCTTCTCGTCAGACATACCTCAAAACCTTAAAACGAAATTGTACAACCAGTGCGTGTTGCCAGTGATGACTTACGGAACTGAGACGTGGTCCTTCACTGCTGGCCGTATGAGGAAGCTCAAGGTCGCTCAGCGAGCTATGGAGAGGGCTATCCTCGGAGTTTCTCTGCGTGATAAACTCAGAAATGAGGATATCCGCAGTAGAACCAGAGTGACCGACATAGCCCAACGGATTAGTAAGCTGAAGTGGCAATGGGCCGGCCATATAGCTCGAAGAACCGACAAACGATGGGGAAGAAAGGTTCTCGAGTGGCAGCCTCGTACCGGAAAGCGAAGTGTAGGGCGTCCCCCCACTAGATGGAGTGACGACCTGGTAAGATATGCAGGAAGTCGATGGATGCAGGTGGCTCAGGACCGTGCTTTGTGGCATTCTTTGGGGGAGGCCTATGTTCAGCAGTGGACTTGTGAAAGGCTGTAATGATGATAGTCCTTATGGCTGAATCGCTGGAGGACCTAAGCACTATGCTCAATGACCTCAATAGTGTCTCCCAACGGATAGGTCTTAAGATGAACATGGACAAAACAAAGATTATGTTTAATGTCCATCTCACACCTATGCCGGTAGTTGTTGGGAGCACTAAGCTCGAAGTTGTTGACGAGTATGTTCACCTGGGAGAAATAGTCCGACTAGGTAAGTCCAACTTCGACCGAGAGGTCAATCGACGGATTCAACTTGGCTGGGCAGCGTTCGGGAAGCTACGACACATCTTCTCGTCAGACATACCTCAAAACCTTAAAACGAAATTGTACAACCAGTGCGTGTTGCCAGTGATGACTTACGGAACTGAGACGTGGTCCTTCACAGCTGGCCGTATGAGGAAGCTCAAGGTCGCTCAGTGAGCTATAGAGAGGGCTATGCTCGGAGTTTCTCTGCGTGATAAACTTAGGAATGAAGATATCCGCAGTAGAACCAGAGTGACCGACATAGCCCAACGGATTAGTAAGCTGAAGTGGCAGTGGACCGGCCATATAGCTCGAAGAACCGACAACCGATGGGGAAGAAAGGTTCTCGAGTGGCAGCTTCGTACGGGTAAGCGAAGTGTAGGGCGACCCCCCACTAGATGGAGTGATGACCTGGTAAGACACGCAGGGAGTCGATGGATGTAGGTGGTTCAGGACCGTGCTTTATTGACCGTGGTATTCCTTGGGGGAGGCCTATGTTCAGCAGTGGATTTATGAAAGGTTCTAATGATGATGATGATGATGATGATGATTTGAGAGACTGGACGACGAAAGAAAAACGACAACAGCAAATGAATGCTTTTGTCGCTGCTTTTGTTGCTTAATCTTTTGTCGATTAGTATACACACAATATTTTAAAATATTTTGAAATTGATACGAATCGATACTCTAAAATAAATACCGAATATCGATACATCGCGAATATAAAATACCGACGCTAAATATGAATATTTTTATGAGTTTTGTCTTGATAAAATTGAGTGAATGGAATTAGTTCGAAAAATTTCACTGAGCACTCCCTGTGGTAGATGCGATAGTATACGCAAAAAGATGCAACATCTCTTCGCAACGAGATGAAGGTCAAGTTGATCAGAAAGAACTCGGTCGCCGACGATTCGAACTGCTCTGCGCTGGATGCGATCAAGGGGAAGGGGCTTGCACTAAGTGCCCCGGCCCACAGATGAGAACATTGAACTATTTTAATGGAAAGAGGCATTCTTATTTCTCAGAGGTGACAACGTATCTGCATTTTGATTATTAATAGAGTAAAGATATAGATGTCTATGGACCACATCATCCACCTATCAGGTGGACTGTGTGCATGTCGCTTTGATGGTAAGTGTCGACCGCGGCCCTGCCGGCCTTTTAAGGAGTTAGCTCGTTTCTTGAACGTCTTTAAGACGTAGTGATCCGAAAACAATGCCGGTGGTAAACAATTCCACAAAGCAGTAGTGTGAGGAAGAAAAAAACTTGTGTCTGAATTCGAATCTTTGCTGAACAAAGTCTCGGATTGAGGGCGATTAAATCTAGTCCAGTTTAATCCTCAGAAGACACAAGTTTGCGCGTTTACCGCTAAAAAGAACCCCTTTGTCGTATCTCCTCAGTTTCGAAGCACTCCCCTTCTTGCCTCAGCCAGTATCGGAATCCTCGGAGTCAATATATCGAGTGACGTGCAGTTTCGTGGTCACTTGGAAGAGAAGGCCAAATTGGCCTCTAAAAAGCTTGGCGTGCTCAGCAGAGCGGGACAGTATTTCATGCAGGCACACCGTCTGCAACTTTACAAGGCGCAGGTTCGGCCTCACATGGAATACTGTTCCCATCTCTGGACAGGGTCTCCCCAGTGCCAGCTCCATCCACTTGACCGCATCCAGCGCAGAGCGGCTAGAATCGTCGACGACCGAGTCCTTTCCGATCGGCTCGATTCATTGGCACTGCGAAGAGATGTTGCATCTCTTTGCATTTTCTTTCGCATTTACCACGGGGAGGTGCTCTGGGGAATTGTTCGGATTAATCTCAGCCGCCAAATTTCACGAACGCACATCGCGCCGGAACTCCCGATACCATCCACACCATCTGGATGATTGGTGGTCCACCACTGTGCGATTTAGAAAATGTTTTCTTCCGCGCACGAGTTCCTTGAGGAATCGATTACCATCAGCGATTTTTCCGGACCGATACAATTTAGGAAACTTTAAGAAAAGAGCTTACTCCTTTTTAAAATGCGGGCAACGCATCTGCAATTCCCCTGGTGTTGCAGTTGTTCATGGGCGGCGGTAGTCACTTACCATCAGGTGAGCCGCATGCTCGTTTGCCTACAAAAGAAAAATCTCTTAATGCTATTTGCATAAAGAACGTCGATTCTTCGTGTTATTCGTAATAGTTGGAAAATAATAACAATAATCTACATTATATTTCCACAGAATAAGTTAAAAAATCCAAGTTTTCTAAAAATATTTCTCGGTGCAATTAATGTTTTCACAATCAAAAGCTGTTATCAAATAACGAGAGAGATGTTAGTGCGATAGTGCGCGTGTACGAGTAGCAGTGGCGAACGACGTTTGATAAGCACGTGCCAACTGCTCGCGTAAAGCTCATTCTGTGCAAGGCATGGTACCTACTTCGTTTTTTGATAGATTTTAGTTTTCATTCACATTTTTTTATTGTAGCGTTAGACGCTATTTTAGTAATGGTATATAGTTTGAGAATTATATTTTCTCATATAGAATTAACATTGAAGGAGCTGTTTCTGTGCAAGGCATGGATATTGGTTCTTTGATAGATTTTAGTTTTCTGTTTTAGTAATGGACAATGATTTGAGAAATTTATTTTCTCATTTAATATTTACAATAGAAGGGCTATTTCTTATCAAGGCATGGCACTTGGTTCTTTAATAGATTTAAGTATACTCTGAACATTGTTTTTTATAGCGTTATACTCTATTTTAGTAATAGCCTATGGTTACTTAGCGCACAAATATTTTTTTTAAATAAAGCACGTTAACCTCACACTAAGATTTTCGCCTGTATCGTGGAGGCAATTTAAAAACATAAGTTTTACAAGGACAAACATCTAGACCCGGGTTAATTATTTTTAGGCCACACATATATTTCTTTCATGCGGAATTCTAACCTGTGGCTCTCAGCGCTGCATGTAATCGATGAGCCACTGCGCCACAGAGACGTCACACATTGAATATTTATATAAAATAAAATAGGAAGCGGGTATTTTTAATAGAATAAGGGTGACAAACGAGCACACTCAACCTACGAGTATGATGGTAAGTGAGTGCTATGGACCTTAGACATCTACATATATCCTCGATTAAAAAACAAAATGCAAATGCGTTATCACCTCTGAGGACTAAGATGGAATACCTTGTTTCCAGTAAAAAGGCTTTCCGGCTTTTCTACACTCACCATAAGAAACAAAACTGCATTTATTTGCTACTTTACTGTGGTATTCTGTGAGAGCGTGGTTCTCAGTGGTGGATTATCCTTAAGACAAACTAGGCACGTTCATAGGGGCGCTAGCTTGGTTAAAAAGAGGCGCGCGTGGAAGTAATTAAACGAAAAAATATCGTTAAAATCTGTGTGATCTCATGCAATCGTAAATAGTGCAAAATTGGTTATGGGTAATAAAGCTGGCCAAAATGTTCTGTCATTGTTTTGCCTCGCCACTTCAGGATATAAACAGCGAAAGGACATTGTCTAATCACTTCTAATATCAACGTATCTAACTTGATTTGGGGTTCTTCTACTACTGGACTCTTTCTACTAACAGAGTCTAGAGCACTTAATTATACACTTAAATAAATAAATAAAACACGAGAAGATGTTAGTCGAGAATAAACAGCATAGATACACGAAAGTACGAGAAGTATTATAGGATAGGAATATTAAAGTTCCAAATAAAAATACCATAAATAGATTTTTGAAGGAAAAAAGGACTTAGCACGCCTATTATGTACAGATATGTATTTACTACCTTATAGCCGCTAGAACAAGGAGCATAGCGTAAAATTTACAAATGGAAATTCTAAGGACACGCTACACGGTGAGGCCTGTTATAAACAACATCTTTAATTATAATTTAAAATAAAAAATTTTGTATTGCCGACTTCAATATAAGTTATTAAGAATAACTCAAAAACTATTGGTATGACCTCGATCAAATTCATACAAGACCCCACGAAAAGTACCAGATTTCAAATAAAAAAAGAATCATCGAAATCGGTTCCACCAGTAAAGAGTTATGAGGTAACACACATAAAAAAACCATACAGTCGAATTGAGTACCGTCTCTTTTTTGGAAGTCGGCAGAAAAGACACGGGCAGCCAGTTATCACAGGAATACCTTATTTAGAGCTGAGGCGGCAGTAGAGGCAGCTGAAGTTAGTAAGTGGTGCAGTGCAGTACAAGGCGTTTAAGAAGTAAATATGCAGACCTAATGTATCCCTGTCATGAAAATAGGTTTAAGAGAAATGTATATAACATGAGCATATTATTATATAACACATCATCATCATTACAGCCTTTCACAAGTCCATTGCTGAACATAGGCCTTCCCCAAAGAATGCCACAAAGCACGGTCCTGAGCCACCTGCATCCATCGACTTCCTGCATGTCTTACCAGGTCGTCACTCCATCTCGTGGGGGGACGCCCTACACTTCGCCTACCGGTACGAGGCTGCCACTCGAGAACCTTTCTTCCACATCGGTTGTCGGTTCTTCGAGCTATATGGCCGGCCCACTGCCACTTCAGCTTACTAATCCGTTAGGCTATGTCGGTTACTCTGGTTCTACTGCGGATATCCTTATTCCTAAGTTTATCACGCAGAGAAACTCCGAGCATAGCCCTCTCCATAGCTCGCTGAGCGACCTTGAGCTTCCTCATACGGCCAGCAGTGATGGACCACGTCTCAGTTCCGTAAGTCATCACTGGAAACACGCACTGGTTGTACAATTTCGTTTTAAGGTTTTGAGGTATGTCTGACGAGAAGATGTGTCGTAGCTTCCCGAACGTTGCCCAGCCGAGTTGAATCCGTCGATTGACTTCTCGGTCGAAGTTGGACTTACCTAGTCGGACTATTTGTCCCAGGTAGACATACTCGTCAACAACTTCGAGCTTAGTGCTTCCAGCAACTACCGGCATAGGTGTGACATGGACATTAAACATAACCTTTCTTTTGTCCATGTTCATCTTAAGACCTATCCGTTGGGAGACACTATTGAGGTCATTGAGCATAGTGCTTAGGTCCTCCAGCGATTCTGCCATAAGGACTATATCGTCGGCAAATCGAAGGTGAGTGATGTACTCGCCATTGATGTTAATACCGTATTCTTTCCAGTCCAGAAGCTTGAAAAAGTCTTCCAATGCAACGGTGAAGAGTTTCGGGGATATAACATCACCCTGTCTTACACCTCTCTGCAATTGGATAGGTTTCGTACTCTGGTTCTGTACTCGGATAGCCATCGCAGCTCTACTGTACAAACACTTCAGCACTTCGATATACCGACAGTCAACTTGGCACCGCTGAAGGGACTGCAGCCCCGCCCAAATTTCGACGGAATCAAAGGCTTTCTCATAGTCCACATATGCCAGACATAGTGACAAATTGTACTCTTCGGACTTCTGTACAATTTGCTGTAGGGTATGTATGTGGTCTATGGTGCTAAAGCCCTTTCGGAAACCGGCTTGTTCGGGAGGCTGGAAGTCGTCAAGTCTGCGCGCGAGACGATTCGTAATGACTCTCGAAAACAGCACGTAGACGCGGCTAAGAAGGGAAATCGGTCTGTAGTTCTCAAAGAGAGCGTTGTCACCTTTCTTGAAGAACAAGACCACCGCACTTCTGCTCCACGCCTCCAGTGTAATGTCACCATGGAGGACGGAATTAAAGAGCTTCTGAAGGAATTCAAGTACCGGTCTTCCACCCGCTTTCAGAAGCTCCGCTGTAATTCCATCCTCGCCTGGGGCCTTGCCGTTTTTAAGGTGCTGGAGAGCCATTCTAATCTCGCTCGGACTGACGTCCGGGATATCTTCGGAATAGTGTCGGATAAGACTCGCTCTTGGATCGTTACTCACACTTGCGTGTGACTCCAACGATGACGTGTACAGCTGCCCGTAGAACCTCTCAATCTCACTCAAAATCTCAGGTGCCCCGGAAACGATGCTGCCACATTCGGTCTTCAGATTTGACAGTTGGCTCTTTCTGGCAGACAGATCTCTGGCAAAGACTTTGGAGCCTTGGTTCCGCTCGATCGCTTCTTCAATACGAGCTGTATTGAAGTTGCGTAAGTCCCGCCGCATGCATTTGGAGATCTGTCTGTTCAGTTGCCTGTATGTTGTCAAATCTGTTGAATAATGTAGCCTCATCTCCCGTCTAACAGCCATGAGATTAAGAGTGTGATCGGAGAGTTTTTGTGTTCTTCTGCGGCGGGTCTTGCAGAACTTAGCTCCGACCGCAAGGACAGTTTCCACGAGCTTGTCATTCATATCGTCCACTTCATTGCAGTCTTCTAGGCACTGAAAACGGTTTTGTAACTCGAGCTGAAAGGTTTCGGGAGTTTGGAACAGAGCACGAGGGGGACGGAGCGTTGACTTCATCAGACGAGACCTCTCCAACTTAACATTTAGGTTCAGTGTGCCTCTAATCATTCGGTGATCGCTGCCGGTTTTCACCCTCGCGATCACTGAGACAACACTGAACATTTGTCGTCTGGTCGTCATAATGAAGTCAATCTCATTTTTTGTCGAACCATCGGGGCTCGACCAGGTCCACTTCCTGTGGGGCCGCTTCTTGAAGAAAGAGTTCATCATAAAGAGTCCCTCTTTCTCCATGAAGTCGGCCAGCTGCTGGCCCCTTGGGTTCCGTTGCCCTATTCCGAATTTCCCTACTTTCAGCTCACTGTTCTCTCTTGCGCCTAGTTTTGCATTGAAGTCTCCCATTAACACTGTATATTGGGTTTTGGAGGAATGCATGGCTCTAGAGATATCCTCATACATTTCCTCCACCTCCTCATCCGGGTGTGCCGAGGTTGGTGCGTAAACCTGTATTACCTTCAGCGAATACCGTTTGGTGATTCTGAGTATAAGGTACGCAACCTTCGTCGACACACTCCCGATCTTTACAACGCTGTTAATGAGAGACTTGTGGACGATAAATCCGACACCTCCTTGGGACAGATGGTCGCCCTCCCGGTGATAGAGCAAGTTGCCGGATTCGAGGATTACCGTGTCCTCCCCCTCTCTTCGAACTTCGGATAATCCTATAATATGCCAGCGCAACTTGTCTATCTCTTCTTCCAGCTCCACGATCTTCTCGTCAGTCCTCAGGGTGCGTGCGTTGTACGTTGCCAGGTCGAGTCGTCGTAGGTGGCAACCGAACCTCCACCGGAGATTCTTAGCACCCCCTGCCCCGCTGTTACCATGGTCGCCACCGTAGCCAGGAACAGCGGGGCCGCCGGGGACTGGGGGCCGTCTCTTTGTTACTCTCGTCATTGGGGGGTATTTGCCATAGTTGCCACGCTTGGCGAGCGGGTTGGCAACCGCAGTTTTTTTATTGTAACTTTGGCTATTATCAGAAAGATGCTGCTGGCCATCTCCCGCCTGTTTCCCTTTGTCGCCTTTTACGACACCCACGGGAGGATATGGGGTAGTGGATATTCTTGACCGCCACTACACGGCATATTACCTAAGAATTTAAAAGAAAAGAAGAAGCCTATTTTAAAAATAATTTTACAAAATGGTTACTGGTGAATTGTTTCTATAACCTAAAATAATATTTAGAATGGAAAATTAGTTTAATGATTTATGTGATCTACTTATTGTTAGTTTTTGTTTTATGTACCTAAATATTTGCACGTCTGCGAGCAGACTAAACACATGTACATTTTAGATATTTAACTTAAGACCCTGTCAACGTGTTTCATGCAAATAAAGAATTTATCTTGTATAGTAGTGAGTCACTGAGAGATGACTATATATTTGTGCCATTAGCTGTAAAGAATCGGTCGGTGGAGTCTCAAAAAAAGGAGGAGGTTTTCAATTCGAGTGTATGTTTTTTTATGTATGTTATGCCATATTTTAGCAGATTGTGAACCAATTTCGATGATTCTTTTTTTATTAAATAGGTTAACTTCAAGGGTGGTCCCAAAAATTACACCCCTAAAAATAAATAACTTTTTTTTTAGCAATTTGAATTCGGTTTTTATTTTTTGATAAAAGTTACAACTATTAATATTGTATAAATTGAAATTGTAATTTTTATAATAAATAATTAAAATGATTTTATATATTTACGCGAACCCTGCACAAAGAATAAAAAAAAGCTTTCGTGATAGAAAGCACCCGAAACATCGTGAATTAAAAATAAGAACAGTTAACCGCGACAAAATCAAGAAAAGTAGATTTATGCAAATTACTAAGAGTTTATTAAAATGCTGTTTACATAATATACTAAATCACTGGTTATCCTTTTTCATTAGTCTTCATATGTTAGAGGTTGTCTAAATTAAAACTGCACGGAAGGCACATTTGTATTTTTGATAGATTTTGTCGCATTGAGTATCGTAAATTCTAAATCTGCGCGCTTTTTTATTGTGTTTAGTGGATTTAATAATTTTCAATATATTTGACTTAACAAAAGTGATAAAACCATCGATCACTAATAAAAAAACTAAATACACAATCCCATGCAAATATTCCCTAAAAACTTATGCTAATTTTGAAGTAATTCTGGTTGAAATAAATAAACATTTACGTAAATTCAACCTAAAATGCATTGCCTAATGTTGTATTCACAAAGCTACGTACATTACGTAAATTAAAAGTGCACCCAAATGTTCGAGTCGGCGCTCATTCGGTAATGACATTTTTTGTCACTGATTGACTATCTTAGTTTTTTAATAGTAATCGATGGATAAAACCCATTAAAAAGACAATAAAGACGCGTGCTGTTTTAAATTAAACAATCTCTACTACGTTGCATGTTATGAAATTGAACGGACATTGTTTGCTTGTCATCTGACGTGTTTAGAAAGCACAGCCGAACATTGTTGGGACACCGGCACGGCGCGACTGTTATGTTTTAACAACACGGGAATAGTTTCATTTTAATCGCTTCCATAGACATTGTAGAAGAGTTTGCAATGTATTTTCTTTATGTGGTGTTTTACCTATCTGCCCCTTTGTGTAGGTTCGAATTATTTGCTTCCATATTTGTGTTAAATTACATGTCGCTGGTTGTCGATGTATGTTTTATTTGTAACGCACAAAGATACATGCATAAAAAGAAAAAGAAAACTAAATCAAGTTTTAAAACTATACATCATAGCCTCATCTAAAGATTAAAAGAAATAAGGCTAGTAATAAAAAGTCAAATTCAAAATTAAGGAGCTAATAAAAGTATGTTAAAGTTACAGTCTATTATATGTCCCACTGCTGGGCACAGGCCCTTCTAATTTCTGTGAGAGTTAAGGACAAGGAAATGTCCGCCGCGCTGCCCCAATGCGTGTTGGCGAACTTCACATGTCTTCAAAATATTTTTTTCTTATTTCTCAGATATGACGATGTTTTCCTTCGCGGACGAGTACGTGGTTAATCAGCACTTAAATTGCAATTAACAATTTAATTGGTGCCGGCGGGGATCGAACCCGGGTTGCTCGTGCACTGTGAAATTTACAGCGAGCGCTTACCATCTGAGCTACCACGGCTCTAAAGAACTAATAAAATAATTAAAATACAACAATTTATACAAAATACTCTTAGCTTCAGAATTCGACGCAGGGACAATGTAAAGAAGTATTAAATCTCCGACTACACAAGTTATTATGCTGAAATTGTTTACGGCTTTTACTTGATTAAAAGTCAAATTGTTGATGCTTTCGAGTAGGCTAAGGAACATCATAAGCTTATTGCTGCTCTCTTCATATTATGAAGTTGGCTGCAGGTGTTCGTGGGCTGCAGTAACCACTTACCATCGGGTAAACTGTAAGTTCATTTGTCACATCAGTTTCATATAAAAAAAAAACGCTATTTAGTCCCACTGACGCTGTCACCTTAATTTCTCTGTCTGCTACTGTAGGTGAAAGCAGCGTGGGAAAGAAGACTCTCAGTATTGTGACGCGCCGCTCTCGCTATACTCCGCGCCAGAAACTCAGTTGGCGGCGGTGCCAGCGATCAGATGGACGGATGGTGCCATGGATCAGGAAGGCTGATGCTTCCTGTTGCTCGATTTTCCTTGGACCATGAACTCCGGAGATAGAGGTCACAGATTAAAAACGAGTTGTTTTCTCGCTAGGAGGGGCTGCCATGAGGCGGCCGTGGATGTGTGCGAAAGCGTCCCCGTGGCCCTGCCAATATGCGGTGAATGTGAAACACCGTTTGATTAAAGTCGGTGCAAGCTTGGCATAACCATGGATTGGGTTTCCCTCCCATTTACTATCACGTTTAAGCCTCGAATGCCGTCCTAAGAAGTAAGTTTAATTTACGATCACAATATTATCTGACAACGAAAAATAAAATGATAAATTACATTTTAAAATGTAATAACTAATAGAAAAATGGCACATGGCGTATTCGCAACACTTTCGTGGTAGGGAATTATACGATCCGTAATCCGTCTTCCAACGTTTATCGACTAGAACTTTCGAGCAACATTATGATTTGTCTTACAGTATAGACAAACGAGTATACAGTCCACATGATGGTTAGTGGATGCTGTGACCTATACACATTTACATATATCCTCAAACGCAGATGCGACGTCACCCCTGAGGAAATATCTTACTTCTGGGCATAGGTCTCCCCTCATTTTTAAAAAGGTTATAGAGCAATTATCTCTAAATTAACTCTCGATATTCTATGAAACCCATATCTTCCAGGGGTGTCGTAAGAGGTGACAGAGGGAAATAACCCAGGGTAATAAAATATGGGTAGCAGCATCGTCCTGAAAACAGTTCATAATAATAAAAACTGCGGTTTCAAACCCGCCGGAATTGTGTGGCAATTAAAATCACCTTACGGGGCATTATATGGGGCGTTCTATCTTCAGCAGTGAATTTTTATAGGCTTTAATGGATATATTTGTGACAGTGGTAGAGCCACGCCGCAGCTTTGGCTGTCGCACGGATGGACCGGCTGCAACCGGGGTGGTACCACGACCTCACAGAATACCAGCGTGAAGTAAGAGGTTTACCTCTGTGTTTCGCTCGGTGAGTGCAGGTGGCCGAAGGCCCTTTTTTAATGGAAAAGAGGCATTCCACCTTAGTCCTCAGGGGTGACAACGCATTTGTATTTTGATTCGCAAACGAGGATAGATGTAGATGTCTATGAGCCACAGCTACCATTTACTATCAGGTGGACTGTGTGCTCGTTTCCGTCACCCTATCCTATATAAAAAAATATGGATAGATAAAAAAATCATAATATATTGGAAGCCAAAGTAACAAACAGCACTGGGTGAAACCAGACTTTAATTAAAAGCGAAACTTAAACATTTCGGCGTACACAAAAGCGCGAAAAGCAAACAAAATGGCGGTATTGTTTTGCTCGCAGCGTTTACAAACTACGTAAATATTGCCCTACACCTGTATTTGTGTTTAAGGTTTAATTTAACTTTTGGAACAAACAATGTAACGATATATTGCGAGCTTCGGGTACAAAATGATTTCTTATGTGTACGCGAACACTACAAATTTAATTGAAATTAGTTTTTTTGGATTTTTATCGCGTATATTAAACTTATTTTATAATCCCGACGTTATGATTACTTTACAGCACCCATAGCAACTACGTTCGCGTGGCTATTGACATCGCATATATAAACATCCGAAACGTCAGGAATTAAAATAAGTAAATTAAACGTGATAAAAACCGTAAACATAGTTTTATTCAACAAATAAAGACTCCACAATAAAATCCTGTAAGAATCTTTTTTTGTTTAATTTAGGCAGGGCGTTAATGTTTCTGCAATGTTTAGCCATTAATAATGTTGATAAAAGCAACAAGGACAATCTGCCGCGCCCTCTATCAGTCTCGACAAATTGCTGGCAATTATAGTATAATGGATGAGGGTCGAGGATTAGCAGCTGCGGGGGTGCCGAGAGTCCACGCAACAGTGTATTTGTCAACAAAAGGAGCAAACAAAAGTAACTTAAGATTTCTTAATACTTATTTATTGTATGTCTTAATGTTTCGTTTAGACACGTTTACATAGATTTCTACAAAGTGTTAATTGCCTTAATATAGTTTAATTTTCCTGACACAACTTACTGTTTAGCAAGTTGTGGGACAATCATACTATAACTAAGGTATTATAGTATACCTTATAGTATTGTTACGAGTTTGGGGTTCGAGACAATTAAAAACTGCCGATTGTTTACCCAAATTGACACTTAAATTACTAGAACACTAATTACAATCTAAAACCACACGTTCTGCTACTCGATACTAGAGGGCGCTAGTGGTAACTAGTGTTGCCATGTACAAGACATTAATAGTGGCGCGCAACAGTATGTATTAAGTAAGTTAAGAACTGCTGTTCACGTGGTCCTGTGTTTGACCCTAGAGAAGTAGCTACCCGGAGTCAGGAAGTGGGCGGTGTTTCACCAATGTAAATGATCCGCCAGACTCCCTCCGGTCGTGTCGGATTGTCATCTCATCGGACTAAAGTAAGGGAATGGAGAGTACCCCTGTACTTGCTGCTCACACTTTTGCACTATAATCCTGTCCTACACAGATGTGTTAAGGTACACCACCGTACCTCGGAATACACGTAAAGCCGTTGTGTTGATCTCTCTGCGGTTGTATCAGATTGCCGTGCCATCAGACTGCAAGAGTGAGGATATAGAGAGTGCACCTGTACTTGCGCACACACTCTTGCACTATAGCCGTCTTGCTCAGATGTGCTCAGAGGTGACGTTTGTTGGGCTTTGCATATTAAGATATTTTGACTGACTTAAAGTCCACGTGATGGTAACTATCCTATGGTCACCTGCAGCCTACTTTAAACATAGTAGGCTACAAATGCGTTGTACGACTTTTCGTCGTTGTTTTATCGTAGTTATGTGACGGCCCCGTAGCGCAATTGCTTAGATTGCTTAGCTTAGCTGAATCTCACACATAACAAGTATTTGTATGGCCTACTAATAACTGTTCCAGGTATAGATGTTTGTCCTTGTGAAATTCTTGTATGTAGACTGCCTCCAGGATACAGGAGAAAATGCTAGTGTGGAGGTTACTTTTTTTTGACGAATAAAGAAAACGTAAAGAAAATATAAGAAAGCGAAATTCTTCTTATTCTTCATTATAAGACCGCTATCCACTGCTGGATATAGGCTACATCTTTTGGGAGTCTTTATCTTAATCATTACGCTTCGCAGGCGCTAGGGCATCGCATTACGGACGCCTCTCACCGTCGCGGATACAAGCGAAATTAATAAAACTTATTATGTTTGTTAATATTAAATATCTCTATAGACATAGATTAGTGTGAGATCTAATATAGTTAGAGTTTATATAGAAAGAGCGCAGGAAGCTAAAATTTTAATATGAAATAAAACATTCATTGTTTCCGTTCATACTGCCAATGTTAATTGTCATGGTCAAACAGTCGCACAGAGTAGAGATCGTCGCAATTTTTTTTAAATTTGCTAACAAAATAATTAGTGACAGATTGACTGAATGCGCTTTTCAATAGTCTGTATAGTGTATACGATGACACAACAGCATTTATTTTATATTTTGTATAATAGATGTCTTTGTTTTATATATTATAAGTATTAATGTGTAGTTGAAAACATAGGTACTACAAATACATGTATATACTGAGATTTAAAAGTGAAACATAGCTTGCATAATACTTTTTTATAAGATAAGGGTGACACACGAGCACACAGTTCTCCTGATAGTAAGTGTTTGCTGTGGCCCATAGACATCTACATCTATCCTCTATTACAAATCAAAATGCAGATGCGTTGTCACCCGTCAGGATTAAGATGGAATGCCTCATTTGCAGTTAAAAGGGTCTCCGGTTCTCTACACTAATTTTACGATACACAGCAGTGTTAAGCTGCTATTTTACGCTGGTATTCTGTGAGAACTTGGTCCTTCACCGATCGAGCTGACCCATTCGTGCTACAACTATACTACTCAAATAGCTGCAGCATGGCCCTACCACGTAATACTCAAAACTTAAGTTAAAAATATAAAAAAAAAATTTAAACCACTGGACTTCCATTAGTATTTATAAATCTGTACCAAAATCTATAAATATCTGAAGCACTAAAGCTTAGGCGTGAAGAATGACACGCTTTTATCGCATGTCATTTGCCGCTGTATGTACACTTGTAGCGAGCGAGCTCTCTCTAACGACGTCATTACTCCGTCGAGAGCCAAGTGCGATAAAGTTTAAGATTTTTAGATCAACAGAATAAATTTAAGAGTTGTTTACACTAACTCTGCTCGATTGAAATAGGTGTGACAAAAGAGCACACAGTCCATTTAATTACAAGTAGATGCTGTAAATCATAGATACCAACGTATATCCTCTATTAATAATTGAAATGTAGATGCGTTGTTACCCCTTAAAACTAAGGTAGAATGCCTCGTTCCCAGGAGAAAGAATCTGCCGTACACTCACCATACGAAATACAGCAGCATTAATGCTATTTCATGCTGGTATTCCGTAAGAACGTGAACCTTCCCCGGTCGAGCCGATCCATTCGTGTTGTAACCATAATATAGCTGCAGCGTGGCTCTACCAAGGTAAACAGATAGGAAAACGTTAACTCAGGCATCACAAAACGTTACTATTTAATTCAATTATTAATAAATTTATTATTTGAGTATAGTTTCTTGCATTCTAAAACACGAAAAATATCTTCCATACTATAATAAAACTATAACACGACGTCTGTGTGAACACGCATCACGCAAAAACCTGTGAACCGATTTGGATGGAACTTCGACTGGCAGATAGCTGATGTTATAAGAAGTAACTTAGGCTACTTTTATTTTAGGAAAAGAATTAGGGATCCGCGCATATAAATAAAACCCATGAAATCCAATCGCAATAAATTCCACGCGGGCTAAGTCGCGGGGAACAGCTAGTATTTTTTTTTATAGAATAGGCAAACGAGCATGCGGCTCACCTGATGGTAAGTGACTACCGCCGCCCATGAACAACCGCAACACCAGGGAAATTTCAGATGCGTTGCTGACCTTTTAGAAAGGTGTAAGCTAGTACCTATATAATATAATTAATTGCATGATAATTTTACGGAAACTAATAAGCTGGAAAAAGGGGGCAAGCTTTTCTCCATAATTTGACAGATGCTATCAAAGGATTACCAGCCGTCTGCATCTGCATATGGATTGATAATATACAGAAGCACGCTGAGTACTTTTGTACTGACATAATATTATAACATGTTGTGATATACTTTCGTTGTGGGTCATTGACCTTTTTATCGTTGACTTAACGGGGCCGTATAAAAACGGTTAGCTAGCACAAAAACATTTGCGTCTAGTTTATTTTAGTTTGTGGCAATCTATGGGGAGGCCCGTGTTCAGCAGTGGACTTGTGAATGGGAATAATAAAATAAAAAAATAATAACTGATAGATTTATTTGTCCCATAATACAAAGCACTACCTACATGCGGTAATAACTTGACAACTCGAAATGTACTATAAAAACACGAATATGTGTAATGTCAATAATTATACATCTCATCTTGTTCGGTTAGTATCGTTGAATATGTGGTGGTCTTTTTTTAAATTTAATTAACATGTTGATCTTGGTCTTAATTTTACATGTTGATTTATTTAAATAATCATCATCTATGTGTTTAAAGATCTAAAGACATCATGTTGTACTCACTGATAAGAGAGTTGTTTAAACATTTACAAGTTTGGTGTGTACGAAAAAACTAGACCAATCGACTTACTCGTTTATTCACCCTATAAATTAGGCAATCCAGATGCCTATTTTGATATTAAAAAAATATGCAAGTCGACTTATCAACCTATTCACGCCTTGTACGGATTTATACACATTGAATTAATTAGTAAATTCATATTTAGAAATACATACACAAAAATAGTTTTAATAATTTAAGGTTTCCGAAAGTAGAAAACAACTTTATAACGTGGTACAGCACCATTTATTTAAGTTTTATCAAAATAAAAGTATTCAATAAATCTCACGATATAGCAAAAACGAAACGTGATGAATGATATTCTAAACTTCGGTCTAGGTGACGTAATCTTTCACCAGATCAAGCCCTTAAGTCACAGAACGGTATTCCTAAGTATAGCGTCTGAGATACCGTTTTTATGTGTTATCAATTAGCAACGATCTTGAGATGCTGATATCGTAATGAGGGCGTATCAAATAATTGCGAACTTGAGTTCGTTGTTGAGTAACGCTTATTAATACAGGCCTTTTAAATTACTCTGAGGTTTAATTTTATTCACGCGCCATACTGACTCCTCGGTTAAAGTTTTCTCGCGCGGCTACAATATTTAGACGAATCACAGCCGTGACGCGAGTCTTCGCAGCATACTCGTAGTTGGCTCGGACGCGCGTCACTTTCGATGGTATTATGTACAGTTACAGTTAGTTACATTTAGTACATAATAGTTAAAAAACGCTTTTCGAGGACTTTTTGTAAATTGTAAATGTGCAAATATATCACTGATCAAGCATATGAGGTTTTATTTACACGTACTCGCCAAGCATATGGCCTCAAAAATATAGGTAGGTACATGAATCATCCATGTCATATGAAGGTATTGCTAAACAGACGTATCTATCTCATATTCCTAGTTTTTTGTATTTATAAATGTATATAAACATGTATATATTTATATATAATATGTATGTATAGTGTTTTTATTAGTAAAATTAATATATTACGTATATAGTTACCAATCATTTGTATTCTATTTTTTATTCTACACCTACGTCAAATCCTTACCACTCCATGGGCTGACTGGTAGTGAATGCCTCAAGGCATCAAGTCCGCTCTTTGTATTCTTTTGTTTTAAGGAATACAATAAAGGATAAATAAAAAATAAAATGTTTAACAGTAAGGCCGTATATTTCTGTTTCTATAAAAAATAAGACAACTTTATTCAGTTACTTGTCAAACGATATCCCTGTTAAGCTTATCACGAGCAATGCAAACAATTGCCTAGCTATAATTGTTTCAAGTGTAACATATTAATATTATTATTAAATTATACTAACTAGTAGTGCATAATTGTTAATGAGCTTGCAGTAAGCCGTGCGTGATGGAGCTATAACGGTAATTGGCCTAATTCAATTAATATTGCTAATGAAATACTAAAATATCTCTTTGCCTTCAATAAATGGCAGTATTGATATCTCTAATATAAAACACCTGGACAGGCGACGGGCATGGTGCATCTAGAATTATTTTCCAAGGGGACGGGGGGATATCTATGTTCGTAGCCCATGGGTCATCTCGACCGGGGTAAAATAGAAGATTAAGTGTATCTTATGGTGAGTGTAGAGAACCGGAGACCATTTTTACTGGTAACAAGGCATTCCATCTTAGTCCTCAGGAGTGACGAGGCATCTGCATTTTGGTTCTCAAATGATGATAAATGTAGGTGTACGTCGCACTGGTTATGTTACTCCTCATGGACGTCTTTGACGTGATGGTGACACGCTGTAATTATGCAACTGAGTAATAAAATAATTTAAGAAATGTAGGATAAATGTAGATGTCTATGAACCTCAGCATCCGCTCACCATCGTGTGAACTGTATACTCGTCTGTCATCTTTATTCTGAAAAGCGATGTCCGATAAAGCCGCCGACCAATGTTCATAAAATGAATTAAATGGAATTTAATTTGCTGCCTCGGCTGTTGATTGTTTATTTATTACAAAGTGTTTTCGGGAGAATTTATTTGAGTGTCCATCCTAAAATTTTATGTTGGTAACCTAACATTCTAAGTTGGGCATTAGTCAGTTTTCGGGGCCAGATTCTGATCAATAATTCTCTCCAGGCCGAATTTCGGTCACGGCGGTTAGTCGCAATGTAGCCATTTACGCAGGACAGGAATATAGTGCCCGAGCGTGTGCGCAGGCACAGGTGCACTCTCTAATCCTTTTTTTGCGCACAGAAGCAAAAGAAAAGGGCCACCCCGTTAACGCGAGGAGGTGGTGAATGCTTTATGCATACCACGACAACTGGCTGTCGTGGTTATGTGGAACTCACTGTGACTAAACTACCTAACAACTCCAAGTGTACCCACTAAACACCATCCATGGGACTGGCATTGGCTTTTTAGGCCTTTCTGCCGAATCGGAAGCGACCCCCTTTTGGGAAAAGAGGGCACAGGCTGCTACGAGCCGCTGAGGGGGAGCCTACTAAGGCAAATTTAAGAGGAGTCGGCCTGAGCAGCCAGGAGGCAGTTCAGGTCGGTTGAAAGTTTATTTGGTGAGTCCGAGAGAGTTTTTTCGGCCTGCGGACTCGATAGCGAGAGAGGAGTGGGACTGCATAAGTAACTGCCTCATGAATGAATTGATTGGAGTGAGACTCTGAGGCTTTTCTCTCTAATCCCTCACTCTTATAATCCATTGGAACGACAATCCGACACGATCAGAAAGAGATCAGGCGCAGGACGAACGGCTTTACGTGCTTGCCGAAGCACGGTGGTGTAACACCGCCAACTTCCTTCCTGTAACTAAAAATTTCTTTACAGAAAAACCCAATAATTGTTTTGGCCCAAACCGGGATTCGAACCACGTTCGTGGTCAGGAATCGCACTAACGACCACTAGATCAACGACCAATGGCGACCAATCTGACCAATAGTGACAGGAGCTTCAAAGGTGCCAGATGTTTGATAGTGAACGCCTTAAGGCGTTCTCTTAAAAAAGAATTGATATTTATTTACAACGAGAACATTTACATTCATTAAATGCATACAATGTGTGTATTACTTAAATTTTACATAAATGTATGTTGTCACAATCGGTCCCAACTCAGCATACGCTGATTGTAGGCAACCTGTGCTCGTGTTCGATTGGAACCCGGAATCCGTCCGGAATGTCTTAAACTAGATCTACGTCAGCCTTACACGACAATAAAGTCGCAAGTAAGGGCTCACTGCTTAAATAAATAATAAATTATGAAAAAGAAACAGAAACTTTTTATTTTATATAGATTATAAATAATACTTATTAAAAGTCACTCTTTTATTTAGTTACCACTGGTTCGAAAAAGCCCTCTGTCCTGTGACGAACCAGCAAGAAACCCAGCAGCACTTTTTTAATAACAGCTTACGATCATGTTTGTTACACAATTTAGAACACAAAACAAATTAGAAATAGCTTGGTAGCGATCACCTCATTCCCAGTGGTTATTATCATCCATAAATTCCTTAATATTATAATAACTCTTTTTATACAAACTTAGTTTAATAAAGTTTTTAAACTTTAAGCAAATGTAATTTTGTATATTTTCTGGAATTTTGTTGTAAAAGCGTATTACATCGCCCCACAAATGAATTACTGACTCGCTGCATTCGAGTAACTGCTACTACTAGCTTGTGTCTGTTCCTAGTATTTACAGAATGAATATCACTTATTTTTGTAAAACTACTTTTATTTTTGTGTACGTACATTACATTTTCATAAATGTATTGAGAGGCCAAAGTTAATTTATTAATTTCCTTAAATTTTTGCCGCAGCGACTCTTTAGGCTTTTTATGGCCCTCTTCTGTAAAACAAATATAATTTCAGTGTCAAAGTGAAAATATCACTTTAAATACTTCTCTAATATAAATTTATGTCAGTATGAAAATATCACTATAAATATAATCTGCAATTCATCATCATCATCAGTGCAGCCCTTTACAAATCCACCACAGAACATAAGCCAAGCCAAGGAATGTCAATTTTCTACAATCACGAACTTACATTTACAATTGGATCATCGACCGTGATGAAGAGCTTTAAATGGGAGAATCTCCACTGCGAAGTTTGTCTTTAAATCTGACTAACCTTTCTGTTAGAGCTTCCGTTAGTGTTTCCATCCATCCATCCATTGCAGCCTATAAAAAGTCAACTGCTGAATACAGGCCTACCCCAAGGATTGCCTCATAGGGGGATTGTGCCATAGTTGCGACGCTTGGCAGGCGGGTTGGCAATCAGTCTTCTTATAATTTCTAGTTGTTATCAGGAAGATGCTGCTGCTTATCAGCTGCTTGCATTTCCCTCTGTCGCCTCTTACAACATACGCCGGACGATAATACAGAGTAGTGGATATTCTTACACCGCCTCTGCACAGTTTATTTCGGTGCTTACATTAACCTATAATGTATAAATTTCTGTAACTGGATTAATTTCGTTAAATGAGCTATTTACCTAAATTAAACAAAAAAGAAATTCAAACACTGACTACCTCGCTTTAACATCACTTAACATAGTTTAAAAATACGTTCTGCCGAAATCTATTATAACCGTTAATATTTTCCAGCAAATATGTGAGACCCTACTTCTGAAGTTTTACTGTTGAGTACAAACTTTTGCCATAAATAACGCGGTAAAATGGGGGTCCGTAATTGTAATGTACATATAAAGGAATATATTACACAGCTAAAACAAGGTTTCTCATTACATCTTGCTGAGCTAACTTTAACAATTCTTAATTGAAATTCCAAAGCATTTAGCGAGTTACTTCCTCCATGTAATCATTCCTTTCAAGAATAAGCGTACTTTTGAGCAGGGAATTTCATATTCAATGTTTATTATTTAAATTAATGTAATCAAAAGTTAATTATTACAAACCAAAGGCCCCATCAGGTAGATTACTAGACGTCGAAGATGGATGTCCGTACCAAGGAGGTTGTAACCCCTTTGGTCCCTACATAAACCACAGATGCACATGTGTAACGCTCGAAACGTCGGTAATTAAAAAGAATAGTTTTAAAAGGAGGTTTATTTTACAGATTTTACTGCGTGAATAATAACGTAAAATTTTCGTAACTTGCTCCTGTATTTCGTATATTCTGCTTGCATATTACATAATTCAAGTTTACATCATTACCATTACTCTCCCAGATATCTTCTAAACCAAATATACATGTCCCTTGCACAATCTATCATAACGTATTACATTGCGGTGTGGGGTTGAGCTGCAAAGACTAAATTTCTCAACTTGGAAAGAGCCCAACGAATTCTTATTAAAGTTATGTATTTAAAAAAAAGAAATTTTTCAACTGAAAAACTGTATCGAATAAGTGGTCTACTCTCAGTTAGACAATTATATGTTATTATGATAACCCTCAAAGCACACAAATCCCTGTCCTTTGACATATGCATCTTGAAAAAGCGGCGAAAAGATGTTGTGACTGTGCCTTCTGGAACCAAAACAGTGTTTGCTAGTAGGCAATTTAGCTCACGTTCTGCATTCTTATATTATAAAATAAACAGAGAATTAAAAATATACGAAAAAAACGTACAAGGAGTGTATAAACCTTATACTAAAATGTGTGCAGCAGAAAACCTATGACGTAACTGAATTTCTGCCGTACTGCATTTAATAATTCGCTCTTGTGTACAATATATAACATAATATTTTTTTCTCTACACACACTCGCATACGCACACACACACACACACGCGCGCACACACACGCAAACATGCACGCACGCACACACGCACGCAAGCAAGCACTCTCGCAGGCAAGCAAGCACAAGCACACGTACACGCACATGACCACACGCAAACATGCACACATGCAAACACACATACTTTTGTAATTTTTGGTACATAAAATAGAGTAATTAGTTTTCCTCATTTGTTTTTAAGAATTAAAAAATGTATATTTAGATATGGAAGAGCGGGGTTTCCAAACACTCGCATTTCTTGTTTAAATGGAGACCCCAATCAACTATGTAATTAATTTATGTGGTGAAGAAAAATAAATAATTTATTTATTTATTTATTACCTTCCGGATCAATATCGACTACAATAAAAGTAAGTGGTACTATGTTTCAACAAAACTTTTAAATAAACATTATTTATGTCTTACACACACCTGTCAAAAACCACTTCACGGGTAAGACACATAGTTCCGGGAGGCCGTGCTTGTACCTTGTAGTGTTATGCTACTTACATATCATTTTACACTATTTTTAATTTATTTTTCCATTCTGTTTTTGATTTTCTGCATTCAATGGATATTTTGCATCACCTTTATTTCCATAGGATTCTGTAACGTTTTTAGACCACAAGAACATAATAACAAAACATTTTCACTTCGTATTTTCACGCTATCAGCACTTTTTAAATCGGTGTCGATGGAGTCTACCTTTTTCGATCTTTTATTTAGTTCTACGTAACTCTGCAATTTCGGGTTTCGTGCTTTTTTTTCTATATCAATAATATCTCATTTTTTACTTAAATCTTGCCGTTTCTTTATTACGAGCCTGAAACCAAAATTTGACATGTTTTGACATCGTTGTTTACCTGGTTGTCATGGCAAATTTTATACAAATTCGTTACCGGTCTGATGTATTTACTTCAATACTTCCACAAAAATAGTCTTTACCTCTTGGCCATTTACAAAAATTTGCTTTTAATTTAAATAATTTCCCGTTCTTATCCCAGATCCGTCGTCGAGCGCGGCAATCGGGCAATAAAGGCAGTCTCGCTTCAGCTTTCAAACTGGAAGCATCTCCTAAAGGCCTTATCTCGGGGCCGCACTGCTCCGGGATCCTGCAAGCCTCTGCTTTCACCTGAAGTCGTCGCCTAGCCACGCCTACGCCTCCACCTACTAGTGCCCGCGCTATCTTTAGCTGCTGTGCGTGCTTGCTCCAGGCGCTGTGAGCGTTCACTCCAGGCGCTGAGAGCGCCTAATCAAGGCGCAGCGTGTGCCTACTCTGGGCGCTGCGTGTGCCTACTCTGGGCGCTGCGTGTGCCTACTCTGGGCGCTGCGTGTGCCTACTCTAGGCGCTGCGTGTGCCTACTCCAAGCACAGCGTGTGCCTACTCCAAGCACTGCGTGTGCTTACTCCAGGCGCAGCGTGTGCCTACTCTGGACGCTGCGTGTGACTACTCCAAGCACTGCGTGTGCCTACTCCAGGCGCTGCGTGTGCCTAGACCAAGCGCTGCGTGCCAACACCGCCAAGTGCGGTGTGCCACTTTGATTCTCAGGCTTCACTCCAGTATTCATTCATCATCATCATCATCATTACAGCCCTTCACAAGTCCACTGCTGAACATAGGCCTCCCCCAAGGAATGCCACAAAGCACGGTCCCGAGCCACCTGCATCCATCGACTTCCTGCATGTCTTACCAGGTCGTCACTCCATCTTGTGGGGGGACGCCCTACACTTCGCCTACCGGTACAAGGCTGCCACTCGAGGACCTTTCTTCCCCATCGGTTGTCGGTTCTTCGAGCTATATGGCCGGCCCACTGCCACTTCAGCTTACTAATCCGTTGGGCTATGTCAGTTACTCTGGTTCTACTGCGGATATCCTTATTCCTAAGTTTATCATGCAGAGAAACTCCGAGCATAGCCCTCTCCATAGCTCGCTGAGCGACCTTGAGCTTCCTCATACGGCCAGCAGTGAAGGACCACGTCTCAGTTCCGTAAGTCATCACTGGCAACACGCACTGGTTGTACAATTTTGTTTTAAGGTTTTGAGGTATTTCTGACGAGAAGATGTGTCGTAGCTTCCCGAACGCTGCCCAGCCGAGTTGAATCCGTCGATTGACCTCTCGGTCGAAGTTGGACTTACCTAGTCGGACTATTTGTCCCAGGTAAACATACTCGTCATCAACTTCGAGCTTAGTGCTCCCAACAACTACCGGCATATCGACCTATCCGTTGGGAGACACTATTGAGGTCATTGAGCATAGTGCTTAGCTCCTCCAGCGATTCTGCCATGAGGACTATATCGTCGGCAAATCGAAAGTGAGTGATGTACTCGCCATTGATGTTAATTCCGTATCATTTCCAGTCCAGAAGCTTGAAAACGTTTTCCAATGCAGCGGTGAAGAGTTTCGGGGATATAACGTCACCCTGTCTTACACCTCTTTGCAATTGGATAGGTTTCGTACTCTGGTTCTGTACTCGGATAGCCATCGTAGCTCTACTGTACAAGCACTTCAGCACTTCGATATACCGACAGTCTACTTGGCACCGATGAAGGGACTGCAGCACCGCCCAAATTTCGACGGAATCAAAGGCTTTCTCATAGTCCACATACGCCAGACATAGTGGCAAATTGTACTCTTCGGACTTCACTACAATTTGCCGAAGGGTATGTATGTGGTCTATGGTGCTAAAGCCTTTTCGGAAACCGGCTTGTTCGGGAGGCTGGAAGTCGTCAAGTCTGCGCGCGAGACGATTCGTAATGACTCTCGAAAACAGCACGTAGGCGCGCCTCAGAAGGGAAATCATTCTGTAGTTCTTCAAGAGAGCGTTGTCACCTTTCTTGAAGAACAAGACCACCGCACTTCTGCTCCATGCCTCCGGTGTAATTCCACCATGGAGGACGGAATTAAAGAGCTTCTGAAGGACTTCAAGTACCGGTCTTCCACCCGCTTTCAGAAGCTCCGCTGTAATTCCATCCTCGCCTGGGACCTTGCCGTTTTTAAGGTGCTGGAGAACCATTCTAATCTCGCTCAGACTGACGTCCGGGATATCTTCGGAATAGTGTCGAATAAGACTCGCTCTTGGATCGTTACTCACACTTGCGTGTGGCTCCAACGATGACGTGTACAGCTGCCCATAGAACCTCTCAATCTCACTAAAATCTCAGGTGCCCCGGAAACGATGCTTTGACAGTTGGCTCTTTCTGGCAGACAGATCTCTGGCAAATACTTTGGAGCCTTGGTTCCGCTCGATCGCTTCTTCAATACGAGCTGTATTGAAGTTGCGTAAGTCTCGCCGCATGCATTTAGAGATCTGTCTGTTCAGTTGCCTGTATGCTGTCAAATCTGTTGAAGAATGTAGCCTCATCTCCCGTCTAACAGCCATGAGATTAAGAGTGTGATCGGAGAGTTTTTGTGTTCTTCTGCGGCGTGTCTTGCAGAACTTAGCTCCGACCGCATGGACAGTTTCCATGAGCTTGTCATTCATATCTTCCACTTCATTGCAGTCTTCTAGACACTGAAAACGGTTTTGTAACTCGAGCTGAAAGGTTTCGGGACTTTGGATTAGAGCACGAGGGGGACGGAGCGTTGACTTCACTGAACAGTTGTCGTCTGGTCGTCATAATGAAGTCAATCTCATTTTTTGTCGAACCGTCGGGGCTCGACCAGGTCCACTTCCTGTGGGGCCGCTTCTTAAAAAAAGAGTTCATCATAAAGAGTCCCTCTTTCTCCATGAAGTCGGCCAGCTGCTGGCCCCTTTGGTTCCGTTGCCCTATTCCAAATTTCCTTACTTTCAGCTCACCGTTCTCTCTTGTGCCTAGTTTTGCATTGAAGTCTCCCATTAACACCGTATATTGGGTTTTGGAGGAATGCATGGCTCTAGAGATATCCTCATACATTTCCTCCACCTCCTCATCGGGGTGTGCCGAGGTTGGTGCGTAAACCTGTATGACCTTCAGCGAATACCGTTTGGTGATTCTGAGTATAAGGTACACAACCCTCGTCGACACACTCCCGATCTTTACAACGTTGTTAACGAGAGACTTGTGGACGATAAATCCGACACCTCCTTGGGACAGATGGTCGCCCTCCCGGTGATAGAGCAAGTTGCCGGATTCGAGGATTACCGTGTCCTCCCCCTCTCTTCGGACTTCGGATAATCCTATAATATGCCAGCGCAACTTGTCTATCTCTTCTTCCAGCTCTACGATCTTCTCGTCAGTCCTCAGGGTGCGTGCGTTGTACGTTGCCAGGTCGAGTCGTCGTAGGTGGCAACCGAACCTACACCGGAGATTCTTAGCACCCCCTGCCCCGCCGTTACCATGGTCGCCACCGTAGCCAGGAATAACGGGGCCGCCGGGGACTGGGGGCCGTCTGTATGTTGTTTTGATCATTGGGGGGTATTTGCCATAGTTGCCACGCTTGGCGAGCGGGTTGGCAACCGCAGTTTTTTTATTGTAATTTTGGCTATTATCAGGAAGATGCTGCTGCCCATCTCCCGCCTGTTTCCCTTTGTCGCCTTTTACGACACCCACGGGAGGATATGGGGTAGTGGATATTCTTGATCGCCACTACACGGCAAGTATTCATCTATCTTTATTTTTTTTTTTAAATAATCGTAATTCACGTCACCCATCACCATCATCATACTTCATTTTTTTATATAAAATTGTAAATATCTTTTTAAAATTTAAAAAAAAATATTTTTTTGTTCAATTTTTTTTTTGTTTCGTTATTGTTAGGTTAGGTTCTTTTGTTTTTTTTTTAATTGTCGCTTTACGATAACCTTCAGTCAGGATGTTTTGATTAACGGGACCAGACTTCAGCAATTCACATCTCAGTTCCACCTAAAGTTTTTATAAGAAGACATGGAATGCCTCACTGTCGGTGAAATGGATCTCCGGTTGTTGACACACACCATAAGAAACACAGCAGCATTAAACTGTTATTTCATACTGTTTTTTTTCCTTTAGAGCCGTGATAGCTCAGTAGACTTAGCGCTTGCAGTAAATTTTAATACGCGAGCAACCCGGGTTCAATTTCCGCCTGCACCAATGAAATTGTAAGTTGCAATTTTTAGTGCTGATTTACCACAAGCTCGGTACTAAAGGAAAGCATCGGAAACCGGCATGTCTAAGAAATTAATTGGGCCAGGATGGCGGCCGTTTCCTTGTATTCATTCCTTCATTCCCTGAAACCTGCTCCAAAAAGGAGGGAAGGAATATGTTTAACGGTGGGACGTATACATATAGGCTGTAACTTTTTTTTTGTTTCTTTTATATGGTTGTACTACTGCAAGCGTAGTCCATACGCGGTTGAGCCGAACTACTGAAACTTTAATACAACATTACAGCGCGGCTCTGGTCCGACTATGGATTCAAATAGGCTAATTAGTTATACTACTGATGAATTGCAATTCCACTTACCAGCAGGTGGACTGTGTCCTCGGTTGTCACCCTTATTCTACAATGTAAGACGACGGGCTGTATTTTGTTCTAAAGCTCCCCGGAAATGAGTTGTTCCTAGCTGGTAGACTTACACACATAGATAGAACCTTTATCTATACAAATAAATAAAATTGAAGTTTCTGTTTGTAATGACAAAATAACAGCTTTTTAATAAATACATTTGAACGTATATACAGTACTTGTAACAAAAACGCAATTTTTAAAATTTTTGTCTGTCTATTTGTTTCGGCTTATCTCCGAAACGGCTGGACCGATTTCGACGGCACTTTCACTGGCAGCTGATGTTATAAGGAGTAACTAAGGCTACTTATATTTTACAAAAAGAATTAGGGTTCCGCGCAACATAATTAAAACCCTTAATCACACGCGGGTCAAGTCGCGGGGAATAGCTAGTTGTACACTAAAACAAAACATGAACGAAAGATGAAACTAGTTAAGTGTCACAGTTGGCGGTGTTATCGCTTAACGCGAACAGAATCAGATAACTTTTATACATACTTATGTTGTACTTCATTAGTTGTCACGTGATTATTTAATTTATCAATTAATTTTAGTAATTTATTAGATGGCAGATCTCTTTTTCAGTCTAAGAGGGTAGGTATTACCCTCTTACGTATTTCTGCTGCCTGATAACAGTTCCTGTACTGCTTAGTTCCGGTTTAAAGAATACACGTATAAAAAAACTAGTGTAATTACAGGCTGCGATACATTCCATCTTAGTCTTAAGCCATGACAATGCATCTGTTGCCTTCCATTTAAAGAATACTTCAACAATATTTACACTTCAAACGTTCTTAGAAGGCTTACCCATTGGATTAATAATTTAAAATTAAAAATTTTGCACAGCCGACTTCAATATAAGCGACTTCAATATAGGTTATTTAAGAATAACTCAATAACCATTGGTCTGATCTTGATCAAATTCATATGCGACCACACGAGAACTATCAGCTTTCATATAAAAAAAGAAACATCGAAATCGGTTCGGCCAGTACAAAGTTATGAGGTAACACACATAAAAAAAACATTAATCAAGGCCTTCAGGCAAGGGAGACGACTAATAGTGTCCCATGTTGGAAGTGAAGAGGGTTTAGTGGATGATGGTCTACTAGTATTCGAAGCGAAAAAAGTGCTAGATGATTTACACACAAGGATTATACACAAGCAGGTGAATTCCGATCAATATGAAAACTGGTTAAAATTATTCTCCCGAAATTAAAAGAACGTAGTTCTTGTAATAGATAATGCTCTATATCATAACAGTAAACTGAAATCGTTACGTACTTCTAGTTGACGAAAATAGCAAATCCAAGACTGGTTAAAATCAAAAAATATTCCTTATGAAGAGATAATGTTAAAACCCGGATTAATTGAAATTGTCTGAATGCACAAAAAGCCGATGAAAAGTATGCCTTCGATGAGATGGCTGCTGAACAGGATGTCACTTATTTGCGACTGCCCCTAACTACTGCGAACTAAATCCAATTGAGTTGGTAAAGGGTTATGTCGCTAAAAATAATAAAACATTCAAGTTGAATGAAGTACGAAGATTTTTTGAAGAAGGGCTTCTTCAAGTGACCCCGCAGCGGTGGAAAGACTTTATAGATCATGTAATTAAAATTAAATTTAAGATATTTAAAATAAAATTTAAGATAAAATAAAGTCATCTGAGCCATATAGTCGACGTCATTACTGATAGATTTATTATAGAAGTAGGTATTTAATATTCTTCAGACATGGAGTCATTATCTGAATCTGATTCATGTACCTATAATTAATTAAGTAATTAAAAATATACGTTTTACATTATGTGTATCTAAACCTTATTAATTTTATGTTATTAGGTTTTAAATACGTCCCTACACATTTTTACAGAATAACTTATAAAAAAACGAGACTTAATTTTTTTATTAATGCCATTTTCCGATAGTGGCACATAACTATTTAAGAAATATATACCTAGTCAGATCATAAATTCTGTCACATGTTTAATATAAAATAATTGAAACAAGTTAATTAATTATGTAACCATTTATATACCAGAATGAACTTAACAAAACATAGATTCTTATGACACTAAAGTTTATTCAAAATGACCTCCGTGATTTTGAATACAGGCCTTCAATCTGCGCGGCCAGTCGTCTATCGCAGCACGAACGAGGTCCATGTCAATATCGGCGGCTGCCTTAATCAAGGATGTCTTGAGTGACTCCAAATTGGGATGAGGCTTTGAGCACGCCTTTTCCTCCAATTGTTGCCATATCTTGTAATCTAACGGATTCAAATCTGGACTGGAGGATGGCCAGTCTTCGTGCCGGATGAAGTCGATTTCACGCGCCGCCAGCCAGTCTTGTGTGCTCTTCGCTCTATGAGCTGGCGCCGAATCTTGTTGGAATACCCAGTGCCTGTTATTGAACATGGTATGAGAAACAGGTTCCACAAGGTTCGTCAGGACTGTATTTTGATACACAACTGCATTCGTTTTTACACCTTTCTCACAAAACTGTACCTCTGTTAAGCCCCAATAAGAAACTCCCAACCATACCATGAGCGAGGATGGAAAATGACCTCGTTGGACACGCGGAATACGGTTGCTCGCTTCTTCACTACTGTGTGCGTACACCTTATCATTATGTTTGTTGTAGCTTTCTTCTACGGTAAAAATTTTTTCATCCGAAAAAAGAATTTCCCGATATTTTTTCCCGCGTACTGCTTCAACAAAGCGCGGAAGCTCTTCAGTCTCAGGTCCATAAGAAGAGCATTCAAACGATGTCCTGTTTTTCTTCGATATGCCTGAAGCCCTAAGTCTTCATTTAACACCCTTTTCACCGTGGTTCTGCTTAACCCCATCTGAAGGGCCAACAGTTTCTGCTTACGTTTGGGAGTTCTTTGAATTCGCGCCTTCACAGCTTTTATCACTGCTGGAGTCCTAACAGACCAAGGGCAACCACTTCTTGACCTGTCATCTACACTAGAGTCTTCATTGTATCGTTTGATGGTACGATAAACGAATCTTTTGGTTTTATTAAAATTTTTCAGTATGTTAAAAATTTTAATTGGCGCGTAACCGCAACGATGCAACGCAATAACTGCAACACGGTCTTCTTTAAGCGTCCACTCCATATTTAAAAATGACTAAAATTCTAAAAAGTATACAGTTTTATTTTCATGAACAATTTTAAATTCGAATTCAATAATTTAATAAAAAAATATAATTTTTAACAGTGGTAGAGCCACGCGGCAGCTTCTGCTGTCGCATGGATGGGCCGGCTCGAACCGGGGTGGTACCACGACCTCACAGAAAACCAGCGTGAAGTAGAGGTTTACCTCTGCGTTTCGCTTGGTGAGTGCAGGTGGCCGGAGGCCCTTTTTACTGGAAATGAGGCATTCCATCTTAGTCCTCACGGGTGACAACGCATCTACATTTTGAATTGTAATAGAGGATAGATGTAGATGTCTATGGGCTGCAGCAACCACTTACCATCAGGTGGACTGTGTGCTCGTTTGTCACCCTTATCCTATAAAAAAGAATTTGTGGCCAGCATTCTAAAAGAAAAGTTTTTACTGTGACAATACTTATGACCTGACTGTGTATATATAGCTCTGCTCCAGCTTACGACGGGTGATTTCTGGATCTTGACAACAACGCCATCTATCAGGTCCAATTGTGGTTCTAAGACTGAATTTAGTGCTCGGCCGATGGTGAGCACGTACCGTACGCGCTGACGGTACGTCCTGATCGTCGGTCGAGACCAAGCGTTTAGTGCTTAACTGACGGTAAGCTTTGTTAGACGTGTACAATTACGAAGAAAAATGAATCCATTGGTTAACTCTATAATATGTTCGTACTATTTACGCAAACGATGACGGCATAAAAAACGGAAAATATAACAATAATAATAATAATAAAAATATTTATTGCCACACAATAATAAGTTTATAAATGAAAAGTTTACAAAATAGGTATACACATAAAAAATGATTAGACTTAAAAATTCTATAAAAAATGTACATTCAAAATTAACAGATTAACTAATATTACAGCACAGGCACAGGCTCAGTATTCGCTGAGCATTATTCTCAGCACTGTTTTTCAGCCAGTCCCAGCTGTTTTGGGTATATTTTGGTCGCACGCATATCGTACTTAATTATATATTATTGGTAAACCTCTTTACAGTCAATATGTGTTAGATAACAATACTTTATTACAGAATAAACATACAGCCATTCGGCCTAAAAAGACTACTGTTTATTAAATAACTCCTTTTTAAACTTTTTTTAAATGTTGCAAATGTAAAATTAAAATTTTCTTTTAATGGTGGTGGCAAATCATTCCATATTTTTGCGGCCAAATATTTTAAACACCTTTGAAGTTTTTAGTCTTATGGCATGGAATATTCAGCAAGTTTGAGACTCTTCTACGTGTATTTACTTCATGGGTATACTTACTCCAATCTAATTTATTGGATAAATACAGTGGACTTTTGTTACTAATAATTTTGTGAACTAAACAAACCAAGTGGAGTTGTCTACGTGCGTCTATTTTTAAAATATTATTTTCATTAATATATGGAGTAATGTGAGCTCTCTTTGGGACGTTAAAGCAAAAACGAGTACATGCGTTTTGCACGCGTTGAATTGCCTTTTTTGTTTTTACATACAGTCGTGGGACATAGACGGTATCGCAGTAATTAAAATGTGATAACACTAACGACTCAACTAAGGTCTTCCTGATCGTTACTGTTAAGTACTTTCTTATGCTATATAAAACCTTTAAACGATAAAAAGCATTACGTATTTTAATATTTACATGTTCATTAAAGCGTAGTTGGCTATCGAGGGTAAGACCAAGGTTATTAATATGATCTACTCTGAGTACTTTTTTATTGTTGATAAGTATTTCCGATTTCTTACTTAATATTTTTTTACATTGTGTTTTACTTCCTAGCACCATATATTTCGATTTTAGAGGATTAAGTGTTAGACCATTTTTTTTTGCCCATTGAAAGATTGCCAACAAATCTTCATTTAACTGCATGACTGATTTTTCCGTCTGTTCTGGCTTGAACGAATGATAAATTTGATCTTTTTTTTTTTGATTAATTGTATCGTCGGCACACAGATGTATTTTACCATGTTTTCATACTTTGCTAATATCCGCTGTAAATAGTATGAATAGAATAGGGCTTAAGATAGATAGCCGTTAATAGGTTTTCATTGATATAGCTACGCTCAACCGATGTCAGCGCTCACCGTCGGTCGACCACTAACTTCAGCCTAAGCAATCCAGGGACCTACTCAAATACAGACAAAAAACTTCATCAGAATCGGAAGAATAATTTTTCGAGTTTTGGCGACACTAACACACGGCAACTGATTTTTATATAAATAGAAGACTAGCAATAGAAGGCTTCGCACGGGTGATATCTAGATGTCGTCAACGGCACCACCCGGTAGCTGGTAATGGTGTACTAATTATAAATCTAAACCATTCTCGTATCGACTTAATCACACACACAGAATTTCATCAAAATCGTTCCAGCCGTTTAGGAGGAGTTCAGTCACATACACACGGACAGAAGAATTATATATATGTGTGTGTAATTAGCTATATAATTTATATTACCTAATGTATGCTGTTGCACCCGCTTCAATGTTTTCTTATGTCATTACTAAAAAAAAGTCTAAGTTAACTTATTCTTTGTGTACATAGGCTGGCATAATACTTGTATTTTTTTAACGTATAGTTTTCCGTAGTCTCCGCCAAAACGTACATATAAGACACCCCGGTCCTTGCAATAACTTTGCAACGCAACTTCCAATTTCAGTTATTTAAGTCATAACGTTAATTTTCCGCTGACAGAATAATTTCAGACTCGCCAAGTAAATCACCTACTGAAGTTATTTCTTTCTCCCTGTTTATTTCAGACAAGAGAAACGTTTTAAATAAATGTCTCTATTCTCTAGAAAGTTCCAACGCGCATTCTTTGGGGACGCCTTTCGTTTACGTCAACAATTTCCGCGAATCTGTTCCACTCACTTATTGTTTACTGTCGAGATTTCCCAGTAGATATGACCCAGATTTTAAGCAAATTTTTAAATTTATCAATAGTTTCGTATTTTTATAACCAAAAAGATGTCCTGTCTATCCGTCTTAATCTTCAGAAGTGGCAAAGCATCAGTAGCCTTTTTTCTTTGAAGTTGGTTGCAAGTGATCATGGGCATGGGCATGTGGCATGTAGCCACTAACAGTAACTTTGTTCGTCACTTCAGTTTCTTGAAAAATATTCAGTAAGTTATGTTATTATGTGCTTATATTGCATTATATGCTTAGATATTAATTGCACACATCGAACGCGAAGGGGAAATGTAGAGCTCTATTGTCGCCAAATTATAAAATCGCAGTTTTATATTGCACTTATAACGGTTGGCCCATAAGTCCCTTGAAATGTAAAATAATAATAAAAAAAAAACGAATGACATTATGAAAAAGGTTTTTATTTTGTCATAATCCTTATAAAATGGGAATTATTTTTTGAAAATTACATCATCTAAATGTAATCCGTTACGATCGCGGCACTCCTGTAAGCGACGTTTAAAATTATCCATCACTGCGCGGCAAGTAAGCTCTGTAATGTTTGCCATTTCTCTTTGGATATTTTCTTTCAGGACGTCAATTGTCCGCGGGGTGGTTTCGTACACTTTAGTCTTAAGATAACCCCATAAGAAAAAGTCCATTGGGGTCAGATCTGGACTACGTGGTGGCCAAGGAATATCTCCTCTTCGAGAGATCACTTTATTAGGGAAAAGTTGACGGACGACCGGCATAGCGACGTTAGATGTATGGGCAGTTGCTCCATCTTGTTGAAACCAGGTCCGCGTATTGAAGCCTGGAAAATTCTGCAACTCTGGTGTAAAAAAGTCCTGGATCATAGCTACATACCGTTGTGAAGTAACAGTAAGCGCGCGGCCTCTGCCGTCCTCAAAAAAGTAAGGGCCTATAATGCCATGCGCTGACATAGCCGCCCAAACTGTCACTTTAGGGCTATGTAAGGGCTTTTGATGTTTGCTATTTGGATTTTCGCAACTCCAGTAGCGACAATTTTGCTTATTGACATGGCCGTTTATGTGAAAGTGAGCCTCATCAGAGAATAACTCGTTATTAAACGAAGTAAAGCGGTTCAACATTTCATTTGCGAAATTTAGTCTGTGGATAGTGTCAGTATCTTTTAATTCCTGTACTAACTGAATCTTGTACGGGTAAAGATGTAAATTTTTCTTTAAAATTTGCTGTAACGATGTTCTGGGTAAGTTTAATGCACTGGAACGCTTACGAGTAGACTGGGTAGGATTTTCACGAATTGAGTATTTCACTACATCGATGTTTTCTTCCGTCCGTGATGACCTTGGTCGACCTGACCGTTGTTTATCCAACGTCGAACCACTCTCTTCGAACTTAATAACCCAGTTCTTAATCGTTTGAACACTTGGAATGTCTTTAAAGTTGCGTAAATTCTGATATTCTCGAAATTTACGCCGCGCAATGGTAGCTGAATCATTGTTTCGATAAAACTCGCGCACACAAAATGCACGGTCCGCACCGGTGAAACGCTCCATGGCGATTGAATTCCCAGAAACCGTCGGTACTCCCCCCGTACCGCGCGCGCCTCTCATGCGCGCCTTTTGTATTTTATTCGAAATTTACATTTCTAACGACTTATGGGCCACCTTGTATAATAAAAAAGTACATCAATATCAAGAGGAGATTTCAATTAATACTTCTGACGTAGTTAAAAGATTATTTATTTCGATTATTAATAAAAAAAAGTTAATTTAAAATAATTTCACTTGGACGTTAGTTGGTTGGTATGGATTTGAACAAGATATCTCCCGAAATACTGAACTTATCATTTTGATTTTTTTTATTAGCTTTAAATTTTAATCAAGCCTTTTGAATTTCACCATTGTAAACCGTCCCGATCATTAATATTTATTTATTTTATATTATTAATTATTTGTCAATTTTTTTCGGTAACAAAATATTTAAAAGAAATCGTGTTAATTAAACAAGAAACAATATTTTTGTAGTTTTGAACGAAATACGTGTTTCATTATTTAATAAAAGTAAATTGATTATTCAAAACATTACATGAGCGTTCCAGGATTTGATTGACCTTTTGTACGAATGGATAATATACCTTTGTGATTTTTTTCTCTATATTCGGGATAACAAACAAGTACAATATAATCTTATCACTAAACGTAATACTATATATTATGAATAGAATAGAATAGAATAGAATATTTTTTTATTCAATATCGATTATTACATAATTCTTATTGAAAGTCATTTTTTATTTACCACTGGTTCGGAAAATACCTCTGTCCTGGGAAGAACCAGCAAGAAACCCAGCGGGACTTTTTTTTTCAAACATATTTCATTTAACAATAATTTCATTTATACAATTTTAAATGATTTTTAATAGAACCAGCATGGTGGGGATCACCTTATGTGCTTAATAATCATATAATCAACACCGTTATTTACATAATATTACTATATATATATAAATACTTTTGTATACTGACACTATAGTGTCAGTATACAAAAGTATTTATATTTTAATTAAATGTTGTATTAAAACAAACCATTCATGAATAAATACAGGGAGAAACAAACTGATTGATTATTTATGCAAAAATATTCTATATTCAATCCACGGGCTTCGCACGAGTGATATCTGGATATCGAAAAGAGTGCCACCTTCCAGCTCTAATCGTGAATCCAAACTATTGAGAGACTCATTCAAACACATACAAAAATAATATTTTGGCCACCTTTTGTAATTAACGTCCCGCAACCCCCCCCCCCCCCCCCCCCCCCCTTGATGGTGAAATTTCGTAAAATCCGTAAATCTTTAACTCACCTCTACTTCGCAAAAGGAACATTTATACCAAATTCCAAGTCTCTAGGCTTTATAGTTATAGAGATATCGTGATGAGTACATCGGTAGAAATACAGATAAAACATCATAAACAGCTTTTTTTAAATTTAGAATTATTTCTGTTTGTAGCCTGTATCTGGTAACGTACTTAACGGGAACTACAGGGTTATTGTTACATATTGCATATAAAACTATATATAAACTTTATTTTTTTTAATAAGTATTAATATTTGTGCTCTAACTTGAAAAAGTATTACCGCAAGATATTGCAAATACTTCAAAACCATTGATGTAAAGAAAACCGCAGATTTGTGGGGGGTTCCGTTACAGTTATTGAGTCCATAATAGATTTAATTGCACATCATCTTGCTATTATTTTTATTACTTTTATCGATTGTGGTGTGTTTCTTGATTTAATGAAGTATAGTAAAGTAATACCTCTATTTAAATCTGGTAGTACATTGAACCCCGCTAATTTTAGACCTATTTCTGTACTACCAACTCTCAGTAAAATTTTTGAAAAAATAATTTTGGATCAATTGTTAATTTTTTTTTATACAAATAAATTACTTCATAAAAACCAATTTGGTTTTACAAGGGGTCGCTCGACGTCTGACGCCTGTGTTGAGCTTATGAAATATATTTTTAATGCCTGGGAGAATTCACAAGATGTCTTAGGTATTTTCTGTGATCTTTCCAAGGCTTTCGATTGTGTTCATCATGATACATTAATCAGGAAGCTACACCATTACTGTGTAAAAAATTTGGCGTTTAGACTTATTATTTCATATTTAAGTAACAGAACTCAAAAAGTCGTGATCAATGGTAAAGCTTCCTCTGGGTCGGTAGTATCAATGGGCGTTCCTCAGGGCTCGATTCTTGACCCATTCCTGTCTTTAATCTATATTAATGACTTACCTGATCTTGTAGGTGGCAATCACGATATAGTATTATTTGCTGACGATACCTCTTTAATTTTTAAACTCAAACGGCAGTCAGTTAATTATGACGATGTAAATAATGCTCTATCGAAGTTAGTACATTGGTTTAATGCCAACAATATGCTCTTAAACGGCAATAAGACAAAGTATATTAAATTAACAATACCTAATGTAAAACATTCGAATACCAATGTGCTGGTAAATGGGGAGGAGTTGAGTCTTGTGGATACCACTGTTTTTCTCGGTATTACTATTGAAGCGAAACTTCAATGGGGCCCCCATATGTCTAAATTAGCAAGCAAACTTAGTTCTGCAGCATATGCTGTAACAAAGATTAGAAGTCTCACAGATGTTTAGACAGCTAGATTTGTGTATTTTAGTAACTTTCATAGCTCAATGTCTTATGGAATTTTGCTATGGGGTAATGCGACTGATATTGAAGCTATATTTGTTTTGCAAAAGAAAGCCGTTCGGGCGATTTATAATCTAAATTGTAAAGAGCCCCTTAGACAAAAATTGAAAGAAATAAACATATTAACTTTATTACCGCAACATATTATCGCAATATATTTATGAAAATGTAATGTATGTACATAAAAACATAAATAGCTTTAATAAGAATAAGGATATTCATACCTTAAACACTAGGAACATAGATAAGCTTGTAATACCAGTTACCAGACTCCACAGAATCAGTAATTCATTTTTGAGTCAATAGATACGCTTTTACAACAAAATATTCCCAGAAAATATTTAAAGTTTGTCAATAAACAAGTTTAAAAGTTTTATTAAAGAAAAACTGTACAAAATGGTTATTATAATATCAAGGAATACATGAATGAAAATAACCCCTGGGAATAAGGTGATCGCCACCATGCTGGTTCTATGAAAATTCATTTAAAAATTGTATAAACAAAATTATTGTTAAGTGAAATTATGTTTGAAAAAAAAAGTCCCGCTGGGTTTCTTGCTGGCTCTTCCCAGGACAGAGGTATTTTCCGAACCAGTGGTAAATAAAAAACGACTCCAATAAGAATTATGTAATAATTAATATAAAAATAATAAAATTATTCTATTCTATTATATTTTGTTACTAAGGTCTCTGAGTGAATAAATTTACGCCTTAAAATTCAAATTCATGAAACCGTGCAAAAATAACCTACCACCAATTTAACTGCTGAATACAAAAGGGTCAAAGTACCTCAATTACGTTAGATTGATCACTGACAACTGTCACAGTGTTGTTATCGTCAGATATTTGCTGCCCGTCACCGCCGCACAAATTGTTTTGTTTAATTAAGACTTCATTTATGTTAAATACGACACTCGTTTATGAAATTAAAACGTTATTGGATACAAGTTGACATTTCTATTATGTTATGGATTGAAAGTGTCATCTATTTTGATCGGTGGATATTTAACGTATTTGTTATTACTAAATCCTCTTAAGTTTATACATATAGTACAGTCATTTGGGTCTGAAAAAAGAGTTACCCAGAAAGTGATTTTATAGATTTGTATGTGCTCTTTTCAAATTTTTATTTTGCCTTCTAGTATATTTGCTGCTCGCGGCCTCATAATGGAATAATAGCGCCTTAAAACAGTTTTTTGACAATATTTCCTTTCCGACTCATTTCTGGATAATGTCTTACATATTGATATAATTAACTAAATTCCTATAATTAACGTTATAACCTTTTTTTTGTAAAATAAATAGTTTTAGTGTAGGAGCGCCGCAAACTCTATTTTAACATGAGGTAGAATAAGTAACTTTTTTGTATCGTGGGGTCTTCAGTAGCCCTAATCTACATGCAATGTTCTATTTTTTCATCGATGAATAACAGTATATAATGATATAATATTTTTTTTACGTTTAAATTGATAATAAAATGTCACAAACGCGTCTGCATTTTGATTATAAATTGGGGATAAATATAATGGTCTATGGGCCTCAGCATTCACTAAACATGATGTGGACTGTGTGCTTGTTTGTGACACTTATTCCTATGAAAAAAAATATGTTTATTTTATTATTTGAAACATTAGCTTGTTATCTATACTTCTTCTCAGCACTGCACTGTAGCAAAAACGTAGTCTGCTACGCGAACGCTACGCCTTCGTAGCTCAGTTATATTCGTAGCTTCCTTGCCTTTTCAATTACATAATTTGTTTCAGTTTTTGTTATACCTACCAGAATACGTAATAGTATAGGTAAAAACTTTTATTTTACTTTTCATATTTAAATCGAATTACACTGATACCGCTTAAGTTGATAATTGTAATTTTAAGTACTGATTTACCACGTGCCGTACTGTAAAGGAAAACTTCGTGTGGACACTTACTTTGGAGTAACTTGACGTTGCCTTTACTGTTGTGGATGGTGTGGTGAGGTCCCTACTTTTGTTTGCAAAACACCTTTAAGATACAGAAAAATGTCTAGTTTTGAAGTAACCTTTCTAATTGATGCACAAGCAGAAAGAAATAAATAAGCTGTACAAACAGAAAGAGAGCAATGCCAAGAGGTATCTAGTCTAAATATTGTCCGTAAAACTTGGATATTTAAAATAAATTGAATAATTGATCAAATAAGTGGCCTTTTATTATCTTTAATCTAAATAAAGCCACATTAATGGATCCTATTCAGATGAAGCCGGGGCGAGTTGCTAATTTTTAATAAACAAAAAAGAAAATAGATACGAACTAACTTTGTATATATGTAGAGAGACATTAAAAGAATTAGAACATGCAAGCTGAACTTAGAAGTGTAGAGTTCTCAGCGCTTAGTTGGCACGTGCTTATCGGACATCGTCTGCAGCTGTGCGATTCGCGCACATTCAAATGGAATAGTAAACGAAGCGAACTGCTAACGGTGTCTGCCTTAATGTAGACATAAGCGTAGCTTACGTATGTCCAAGACTTCTACTTTATACATATACGGAATCAAAAACGTAGTGAGGGTGTTAGATCACCAGGCTACAAAACCACAGGTCGTGAGTTTCAATTTTTAATATCTGTGTAAAAACACAAAACAGGCTACATTAAATCGGAAGCGCATTTAAAATATATTTAATATTAGAAGTGAGGATTTATTATTTAGGATTACGAAGCATAATTTGATTACTTTCTTATTAAAAAATAGAATGTAGAAGCCAATATGCAAAAAAACTAATAAGAATAAAATAAGTTTAAGTTTTTATGTTGTAGAGCCATGCTACAGCTATATTAATAGTATAGTTGTAGCACGAATGGGTCGGCTCAACTGGGGAAGGACCACGTTCTCACAGAATACCAACGTAAAATAGCAACTTAATGCTGCTGTGTTTCGTATGGAGATTGTAGAGAACAGGAGACCCTTTTTGCTGGAAAAGAGGCATTCCATCTTAGTCCTCAAGACAACACATCTGCATTTTGATTCGCAAACGAGGATTGATGTAGATGTATAAAGGCCACAGCAACCACTTACCATCGAGTGGACTGTGTGCTCTTTTGTCACACTATTTCTATAAAAAAAATGTTTATTCTCTGCCACAACGGTAAACATTTTATCACGTACATATACATATAAAAGTAAAAAAGAATACTTGTTGGGCACAGGCGTTCTCTCATTTCTGAAACGACTTATTTTTGGAGTAATCTTTATTTTATGGAATAAGAGTGAGAAGCGAGCTCACAGTCCTCCTGATGGTAAGTGGATGATTGATCCTCGATTGTGAATTTGAATTGTAAATCGATATTTATTTTTATTCTATTTTTATTTTTTTAACGTTACCTCCATACTAAGATTTTATCCTGTATCGCGGGGGCAGTTTACATACATAAATTTTACAATGACAAACATTCAGGCACGGAACAATTATTTGTAGGCCATACAAATACTCACTCCGGTTCTCTACACTCTCCATACGAAACACAGCAGCATTAAGCTGCTATTTTACGTTGGTATTCTGTGAGATCGTGGTCCTTCCCCGGTCGAGCCGACCCATTTGTGCTACGACCATAATAATATAACTGCAGCATGGCTCTACCATGTATATTAAGCGTTGAAGCGTAAAGTTGTAAGGTTGAAGCGATTCAATGAATAGAACCTATTAGCTAAAGACGAACAGGCCTGCATAGGATGCGTGGGAAACGACATTAGTTACTACGGGCTGGCATTGGATGACCAAAGCCGAGAACAAAACATATGGAATAAGCTGTAGGAGGCCTATACCCGAAAAGAAGTTCCTTTCTAATAAGGAAGAAAATTACTAAATCAAAGACGAACGGGGACTCAACCGCCCGAGTTGCCGTATTGAAAACCAGTGATATTACTGAGACCGGTCCTTATCGCAGTTTCATGCTGCAGCCCATGATTTTTTTAACTGTATTTTCTAAAATTTGTAATGTTGGTAAATACTTCGTTTTATTTATGTTTATTTTTTTTATAGGATAAGGGTGACAAAAGAGCACACAGTCCACCTGATGGTAAGTGCTTGCTGCGGCCCATAGACATCTACATCTATCCTCTATTAGAAATCAAAATGTAGATGCGTTGTCACCCGTGAGGACTAAGATGGAATGCCTCATTTCCAGTAAAAAGGGCCTCCGGCCACCTGCACTCACCAAGCGAAACGCAGAGGTAAACCTCTACTTCACGCTGGTTTTCTGTGAGGTTGTGGTACCACCCCGGTTCGAGCCGGCCCATCCGTGCGACAGCAAAAGCTGCCGCCTGGCTCTACCACTGTTAAACCATGTTTTGGCTATTATTACTTTTTTACATTTTGTGTTGCATGCTTAAACTGGAATAAACGAATTTATTCATTTCTTCTTCCTTTAAATATTTTTAAGTATTATTTACAACTACTAATATAAGGAAACTTTATGTAAGCGTTTGGAAAGATAAAAGGCTTTTTAATAACAATAACAATGTATATGAAATGAATGAAAGGTTTCATACCTATACTAGTTGTTTTAAAAGTTATAAACAATGTTACCTACAGCTTGCACGCTGTTCTGTAGCGTGACACGCTGGCGGGCAAAAGCCCTGTTTGCTAGTCACCTGCTGTGTTTGTGTTGTGCTCAGCACAATTGAATTAATGTGTATTAAGTACTAGAACAGGTTTACGCACCAACCTCGGCACACCCCGATGAGGAGGTGGAGGAAATGTATGAGGATATCTCTAAAGCCATGCATTCCTCCAAATCCCAATATACGGTGTTAATGGGAGACTTCAATGCAAAACTAGGCACAAGAGAGAACGGTGAGCTGAAAGTAGGGAAATTTGGAATAGGGCAACGGAACCCAAGGGGCCAGCAGCTAGCCGACTTCATGGATAAGGAGGGACTCTTTATAATGAACTCTTTCTTCAAGAAGCAGCCCCACAAGAAGTGGACCTGGTCGAGCCCCGACGGTTTGGCAAAAAATGAGATTGAATTCATTATGACGACCAAACGACAACTGTTCAGTGATGTCTCAGTGATCGCGAGGGTGAATACCGGCAGCGATCACCGAATGATTAGAGGCACACTGAACCTAAATGTTAAGATGGAGAGGTCTCGTTTGATGAAGTCAACGCTCCGTCCCCATCGTGCTCTAATCCAAAGTCCCGAAACCTTTCAGCTCGAGTTACAAAACCGTTTTCAGTGCCTAGAAGACTGCAATGGAGTGGACGATTTGAATGACAAGCTCGTGGAAACTGTCCATGCGGTCGGAGCTAAGTTCTGCAAGACCCGCCGCAGAAGAACACAAAAACTCTCCGATCACACTCTTAATCTCATGGCTGTTAGACGAGAGATGAGGCTACATTCTTCAACAGATTTGACATCATACAGCCAACTGAACAGACAGATCTCCAAATGCATGCGGCGGGACTTACGCAACTTCAATACAGCTCGTATTGAAAAAGCGATCGAGCGGAACCAAGGCTCCAAAGTCTTTGCCAGAGATCTGTCTGCCAGAAAGAGCCAACTGTCAAAGCTGAAGACAGAAAGTGGCAGCATCGTTTCCTGGGCAGCTGAGATTTTGAGTGAGATTGAGAGGTTCTATGGGCAGCTGTACACGTCATCGTTGGAGCCACACGCAAGTGTGAGTAACGATCCAAGAGCGAGTCTTATCAGACATTATTCCGAAGATATCCCGGACGTCAGTCTGAGCGAGATCAGAATGGCTCTCCAGCACCTTAAAAACGGCAAGGCCCCAGGCGAGGATGGAACTACAGTGGAGCTTCTGAAAGCGGGTGGAAGACCGGTACTTGAAGTCCTTCAGAAGCTCTTTAATTCCATCCTCCATAATGGCATTACACCGGAGGCGTAGAGCAGAAGAGCGATGATCTTGTTCTTCAAGAAAGGCGACAACGCTCTCTTGAAGAACTACAGACCGATTTCCCTTCTGAGCCGCGTCTACGTGCTGTTTTCGAGAGTCATTACGAATCGTCTCGCGCGCAGACTTGACGACTTCCAGCCTCCCGAACAAGCCGGTTTCCGAAAGGGCTTTAGCACTATAGACCACATACATACCCTACGGCAAATTGTACAGAAGTCCAAAGAGTACAATTTGCCACTATGTCTGGCGTATGTGGACTATGAGAAAGCCTTTGATTCCGTCGAAATTTGGGCGGTGCTGCAGTCCCTTCAGCGGTGCCAAGTAGACTGTCGGTATATCGAAGTGCTGAAGTGTTTGTACAGTAGAGCCACGATAGCTATCCGAGTACAGAACCAGAGTACGAAACCTATCCAATTGCAGAGAGTTGTAAGACAAGGTGATGTTATATCCCCGAAATTCTTTACCGCTGCATTGGAAGACGTTTTCAAGCTTCTGGACTGGAAAGGATACGGTATTAACATCAATGGCGAGTACATCACTCACTTTCGATTTGCCGACGATATATTCCTTATGGCAGAATCGCTGGAGGACCTAAGCACTATGCTCAATGACCTCAAATGTGTCTCCCAACGGATAGGTCTTAAGATGAATATGGACGAAACAAAGATTATGTTTAATGTCCATGTCACACCAATGCCGGTAGTTGTTGGGAGCACTAAGCTCGAAGTTGTTGACGAGTATGTTTACCTGGGACAAATAGTCCGACTAGGTAAGTCCAACTTCGACCGAGAGGTCAATCGACGGATTCAATTTGGCTGGGCAGCGTTCGGGAAGCTACGACACATCTTCTCGTCAGACATACCTCAAAACCTTAAAACGAAATTGTACAACCAGTGCGTGTTGCCAGTGATGATTTACGGAACTGAGACGTGGTCCTTCACTGCTGGCCGTATGAGGAAGCTCAAGGTCGCTCAGCGAGGTATGGAGAGGGCTATGCTCGGAGTTTCTCTGCGTGATAAACTTAGGAATGAGGGTATCCGCAGTAGAACTAGAGTAACCGACATAGCCCAACGGATTAGTAAGCTGAAGTGGCAGTGGGCCAGCCATATAGCTCGGAGAACCGACAACCGATGGGGAAGAAAGGTTCTCGAGTGGCAGCCTCGTACCGATAGGCGAAGTGTAGGGTGTCCCCCCACGAGATGGAGTGACGACCTGGTAAGACATGCAGGAAGTCGATGGATGCAGGTGGCTCAGGACCGTGCTTCGTGGCATTATTTGGGGGAGGCCTATGTTCAGCAGTGGACTTGTGAAGGGCTGTGATGATGATGATGATGAAGTACGACACAACGAACAAAATCTGTGCGGCTGTGTAGACCGCGGAGGCAGTAAGTAACCTTTGACAAAGAGTACCTACTGTCACTTTGACGTGTTTAAGGGTACTTCGTGGCTCCGAAAAGGTATTCACGATACGTCTTTAAATTTGCTTCCATAGTGGGAGGGACTCGGGGGGGAAATCGGTGGATATAGTTTGATGTTAAAGGTACATATCATATACATCCAAAATATAATTGCACCACTCGATAGCTAAAGATCAGTTATGTTGAGTGAGAAATGTGACCATCGCAAGCAGCAGAGGGGTGAGCGCCGCCGTGTCCACAACACAGCCACCACATCCCGATATTTTGAAACACAGACTAAGTTAGCTTGAGCCTATGGGCTCAATCGCGTGTTGCAAACAAAAACAACCAAACTCTCGGCGTCTTTCTAGTACTTAGTACATATTAATTCAATGTTCAGCACCGTATTGTTGGTACACTAGCTGAATACATAACACTGTGAAGTTTGTGTTAGTTTAACGAATTCTTTTAAACTTTTTTATCACTGATGCTAAAAGTTTTTTAAAACCAATTTATGTTTTTATAAACCCAGCACAGCCAATGTAATAAATTAAAGCCAACTAACTGGCTTCGAATACGTTAACAACGTTACTATTTCGTTTATTGAATATAATATACACGCGCGGGACAATATTTGAGATTTTTCAGATTTAAAATTATTTTATCAGTAACCGGAAATAATACTGTCAATTTAATTAGCTAACGATTTCGTTTCTCTTAAATTGTACATTGATAGGGATGGACTTTATGAATCAAAAATTTTAATTTAAAAAAATTTTTTTTTCACTGACTGGTAGTTCTAAAATTAGGTTTTTAATACCCGGAGTGGAGTACCCATATGCAAGCGTTCGCCTCTATCAAAGTAAAAGTCCACGCGGTCCTGTTCGTACAGTAAAACTAGTTGTAGCCTCGCTGCTAACTAGACTAAATCTAGTTGCGCGGCTGAGTCAACGTCATCGTTCTACAAAAATGCAAATTGTTAGTTTTTTTGTTGCAATAACATGGAGGATTTTGCTATAGTTGCCACGCTTGGCGGGCAGGCTTGGCATCTGCAGTTTTTTTATAATTTTTAGTTTTTATAGTAAAATGCTGCTGCCCATTTCCTGTTTCAGATTCCCCTTGTCACCGCTCACGATACCCGCGGGACGATATCGGATATTCTTACACAGGTAGAGCTCATACAAAGTAGTGTATTTGTGCTCTTCACACGTCTAGTAATGAAGCAAAAATAAACTATAGACCTACCTACTAAATAAATTTCTCTCTACTCTCGTCTACGCTTCTACTTGTCTCAAAAAGTAAGCAAAGGCAGTAAAACAAGACGGTATATTGAAAGATGTTATAACCATAAATCAAACATTCCATTTCACCTCGGACGGAAGTTAATGGAGAGATAAGATTTACGACGCAGGTCGTTTGGGACCCCTAGAAAAAATTGTGAACATCTCCGTGCTATTAAGTTACACACATAAGTAACGCAGATTTGGTATGCTCCACTTGCGGTCTTGTTTTCTTAGTTTTTTTTATAGCATAAGAGTGACAAATGAGCACACAGCTCACATAATAGTAAGTATATGTTGTGTCCCATAGAAATCTACACCTATCTTCGATTAAGAATCAAAATGCAGATGCGTTATATATTTGAAGACTAAGATAGAATGCGTCATTCCTGTCATAAGGATCCCGGTTCTCTACACTCATAATAAGGAACATAGCAGTTATAAGCTACTATTTTACCTTGATATTCTTTGAGAGTGTGGTCCTGCCTCGATCAAGTCGACCCATTCGTGTTACAATCATAATATTGCTACAGCGTGGCTCTACCTCGTATAAAAACCTATCTACAAGTAGGTAATTTAGTTATGAATTAGTTTTTAAATTACATTAATTAATTTATTATCAAGATTCGTGATAGCTTGGGGGCTAAATGTTCGTTTTAAATTTCACAATTCGCGAGCAACTTAGGTTTGATCCCTGCCGACACTAATGAAACTGCTGATTTACCATGTGCTTGGCGAAGAAGGAAAACCTTGAAACTTGCATACCTAAGAAATAAACAATAGAATATTTTCTCAGACCTATGAAATCAGCCAACACATATTAAGGCAACTCCGTAGCGTCTCTTTGCCCAAAAACCATCCAAGAAATGAGGGAGGTCTCACCCAATAGTGGTACGTATATTGACAGCAAATTAATTTCCATTTTTCAACTTATTTCTTAAAAGTCATTAAAGCCCATTGAAGGTCTATTGCTGGATACAGGCCTTCCCTATAGATTGGCTCATAGCTACCACACTTGACAGGCAGGTCGGCAACCGCAAATTTTTTTGTACTATTATTGAGTTGTTATTAAGAAGATGCTGCTGTCTATTCCTTGTTTTAGTTTCCCTCTGTCGCCTCCTACTATATCCACGGTATCTAATGAGGTAGTGGATTTTCTCACGTCATCACTACAAGGCTATTTATTTTTAGTTAAGTTGAATTAATAAGGATTACTTACAACAAACAGCTTAAAATAAATTAAACGACGTGGTTGAATATTCTGTGTTACTTGTATATTCTACCATGCGAGAACGAAGTCATTTACATTTATTATATACTAGGGCAATTTATCAAATAGTAAGAAATAAGTTGAATTGTATAGTACAGTATGGAACAAACTCTTTTTAAGAATGTCATCCTAAAATATAACTCATTTCAGAAGAATAATGCACCTACACCGGTGCTTATAATATGCCCAATGTGATTCACAAACTCTTCGTCACTACACGTATATTATACAACGCCTTTTTTGTGCTTGTTGTCTCTTTCTAACTTCAATATTCATACAATAAAGCTTCACTCAGTATCTGGGTACCCTTTTTTACTTTATCGTTATTAAGGTCGTCAAGTGCTTACAATTTTTTTTTATAATAGTTAGTTTGTCAATTAAAAATAATAATAATGTCTTACAGACCGAATTTAGCTCATGGCGGTCAATCTTAACGGAGATTAGCCATCTGCGAAGGACACCCTATAGTGTCAGAGTGTATGCGCAAGCACATGTGCATTCTCTATTTCTTCACTCTCATCGTCCGACGGGACGGTACTCCGACACGACAGTAGTTAGATCAGGTGCAGGACCAACTCCGCCAACTTCCTGACTCCGGGCTGCAAGTGAGAATTTCTTTTGTGGTGTCCCGGTTGCGAAAGGAGTAAAATTCAAAAGGTTAACAAATAGATCACTTCTTTTTTAGCAATTTGATGTCGGTATTCTTTTTGTTCAAAGTAATAATTATTACAGTGATGTGAACTTTGAAATAGATAACTTAATTAAACAGTAATACCTTTACTACAGTTTTAATTTTATATATAAAATTAGTAGATATTTGTACACCTATTGAGAGATTTTAGATATTTCTACATTCCACTGAATGTATTGTAGTCCGTAGACGAGATATCTATTGTAGGGCAGTGTGCTGTGAATGAAATATTCGCTTAGGTTTTCCTTTAAGGTGCGTTCACCTAGCACAACATAAGTCTTACATAAATATATTATAAGAAACAAGGAATTCAACTGAAAAAACTGTGACCTTAATAAAAAAGCGAAATTTATTATGAAAAAGTTTTGTTAAATAAAGAGTAAGAAGTTCGTAAAAATATTTTATCTATCTATATAAATAAAAATCAAGTGTCTATCTGACTGTTTGGGCTAATCTTAAACATGACTTAACCGATTGAAATGAAAAATATTTTTTGTTCCGTGTGGGATTTAAGCCCACAGCCCTCAGCGCCTAAACTCAATGGTAAGTCAATGTGCCACAGAGTTGTTAATTATGTAGTGGTCATCAATATATGATATTATATTACCGCAGTTTGTGCAATGAATAAAGCTATACCTAAATTATACTATCTGTTAAGTCGTATTTTTCGCGTCACAAATTTTCTCAGTTGACTGCTCCGAAAATATTTTGTAGCAAATCGTAAATCATGATTTATCTTAAGCTTTGGCTTTACACTATGCAGCCGTTACTAGCATAGCCCGAGTAACTTACATATTTTATGTAACAACCATTGCAGTTTACGCGAAACAGCAGTCAGCTAGTTATACTTATCCGGTGATGTTTTAGTAAAATATATTTTCTATGCTTTTACATTCACCGTGTAGTGTCGCCTAAGAGAGTACACTACCTCATATGGACGAGAGGCTGTCGTAAGGGGCGACGGAGAGAAATGAAACTGCAGACGAGCAGTAGCACCTTCCCGATGCAAAATCAAAATAATTAAAAGTGCGATCTGTGTTTGTTGACCTGACTGCGCAGTGTACTTAGCGTATCAACCAATGCAAATATTCTACGCATCCACGATTGGGTATCCTCGATTGGGCATCCACGACTGGGCATCCACGATTGGGCATCCACGACTGGACATCCGCGACTAGACATCCACGACTGGGCATCAACGACTGGACATCCACGACTGGGCATCCACGACTGGGCATCCACAACTGGGCATCCACAACTGGGCATCCACGACTGGGCATCCACGACTGGGCATCCACGACTGGACATCCACGATTAGGCATTCACGTCTTTTTCTGCCACGAATGCGGCGGCGCCACTTTAGCAAGATGTGAAACTATTGACAGATTTCATAGCGTGGGGAGTTATTTTTGTTTTTAAATTAAAATACTAGTAATGCTATTAAACCTTACTAATATTCCCTTTCACCACTTCTGGTAAGCTTAAAATTCTTGTGTTAGAAGTGGTTCACGACAGTAGTCGAATGGCGGATTCGAACCCACGACCTCTCGAGTTCGCGGTCCGCGCCCTGCCATTAGGCTACTGACGCTTCGAATTTGTTAGATAAGTGTAGAGATTAATGTTTCTTTCAGAAATATTAGTAATGTTTTAAATTAATTAGATTAGAAACGGATAAACCAAACTGTGCTTATTCCTAAAATTAAATGAATTTAAAAAAGTTAATAATGTGTAAAAAATGAATGAATACGGCAATGATGCATTATTTTGTAACTTTGTTATATCCATACACTAGAAACTAACAAACTTTTTGAAATAATTTTTTTAATGATGATGACACTGTGCGGCCATATACGTAAAAAATATGTTCACTTTAGTCCCAACTAGCGACATCTGGTGAGCGAAAGATTATTAACCCTCATTATAAGGGAGGCCTATATGCAGCGGTGGACTTTTGACAGGTTTTTTTTATTCCTTATTTTTATTCGTTTTTTACACACTAGGATTTTTTCTGTATGGTGGAGGTAGTTTACAAACATAAATTGCACAAGGACAAACATCCAGACCCAGAACAATTATTTATATTCCATACAAATACTTGTTCCGTGCGGGATGCGAACCCACGGCCCCCAGCGCTGCAATTCATTGCTAAACCACTGCACCACGGAGCCAGGTTGTAATGAATAAGTGAATTAAAACATTCAAAGTAATTATTTGCTATTTAACTATGACGGCTTGCTAGCGCAGTGGCTATATTGAATCGCTGTGGGATCGCGGGTTCTAAACCTGCATAAAACAAATATAGCTTATAAATAATTATTTGTTAATTTGCTATTTATGTATGTAAACTCTATGACGCAGAAAAATATCCTAATGTCCTCCCAACAAAGTTCGATTTTGCTAACTTAACGTTTTTTAAAAGATGAAAAGAAAAACAAATGAATATAATAAGGTAAATTCTGTGCATTTTATTCATATAACAATAAATTGGCCTACTGGCTTTTTGGCTGTAGTATTAGTAACCATCTACAGTATAAACTGAATGTGCCATTAAGGGCCTAAGGCGTGGTTTATGCGCCATCCAGAGAGTGCTGCATTAGTGGAACTACTTCGAGGTCCATTTCTATAAGCCATTAAAGAGAATTTACGCGCCCCTTCACTGACAAGTGTTTTATGTTGGTACTAATTTTATGCATGAACCTAAAATACGCACGTCGTGTAATGTACGCGTGAATTCGAATTATACTTGGAATATTTTTTTAAGTTTTTTTTAAACGTTATGTATGTCGGCTCCGTGGCTGACTAGGATTTTCTCCTGTATCATGGAGACACTTCTATTTGAAGCTACATAATACATAATACCACATGAATACTTTACCCTACATTAACATTAATGCAGCACCAATAGGCATCCGACACAGCATTGTGCCGCGGCGTAATAACCACAGCGCTGATATTTCACCGGCGCCCTTTATAAGAATTCACGTAACTAACATAAATTACACAAAGACAAACATCCAGACAATGAACAATTAATTGGAGGCAATACAAATACGGGATTCGAACCCGCGACCCTTAGCGCCGCAACTCAATCTAAGCTACTGAGCCAAAGTCATTAAATAAGTTATGTGTGACTTGTTTTCGGGTTTTTACCTTATAATTAAAGGTTTTATAAATAAAACGGTGAAGTAAATGTTGTATAATATATTTATTTTCTGTGTATGAGTATATAAGTAGCTCGTAGTAGTTACTGAATTTTTATTATATGCTAAGTTGGACACTCCTGAGGGGCACAAACTCATATATAAACTGGCGCGCTCTAGGGCCAAAGCAGCGCAAGATATTACTCGCTGCTGCAGCGTCAACGGCCCTAATGGTGAGCTCCTGTACGATGATCGTGCGGTGAAGGAGAGATGGCGCTCTTATTTCCACGTTTTGCTGAATACTCAGCACCGGGATGTGCACCCTCCCAAACTACTCCCAAACCATGGACTCGTGCCACCGATTACACCTGACGAGGTCCTCGCATCTCTTCGTCACATGGAGAATCGGAAAGCTGTCGGACCGGACGAGGTGCCAATTGAAGCGTGGAAAGCGCTGGGGGCTCGTGGTGTGTGCATTCTTACTAACCTTTATAATAGAATCCTGAGCGACCGAATAATGCCCGATCAGTGGCGGCTTAGTATAATAACGCCGGTCCACAAGGGTAAAGGGTCCGTTCATGATTGCGGTAATTACCGCGGTATAAAGGTGATGTCACACACCATGAAGCTCTTCGAGCGTATTATTGACAGCAGGATCCGACAGGAGTGTACAGTGTCGGACTCCCAGTACGGTTTCCAACCAGGACGCGGTACCATGGACCCTATATTCGCCCTAAGGACCCTCATGGAGAAGCACAGGGAAAAGAATATGCCTCTGCATTTTTTATTCCTAGACCTGCAGAAGGCCTTTAACTGTGTTCCTAGGGAGATGATCTGGTGGGCGTTGCGGTCGAAGTTGGTACCAGAGACCTACGTGGAAATCGTACGTGACTTGTACCGCAACTCAGATTCAATAGTCAGGACCGCTGTTGGTGATATCACCCCCTTCCCCATAACCGTAGGCGTGCATCAGGGCTCCGTCTTAAGCCCCTATCTTTTCAGTGTGATATTAGACGAACTGTCAGCCAGCGTACAGAAACTACCGCAAACTGAATTAATGATTATCCATTGTCTATACTTTTATAGTTGTAATTCATTTAAGTTTAGGTTAATTTTAAAATTTATTTGTGTACATAAAATTATAATATTTACATTATATAATAAGACAACTAAAACTATCAATAAAAATTTAAATTATCATACTGTCCTTCCCGCGGTATAGTGCTAAGAACACTAGCTGCGTTTCCTCACTGAACGCTCTCTCAGAACCAGCACCGACGACCAGTCGCGGATTCAGTTTCTTTAGGAATTTCACCGCACGTGGACCCCATGGACGTCTCTACAGCAAATGGCACAAATATGTTTATAATCGTTTCTCAGAAACTCATATTTACGCTGCTAGCTTAGTTCAGCTGCTTCTGATGCCTCCGTTCTAAAAGAGGTAGACCTGAGATGAGAGACTGCCAGTTTTCATTATTGAAAATGTTATCCTGCTGGTCTTCTTCTTTTCCTTCATCAGCCCATAAAAGTCCGGCGTAAGAATATCCACTACCCATATCATCCCGTAGGTGTCGTAAAGGGCGACCGAAGGAAACAGAAACTGAGCTGCAGCAGCAGCATCTTCCTGTTAACATCCGAAAAATGGTTGCCAGTTGACATGTCAAGCGTGCCAAATGTGGGAGAATCAATATGAAACAATATGTGGGGGAGGCTTGTGTTCAACAGTGGCGATACGCCGAATGTATGAATGAATTGTATCGATAAGAAAACCTGTTCTGCTTACGCATTATGCAGTGGTGGTGTAAAAATATTAGCTACTCTCCCGTGTATATTATTAGTATATTATCCCGTGGGTAGAGATAGAGGGAAATAAATCAGGATATGAACGGCTGCGTCTTCCTGATAACGACTTTAAACAAAAACAACTGCGGTTGTCAACCCACTTACCATTACCAAGCGTGGTAACATAGCAAATAGAGATAGGTCCACCAATTGCCTCATAAGGGCGGGGGGGGGGGGGGATAGACTATATATAGACATTTACATTTGTTCTTAATTAAGAATCCAAATGCAGACGCTTTGTCGTCACTGCGGACTAAGATGGAATGCTTCGTTTCCAGTAAAAAGCTACACGATTTTCTAAACTCACCATACGAAACACAACAGAATTGAGTTGCTATTTGACTCCGTTATTCTGTGAGAGCGTGTCCGCGTCCCCGGTACTATCGACACTATAATATAGCTGCATCGTGACTCTACATATACAGCACGTGGCTGATTTGTGTATCAAGCAAAGATAATCTCACAAAGTAGCAGAAAAACACACCATTTTTCAATTGCTTAGTAATGTTTGAAACCGATTACCATAAATTGAGTCGGTCGATAGAATCTGCCGTACCGTATTCATATTATGGTGTGTGAGTGTGTGCACGTCTTTATATTCAAATATTGAATTTCAAATCGAATTGGGAGAAATTGAATATTCGAGGGGAATAAAAATCCATTACGGTGAATGTTGTGGGAAGATGCTTTTGAATTGAGTTAGTTGCTTAACGCAATTTATACAACCTGATTTTTTTTTACTTGGAGCAAGAAGATGTGGATAGTGTATCTGTACGATTCGGACCACGTAGATTGTTTTACATATTACTATTATAACTCGAATATTATAAAAACACCTTAGCAAGCTTTGCATAAAGGACCTACCGGACCTTTATTTCGATTTCTTTATGTATTCGATTTCTTTTTTGTGGATGGAATAAGTGTTTTTGTAAATGATGTGTTTTTTGTGTTGCATTACCCTTGTAATGACTTAATAAAAAAAAAAACTATTGGTAAATCCAATTGAGCATGCCTTCGCATTAAAAAAAATACGTATAGTGTGATTATACGGAATTTTTAAAGTAGTTTAAATACACACAATTTTTCACTAATGACCTTATTATACTTCCAATTTTCCGATAATTTTATGTCAAACTTCAATTTGAAAAAGTTTGGAAAATCCAAATTGCAAGACTCATAATGCTCATATAATCATCATATCATCGTTCATGTCACTCCAAAAAGTCCAAGACGTATTCAAGTATAAATATTACATCCTACTTACTTTTAGTACGTACTTTCTTTTAAAATATTGTAATAAAAATCTCTGATTATTATAATAATCAAGTATGTACCTATGAAATTTGTTTTTCGAATATTTTGTATTTATTTGTACAGCGATCTTTTTGAGCCGCTGCACACAACCAATACAGTATCCACTCACAACGGCGTTTGACGCCGAACTAAGCGAGTAAGCGAGTGAGACACAGGCAGTCTCTATTTACTGAAATAAATTCTAACACAAGGCTGCGAAACCACCGAAAATTTCGCCATGTTGGAGCCGAAAAGAATTAATTATAACTAAACAAAACAAAATTACACTGCCATTTACATTCAGAGGCTTCTCACATGACAGATGAAGAGATTAAAAAATAGATTGAGTTAAACAATTGATATTTTCAAAAGTTATCGTGTTTACAAGCCTTGAGGACTTAATAATTCCACACCATAAACCACTAAGACCCCTTTTTATGTAAAAATTGATCGATTTAAAAAAATATTTATAAGTTCAACAATCATTTATCTTTCTTACAATGTGCTTTTTATATCATTTATATATATATATATATATATATATATATATATATATATATAATATGATTGCTGGATACGCTTTCATGCGACAACACGTTGGAATCTTGATTTTTAGGCGCTAGTTGAACATACCTATGCGCTTTGCGCTCGGCATGCAAAAAAACAATGGATTCCCGCTAAGTGGAGCAACTAAGGCTAATACTCCTATAAAGTAATCAATGAGGAGTTCTATATTCAGCTTTCGTAGGTTGTATGATGATGATGAATTAGATAAACGAACTACAGGCAAACTGATGATAAGCGGTTAATGCAGACCACGGATACCTGCAACCAGCTTCGAACATAAAGGCTACAGATGTGTTGCTACCTTAATATGGATTTTATACGTACTAGAACCACAATGTAGTCATATTATGGTTGTAGTACAAATGGGTCGGCTTGGCCGGAGAAGGACCACGCTCTTACAAAATACCACCATAAAAAAGCAGCTTATTTCTGCTGTTTTGTTCGGTGAGTGTAGGGAAACGGAGACCACTTTTTACTAGTGACGAGACCATTTGTCTTAGTTTGCAGGCGTGATAACGCGTCTCATTTTCGATTCTTAATCGAAGATAGTTGTAGATGTCTATGAAACACAGCATTATTTGTCATCCTTATCTCTATATATAAAAATCAATTACTGTCAGTTGGTCTCGAAAGTTTTTCATTAATTTTATATGCGTTCGAGTGTGTCCCTGGATTTTTTTTTATAGGATAGGGGGCAAACGAGCATGCGGCTCACCTGGTGGTAAGTGACTACCGCCGCCCATGAACAACTGCAACACCAGGGGAATCGCAGATGCGTTGCCGGCCTTTTAAAAAGGAGTAGGCTCTTTTCTTGAAGGTCCCTAAGTCGTATCGGTCCGGAAAAATCGCTGGTGGTAATCGATTCCACAAGGAAGTTGTGCGAGGGAGAAAACTTCTTCTGAATCGCACAGTGGTGGACCGCCAATCATCTAGATGATATGGATGGTATCGCAAGTTCTGTCGCGATGTGCGTTGGTGAAATTGAGCGGCTGGAATTAGTCCGAACAATTCCTCAGAGCACTTCCCGTGGTAGATGCGATAAAATACGCAAAGAGATGCAACCTCTCTACGCAGTGCCAGTGAGTCAAGCCGATCGGAAAGAACTCGGTCGTCGACGATTCGAACCGCTCTGCGCTGGATGCGGTCAAGTGGAAGGAGCTGGCACTGGGGGGCCCCTGCCCAGAGATGGGAACAGTATTCCATGTGAGGCCGAACCTGCGCCTTGTAAAGTTGCAAGCGGTGTGCCCGCATGAAATACTGTCCCGCGCTGCTGAGCACGCCAAGCTTTTTAGAGGCCAATGGATGTTTTAGATTCACAATTAAACCCGGTAGATGGCGTTGTTGTCAAGATCCATGAATCACTCGTGTGAAGCGCGGACGGATCAATAGTTCTGTATAAAAGCCGAGGACATCTGCAACCAACCTCAAGCAAAATGGTGACAGATGCGTTACCACCGTTCATCAAGGACTAAAACGGAGGGACTCTCAGCCTGTAATTATTAATAGATTATTTCCAATCAAAATAATTTTTGTTTGGCTAAGAATTATAATTTCATCACAGCTTCTTACCAAAACGGGATGAGCATGCTGATGTGTACTATGAAGAACTCAACACAGTGATGGAAAAGCTCGCACGTCTCCAACCAGCTTAGGTCGATCGTTCATACCCGCTACTCCTGCACAACAATCCACGTTCTCACACTCCATATCTCATACAGACGGTCTCCAAGTTACAAGATTTGGAGTTGGAAGCTCTCCGTCATCCGCCGTACTACCCAGACCTTACACCTACAGACTTCTACTTTTTTCAAAATTTGGTTAACTTTTTCGCGGGAATAAAATTCAATACATGAGAGGTAGTATAAAACGCCTTTGAAGAATTTCTTGTCTCCCGCTCCCATCCAGCTGATTTCTTCAAGAAGGGCATCAATAAACTGCCACTGCGTTGGCAAATTAAAATAAGTAATTAAACGCGATAAAATCCGTAAAAATAGTTTTATTCAACGAGTATTCATGTAATCTACATGGAATAAAAATGATTCTATTGTATTCAATGTTAACTTTCACCTTTTTAGGGTTCCGTACCTCAAAAGGAAAAAACGGAACCCTTATAGGATCACTTTGTTGTCCGTCTGTCAGTCTGTCTATCCCTTTTTCTCAGGAACGCGTGGAGGTAGCAAGCTGAAATTCATATCAAATACTCAAGTCTACTGTTTCTTGGAGCTATAAAAAAAACATACTTCTAAGCTAACACAATCAAAAGATACAGCCGTTTATGCCGCACATTTTCGACATTCGCAAGGGAATCAAAAGCTACAGGGTACTTCCCGTGAACTCAGAATCTTAAAATTTGGTACGAAGTAACGTATTATAGCACAAATAAAGAAAAATTTGCAAAAAAGCATAAATTTTTAGTTATATCATATAATAAAAATATTTTTAACAATTTTAAACTTATATACATACGGATTTGTTCGGAACCCTCGGTGCGCGAGTCCGACTCGCACTTAGCCGGTTTTTTTTGATGATAGCCATTTGTTCATCGACAAACTCATCATCATCTCATACAAATAAGATGCAAATTACACAAGAAAATTATTTCATATCTACTCTCTTTATCGTATGATAAATAAAAACTAATATAATCTTGGATGTATATGCTTTGAATAACATACAAAGGCCATCCGTTAGTATATCGATATCGTGAGTGATGTTCGTATAGAGTACGTCAAGCAGGGACCTATTATTACAGGAGATTGGATCCAATCACCTCGAGACGAGCTCGATATAAACGACACAATATTGCTTGGAAATAACACACGTTATAAGCTAACTCTTATATTATGTCCGTTAATTTATATTTCTTGATGCAAAATAATATTAAATTTGTTATGTAATATTATACGATTAGATACCGCACGTTATATTGGCTGATTTTTTAAATGAAATAAGTTAACCTACGTTTTTTTCTATATTTTTCTACCGACTTCAAAAAGGAGGAGGTACTCAAAACGACTGTTTGCGACTTTTATGTGTATTACCTCATAACCTTTTTCTCCGTGAACCGATTTCAACGATTTTTTTATTAATTGAAAGCTGGTGCTTCTCATGTGGTCCCATATTATTTTGATCAAGGTCTGACTAGTATTTGAGTTTATGTTAATAATTTATATTGAAGTCGGTTGTACTAAATTTTTCAATTTTTAATTATATAGGATAAAGGTGACAAACGAGTCCACAGTCCACCTGATAGTAAGTGGATACTGTGGCCCATAGACATCTACAATTATCCTAGATTAAGAATCAAAATGCAGAACGTGGTCCTTCCCCTGTCGAGCCGACCCATCCGTGCTACAGTCATAATAAACCTACACCATAGCTCTATCAGTAAACTGTAATATGCTTAAAATTAAAATTAAGATATCTTAAAGGTCTAGGTCAAGGGTTCCCTATTGGACGTGCGAAATTAAAAAGAAATTGATTATTTTCTCTCTTCTGTATCATATCAAGTACTTATATTAATTTTATTAACTACTTTAATTTTCTCTTTTGAATTAATAAATGTAACGGCATTCATTTTGTCTTAGAATAATTATGTTGCTTAAGAATTAGAAACAATTCTTATAAATGTATGCGAAGACAAGTCCCGATATGAGGATAAAAGAGGGAAATAATGTTTGGTAGAATTAAATGAAATATTTTTTATTCAACATAGATTACACGTAATAGTTGAAAGTTATTTATCCTTTTACCACTAGTTCGGTAAAAAATCTACTCTGGTAACAACTGGCAGGAATCCCAGCGTGAACCTTCTTTTAAAACATAATTTATAATAATTTGAAAATGTAGTACAATTAAATCTTTAAATCTTTCTAGCATTGCATTGCCTGCTTTCCTTGCTTCCGTAAATAGTGTTAGTGACTTATGTAATATAATTTTAAATAATAAAGCAGACCTATGCTTTGCTACGGAGGCAGGGCAGACATGGCAAACGCTCTGTCCTGGTGAAAATGTTCCACTGGAAGTTAACCAACAAAAACAGTGGGATATTCCATTGGTACAGGGCGTGCAGAAGGATTTGTTTCATAATCTCCAGAGTGACCTAGATAAGGCACGCCTTCTAGCTGTTTCGAATAAGGAATCTAGTCACTGGTTACACGCTTTACCATCAAGTAATCTCGGCACATTACTTGATGCGGAAAGCTTACGCATTGCCGTAGGAATCCGACTAGGAGCGGCGATTTGTCAACCCCATCAGTGTCCCTGTGGTAGCAGCGTCGACAAGTTTGGGCTCCACGGACTTTCATGTAAGAAAAGCGCTGGTAGATTTTCACGACACAGTTCTTTGAACGATGTCATCCGAAGGGCTCTTGTCTCTATAAATGTTCCCTCGGTTTTAGAGCCTTGTGGAATATTTAGAGACGATGGCAGGAGACCCGACGGTATGACATTGGTCCCTTGGGAGAGAGGTAAAGCCTTAGTGTGGGATGCTACTTGCGTAGACACTCTGGCGGTCTCTCATCTCAGGGGTACCTCGTTTAGAGCCGGGGCGGCATCAGAGGCAGCTGAACTGAGTAAGTGGCGCAAATATGAGTCTCTGAGAGATGACTACATATTTGTGCCATTTGCTGTAGAGACTATCGGTCCGTGGGGTCCACGTGCGGTGAAGTTCCTAAAGGAACTCCATCCGCGGCTGGTCGTTGCTGCTGGTGATAAGAGGGCTGGTTCTTTCCTTGCTCAAAGGCTAAGTATAGCCATTCAGCGGGGAAACGCAGCCAGCGTTCTTGGCACGATACCGCGGGGAGTAGGACTATATGATATTTAAGTTTCTAGTTTTAGTTTTTTTTTTTTAATTATTATTATAGTTTTTAGTATTGTATATTTTATTAAATATCACTCTAGAAACAGCATAGTAGCGATCACATCATTCCCAAGTATTATTCAAGTATTATCAGTGACATATTCTTTAAAATTATAAAAACTCTTTTCATACAGCTTTTGTTTCATAAAAAGTTTCAACTTTTTAACAGATAGACTCCGCATAATTTTTCCGGAACTTGATGTAAAAGCGAAAACATTGCTCCGTGAAAGAATTGCTGACTCGTTGGGGGCAGGAATTCGTAGTAGCAAGAATTAAGCTGTTGAAGTGGGACTTTTGTTCTGTCGGAATGAAGAATGCCAGAAAGGTTAAGTTTTTACAGTGGCTTAATAAAACTATCTAACAGATCAGTCGGTAATTAGGCGCTTTAGTTGTAGAATTATTTTAAGTTGAAAAATTTCATCAATAATATTTGAACGCAGATATATCCTTGCCCAATATGCTGAAGCAGTGCTAACAGTGCTAACAGTGGTAGAGCCACGCGGCAGCTTTTGCTGTCCCACGGATGGGCCGGCTCGAACCGGGTTGGTACCACGACCTCACAGTGTACCAGCGTGAAGTAGAGGTTTACCTCTGCGTTTCGCTTGGTGAGTGCAGGTGGCCGGAGGCCCTTTTTACTGAAAATGAGGCATTCCATCTTAGTCCTCACGGGTGACAACGCATCTGCATTTTGATTTGTAATAGAGAGATAGATGTAGATGTCTATTGGCTGCAGCAACCACTTACCATCAGGTGGACTGTGTGCTCGTTTGTCACCCTTATCCTATACAAAAAGCAAGAAAGGGTCGGCTCGACTAAGAAAGCACCACGCTCAGACCACGACCACGTCAGAGAATACCAGCGTAAAATAGCAGCATAATGCTGCTATGTTTCGTATGGTGAGTGTAGAGAACCGGAGATCCTTTTTAACGCTAACGAGGCATTCCATCTTAAGGTGATAAATACAATCAGGTGATAAGGCGATAACTATTCAAATTAATTTAAACATTAATTTGCTTATATCCGCGTAATAAAATAAAATTGATTCCAGTTTAAAGAGCACCTCCGGCCCTCCTTCTATTGCGTGCACTATCCCCGTCACCACTAATCACATCACGCCTACTCCACAACACTAGGAAAGACACACCACCCTCGATAATATGACACGTGTTTAGACAAGTAGACTCTGCGGTGGCTATCTCTAAGTCTGTGGTGCTGGGATTAGTGGTGATGGGGGTAGGGCACGCAATTGAGTGAGGGCAGGAGGTGCTCTTTTAACTAGGTAAGACACATTATTTTATTTTATCACGCGAATATAAGGAAATTAATTTTTAAGATCTTTAATTCATTCGATCTTAGTACTCAGGAATGACAACGCATCTGCATTTTGATTCTTGATCGAGGATGAGTCACAGTATCGACTGTGGTTATTTGTGTGCTCGTCTATCACCTTATCCTAAAAAATATGGTTAATGGAAACAAGAAATAATTTGTCAGAATTGTGTTGAAACTTAAAAGCAACTTTTCCCATTTGCGCTGGCCGGCCGACAGACTTTCGTAACGAGGTCTGAAAATAAGATAATTTGGGGCGGTCACTCGTGACGTCACTAGGGAAATTGTAAATAATTCAATATTGTAGTAAAAGCTTCTTTATATACAATTGTTAGCCTTTAGCACGAACAGATAATATAATATACCTTTGTGATAGTTTGAAATAAAAAATAAAATAATATTTTTGAACTTGTAACTGGCACAGAGATCAAAGGGCCGTTTGCAACAATCAAGAGAAAGAAAAGTTATGTTTATTTTTTCACTCAACTGGTGGTCAAAAACGGGACCGTCGCCGACGGTTTGCTGCTCCTATGTCTAACCTTTTGGATAATGATTTGAAGTAGATTGTTAGATAACGTCCATAACGATAATCAGTTTCTATTAATTTAAAGTGTAATATTAATAAAATAACTGTTTTTAGACGGAATAAAGAAATTTTTATTATATTTAAAGAATACTTATTACATAATAGTGATTATTCTAGCAGTATTTATCATATATTTAGGAGTGGAAAATTTCAAAATAATTAGTATGACAGCCGACATCACATTTTCGGCATTTTTTCCTAGTATTTTATGGCATTTCAGCACAACGTCTCTGAGTTGCACTGGAAATACTTAAATGGTCAGCCACATCTAGACGTACATCGTCTGGCACCCTCCTTTTCCTAGACGGCTTCACAGGATGGCCTAAAGTGCGAGCCGACGCATATCTTCGTAGATAAGTTGTAACCACAGACCTGTTAAGAATAGAAAATAAAGATGTCCTTCTCTTAGTCAGCTGGTGACAGCCTGTAATAAGCGATAAGCGATAAGTGATAAGCGTTCAAGGGTCACATCAGAAGTTTTAAATACAATTATGTAAATAGTAAAAGTTTTAAATATAATTATTTTAACGGTGGTAGAGCCACGCAGCGGCTTATGCTGTTGCACGCATGGGCCGGCTCGAGCCGGGTTAGTACCACGACCTCACAGAATACCGGCGTGAAGTGGAAGCTCTGCTTCCGCGTTTCGTCTGGTGAGTGCAGGTGACCGAAGGCCCAATCCTCCCCCCCCCCCCATCAACATGGTAGCAGAATTACATGATAGACTACCCCAGGAGGGTACCAGCACCCCTGGAAAATGCCTCGCTGAGCATCCACGACCATGCTATTCCACTCCTGAGTGTGGGTGCACAGGCTGCCCCGCGTATTCTGGGGGGGCGAAATTCGGCTCAATACAATAACTGCTCGGGGCAAACTGAGCAACATGACCAAGGCGACCCCTGCCACGCTTTCCGTGAATTTCTGCAACATCAGGGGACTTCACTCGAACCTAAACGCTGTCCACTACCATCTCGAGACGGCGAAGCCGGCCTTGCTCTTTCTGACCGAGACGCAGGTGTCCTCTCTGGCTGATACTTCGTATCTCTCCTACCCGGGGTAAAAATTGGAGCACTCATTTGTGCCTCGGGCTGGAGTTTGCGTATACGTCAGAGAGGACATCTGTTCTCAACGCCTCGGCAGTCTTGAAGGTTCGGACCTGTCCATCCTTTGGCTACGCGTAGACAGCGACGACCATCCGCGCGTCTACGGGTGCCTCTATAGGTCCCATAGCGGTAATGCCGAAACAGACCGACTCATCGACCACGTCCAAATGGCTACAGATTCCTTGCTACAACAGGTGCCATCCGTAAAGATCGTGATCCTTGGCGGTTTTAACGCCCACCACGCCGAATGTCTCGGTTCACGTTGAACCGATCATGCGGGGAGATCTGTTCATGACTTTGCCTTGGCATATGGTCTGACACAACTGGTTACATCGCCTACGCGGATTCCAGATGTTGAGGATCATACACCTTCCCTGTTGGACCTTCTGCTGACCTCTCATCCGGACGGACATCAGGTTTCCGTCGATGCCCCTCTCGGTTCTTCGGACCATTGTCTGATCCAGAGTGTGGTGCCACTCACGCTCCCCTCGCGGTTGCGTTCTGAAGGTTGCCGCCATGTTTGGCATTACAGGTCGGCGGATTGGGACGGAATGCGGACTTTCTTTGCTTCCTACCCATGGGGGCGGGTTTGCTTCTCGCCGGATGATCCCAGCGCTGTTGCTGACTCTGTCACTGATGTGGTGCTACAGGAAATGGAACTATTTATTCCATCATCTGTGGTACCCATCGGAGGCAGATCTCAGCCTTGGTTTGGTCGCTACTGTAAGACTGCATTACGCAGTAAGCAGGAGTGTTATCAAGCCTGGGCTGCGGCTTCGGCGACTCGGGATGTAAGCACCAGCATGCTTAAAAAGAAGTATAACTTCGCCTCCAGGTCCTTCAAAAGAGTTATTGCCAAGGCAAAGTCAGAGCACATAGGCAGAATTGGCGAGAAACTAGTTCGCCTTCCTTCGGGAACTCGTGCATTCTGGTCTCTCGCCAAGGTTGTCCAAGGGAATTTCTGTAAGCCATCACTACCATCTCTGCACAGGGAGGACGACTCACTGGCCCACCACGCAAAAGAGAAAACCAAACTTTTAGGCTCCTTTTTTGCGTCCAACTCGACTGTTGATGACGGGGGGAACACACCGCCGACCATCCCGCGGTGTGAGTGCTCCATGCCGGATGTGCGGTTCTCACAGCGCTCGGTTCGCAGAGCCCTCCTCTCACTGGACATCCACAAGTCGAGTGGGCCTGACGGAATCCCCCCAATTGTGCTGAGGACGTGTGCTCCGGAGTTGGCACCGGTTCTAACGCGTCTCAGTACTCCTACACCTTAGGCATAGTCCCGAAACCATGGAAGACCATCCGATACCTAAAAAAGGCGACCGCTCAGACCCGTCCAACTACAGGCCTATCGCCATCACCCCCTTGTTCTTCAAAATAATGGAATCCGTTATAAACTGCCAGCTCATGAGGTACCTTGAGGATCACCAGCTGATTAGTGATCGCCAATATGGTTTTCGTCGGGGTCGATCAGCTGGTGATCTTCTAGTCTACTTAACTCATAGATGGGCGGAGGCAGTAGAGTCCAAGGGGGAGGCATTGGCCGTTAGTTTGGACATTGCGAAGGCCTTCGATCGGGTTTGGCACAAAGCGCTTCTTTCGAAGCTCCCTCCCTATGGGCTTCCCGAGAAATTATGCAATTAGATCACTAGCTTTCTTGCAGATCGGAGCATCAAGGACGTTGTAGACGGTGCATGCTCCGACTACAAGCTTATTAACGCTGGTGTTCCACAAGGCTATGTGCTATCACCAACGCTGTTTCTTCTGCATATCAATGATATGTTGCAAACCGGTAGCATTCATTGTTATGCGGATGACAGCACTGGTGATGCTCTATACACCGGCCGTGCCAATATTTCTCGGGAAAACGTCACCGAGTACCGGAACAAACTTGTGTCTGAAGTCGAGTCTTTGCTGTACAAAGTCTCAGATTGGGGGCGACTTAATCTAGTCCAGTTTAATCCCCAGAAGACACAAGTTTGCGCGTTTACCGCTAAAAAGAACCCCTTTGTCGTATCTCCTCAGTTTAAAGGTACTCCCCTTGTTGCCTCAGCCAGTATCGGAATCCTTGGCATCGACATATCGAGTGACGTGCAGTTTCGTGGTCACTTGGAAGAGAAGGCCAAATTGGCCTCTAAAAAGCTTGGCGTGCTCAGCAGAGTGGGACAGCATTTCATGCCGGCACAACGCCTGCAACTTTACAAGGCTCAGGTTCGGCCTCACATGGAATACTGTTCCCATCTCTGGGTAGGGGCTCCCCAGTGCCAGCTCCTTCCACTTGACAACATCCAGCGCAGAACGGCTCGAATCGTCGACGACCGAGTCCTTTCCGATCGGCTCGACTCATTGGCGCGGCAAAGACATGTTGCATATCTTTGCATTTTCTTTCGAATTTACTACGGGGAGTGCTCTGAGGAATTGTTCGGATTAATCCCAGCAGCCAAATTTCACGAACGCACATCGCGGCAGAACTCCCGATACCATCCACACCATCGGTATGATTGGCGGTCCACCACTGTGCGATTTAGAAGATGTTTTCTTCCTCGTACGACTTCCTTGTGGAATCGATTACCATCAGCGATTTTTCCGGACCGATACGACTTAGGGACCTTCAAGAAAAGAGCGTACTCCTTTTTAAAAGGCCGGCATCGCATTTGCAATTCCCCTGGTGTTGCGGTTGTTCATGGGCGGCGGTAGTCACTTACCATCAGGTGAGCCGCATACTCGTTTGCTCACACTCCTATAAAAAAATTTATGTTCAAATAAAATAAAAAAAGAATCATTCAAATCGGTTCATCCCGAAAAAAGTTATGAGGTTACACACATAAAAAAGATACAGTTGAATTGGGTACCTCCTCCTACTTGAAGTCGGTAGAAAAAAGATGGACCGTAGCGTCGTCGAAATCACAACTTAAAAAAAACCTGCGGTTATCAAGCTACTTGCCAAGCGTGTCAACTATGAAAATTATTTCCCCTATGAGGCAATCAACGGGTAGGCCTTTCTTGAGCAGTGGATTGTTGAACGGTGAGGGAAACGAACGAACCATGGTGGCTCCATGGTTCGTTCATGCAATACTAAACTTAAAAAAACTATAGCGGCTTCATGCGGTATATATTAAGTAATCCTGCATGTACCTAACAAATACTCTTATGTATAAACCTTGTGAATAAGTTCTACTCAAAGCATTACGTTTATGTATTCAGTCGCTCAGCTCGCCCCTACGCGAACTTATTGAATTGTGTTTGCCCAAAAGCGTTCATTTGCACACTGAATTCATGAATGAGACACATTAACTGGATATTTTATCTTTTTGCGACGCGCAAACTAGGGCTGTCACCTATTTTAATATTAATTAAAATATAGTATGTATTTTCGTGGCTATTTCTTTAATAAATGTAATAAATGATGAAAAATAAAAAACATATAGTGTGTTTCAAATTAATTAATTTTTAAAGGAAAATTTTTGCTGAGTTTATTATTATTTACGACACCAAATGACAAGCTTATAAAAATATGAAGTAAAAGACGTCATTTCTGCCTACCTATAAAATATTTACTATATAATATAGTAGGATTGGCAACCCTAGGTCTAACAAAATCAAATGTGATTACTCGCTCAAGTGTTCTAAATAAGTGAAATATAAAATTCACTTATTCACTCATGAAAGTGTTTTATGGATAGAACAAGTTGTTTTTACTGAGGCACAACAGAAAAAAATTAAGGAAGGAATTGGAGTGAAGGAGTGATGATATTAATTCATTTTAACCGACTTCAAAAAAGGAGAAGGATTCTCAATAAGTCTGTATATATATTGGACCCGAAGCTTTTCATCGTGCAACACATGTTCGACATGTTGAAGCTCGGTGATCACACAGTAGATAGCTAGATGTAACACAATGCCTAAGTAATACCTTTTGTGGTAATACTGCATATTCCACGCGCATGTTGTGTTTTCTTGCTTCCTAGTTACAATCGAGATTCATTCTTCAACAAACAGGCATGTAAATCATAACTGAACATCAGAATTAATCATAGACGAAATTACAATCACTTTTAATATCAGTAAGACGTAGGTTTATTATCTCACTGACAAAATGGTATGAATCTTTCCTGAGTGCTCTTTTGTGTTCTCTGAGCGATGATAGTATTTTTGTTAAATGTTGAAACAATCTTTAAGTAAGCAAATCAATCTGGCTTTGCTTATTATTGGGAAATTTTAATTAAAATAAACGCGGTAAAATCTTTAAATGATTGCTCAACCGGTGAAAGACCACGGTCGCACAGAATACGAGCATAAAATATAAGAATAGTGTTTTATGGTGAATGATAGAATCGGAAACTATTTTAAATTGGAATTATCCCCTGTATCGGTTTATTTCTACGTTCGTTAAGGTCTGCCTTTAAATACTAATCAAACGGACACTTGTAGCAATTTCCTCTCTAAAGGCAACGTGACAACTAGTTATTAGCAAACAATAAGTGAGCTGTTAAGTGAAATAGAGCAGACGGTTCGTTGCACGTAACTATCAGGAAATTAAAGTACAAAGAATAGTGCATGTAAGAGAAAATTAAAGTTTGCATTTTGATTGTTAATCAAGGATAGGTATAGATGTCTTGCAATAGCACCCACTCAGCATCAGGTATAAGAGCACCTCTTTTGCCTACGTTAGGTTCTTGTTATGAAAAAGGTACGTTATGGTTTGGTTTATTGGTAATTTATGCATATGGACAAAATAGCTGATGAAGACAGCTGGAGCAGTGCGATAGGGCTGAGGCAAACGATTAGTGGACTGTATTACTTTTACGTTTACAAATTCATCTAAAGGTCAAAATACAAAATAAACGATGAATGATATGTCCTAAAGGAGTTTGACTTTGTACGTGTGTACACAATCACACGCCAACCTATAATTACATACATCACATACCAAATTTAATTACATGCCAATTAAAGGTTCTCTTAGTTTCAATCTCTTAGGTTCTCTTAATTTCTTTCTATCCCAGTCTTCAAGGGTGATAATATATTTTTTATTAAACTGAAGTGGCTACTGCAGCTCATGGACAATGAGGGCATCCACGCCTTTTTCTGCCACCAGGGCGGCGCATAATATTTGACAGATTCCATAGCAGGGAAGTTAATTTGTTCCGATAATATAAAGGTTAATGTTTGTTTCTGTAGTGTTAGGTATGTTTTATATTAATAAGATTAAAAATAAATAAACCAAACCACAGATATTCATAAAAGTAGAAAAATTAAAAAAAGTTTAAAATGTGCAAAAAATTATAGAGCAAACCACTGAGGCATTGTTTGGTGTATTAATATAATACACTAGACATTGTGTAACAAAAAACTTTACCTCAGTGTCAACTAGCGACATCTGGTGAGCAGCAAAATTATTAACCCTCATTGCAACAAACTTCAAGCAAAGCAGGTCACAGATGCGTTGTCACCTCTGAGAATTAAGATGACATGCCTCATTATCTTTAATCATACTGCTCTTTTTTTATGAAACTGAATTGAGAAATGAACTTACAGTTCAACTCATGGTTAGTCACTATTGCAGCCCATGGACACCTGCAGACAACTAAAAACAAAGGAAGTTTTATTAGATAGGGAATGCCCACGTATACCCTGCCTCGCGGGTCCAAGGACGGGTTATGTCCATCTCGTACTGACTAAAATTCCATAGTGTTACACCTTCGCCGCATATTAGCAATCCTACAGCAATGCTTTAGCACACATCCCATCACTGGCGTTGACCGCCTCATGCAAGGCAAGAACCCGTTTGAGGACTAAGATAGAATGCGTGAAATCCTGCTCCTATACCATTTATCTGATTACGCTGAGATTTTAGTTATTTGTAGTGCGCGCACTCGCAAATTATTCTGACAATTAAAAGGCATCGCAACGCACATCGAGCACAGTTAGTAAATTATTTAACAAATTAATGGTAGAGCCATGCTGCAGCTATATTAGTAATATAGTTGTAGTACGAATAAGTCGGTTCGTATGGTGAGTGCAGAGAACCGGAGACCAATTTTACTGGAAAAGAGGCATTCCATCTCAGTCGTCACGGGTGACGACGCATCTGCATTTTGATTTTTTGTTAAGGATAAATGTTGATGTCTATGCGTCACAGCAACCACTTACCATCAAGTGGACTGTGTGCTCGTTTGTCACCCTGTCCTATAAAAAAAATGTAGCTATGGAAAATGCCAGACTTCGTTTACGTCAAACGTAAAATAAGTACTCATACAGGCGACGAGCTGCAGCGTCAAAAGTGCTAGATGACTGGTACTGCAGTCATAAATCCACCTACCATGCTTCACGATTCAGGCCAAGATTTTTCATATAATAAGGGTGACAAACGAGCACACAGTCCATTTGATGGTAAGTGGATGCTATGCCCCATAGACGTCTACATTTATCCTCGATTAAAAACCAAAATGCGTTGTCACCCCAGAGGACTAAGATGGAATGCCTCGTTTCCATTAAAAAGGGTCGCCGGTTTTCTTCACTAACCATACGGAATACAGCAGCAGTAAGCTGCTATTTTACGCTGGTATTATGTGAGAGCGTGGTCCTTCCCCGGTCGAGCCGACCCATTCGTGCTACGACTATAATAATATAGCTGCAGCATGGCTCTACCACGTACTTTTTTGAGCTTCTTGAGGAAGCAGTTATTTCGATATTACAGACAGATGCTTCAATTTTATTTATATGTATGTATATAAAGATGAACAGAAAAGATTTCTTATGCGTATATATAATTAACGACTCTTTTGAGTTAGGAGAGTTCTGTTCGTACGCAAAAAATGAAAACCTACACGTATCACGTCGTGCTTTTATTACCAACATCCATTTGAAAGGAGAATTTATATAGCGTTACACTTATAAGGACTTAGCGGTATTCAGAGATAGTCTCGAGCTTAAATATTCTATTCTGTCAAAACTATTCATGTTTTATGTACATAATATGTTATTCTTTTATGAACATATTGCGATGCCTAAGTTAATATATTTATTTCTTTTAATTTGTCACTGAGGGACTCTTTACATTGTAGGTTATAAATGGCCCGTAAAACCCTATTTTGAAAAACAAGAAGGCATGGTTAACGTCAGTTGCGTTACCCCACAACAAAATAACATAAGACTGTTTAATTTTGTCACTCACTGACTGACAGATCATCAAAACTCTAAGGCACTTCTAGCAGACGTAGAAGGTTCAAATTTAGAATACAATTAGTTTTTAGTGTACAAATCAAGTAAAACTTAAAATATTTTGTAATTTCGGTCCAATTTTCGAGATACACCAACTGCATAAACAACTTTGTAATCCTATATAAACATATATGTTTAAAAAGTTACATTTGCATCGAATGAATCAGTGTACCTGTATATGTATAATATAATTGAATAATGGATGTAGATAGGTACCCAAATATAATTATGTTCAGATGTAACTTGGAAAATGGTAAACAGAATAAAAAAGCAATAATGGGACATGTCTTATGAAGTTGTACCAATACCCCGCAAAGTATTAAAGGAGAAGAGGCAATATGAACAAGAATCAATTATTAAAATATATTAAATATCTCAATAACATAAATATGATTTAAGTTATCTTGTTTACATTGCCTTACATAGAGGAGTGGCCACAGAAAAATAAACTAAAATATAATTTAAGTTTAATGATGCATAATTTGACATGTAACAATAACTTAAATTTGACATTTAATTGTAAGAATATTAATGATAAATTTCATTTAGTAGATGTTAATAATTTAACTAAGAAGTATTTGACAAGAGATAGGTATTACCTATCAAAGTTTAGTTTGAGACTGGTAGCAAATACGCTATCTTATTATTTATATTTTAACTCAGCCAAATTATTCGCTACCTTAACACCTGCTTTTTTGAGCAGAAAAATAATTTTACAAATGATTTGAAATTAGTTCCAAGTAATTTAAATTAGATAATAAAACAATAGAGGTAATCTCTAGCAAAGATAATTTAAAAACCTTAGAATACAATTCAACAATACTTAACTATGTAATTTCACAAAATAGCAATAATAAAAACTGTATTAAGCTGGTGCATCAAAATATACAAGGTATGTTAGGTAAAGAACTAGAAATTTAATTATTTTCAAATAGTAACCTTATTCATATTTTATGTACTACTGAACATTGGTTGAAAGATTACAACTCCATATTTAATTTCAGTAATCACCAGGTGGTCAGTTCGTTCAATAGAGATACTAAATTACGTGGTGGCTCCTTAATATTAGCAAATAAATCCTTATCATGTAAAGAACGTAAATACATTGTGAGCCACTCTGTTGAGCGTACTGTAGAAATGGCATGATATATATAATAATGAGCTTTAGCACCTTATTTTTGCCAGTGTTTACAGACCCCCATGTTCAAATTATGATACCTTTGAAAAGGTTATGGAAGAAGGTTTAGTTAAGCTTAATAAACAGAATAAATCTCTTGTAGTGTGTGGAGACTTTAATATCAATCTCCTGGAAACTTCTTCCATCAGTATTAAATTTTGCTCTTTGTTCAAATCCTAAAATCTTGATAATTTATTCTTTGAAGCTACACATATTGCAGGGTGTAGTGCAACTTGTATTGATAATATTTTTACAGGTGTTGTACCAATCAACAAACCAATGATTCAAAAACTTAGTTCAGATCACTGTGGACAACTGGTTTCATTAACTTATATGCACAAAGAACAGGAAATTGAGAAAATTGTGTTTGTTCCTATTAATGTAAAAATGTTTAGCTTTCGTATTCTTTTACAAAGAAATAGATCATAAAATTGTATAGTTACTTATGAAAAGTGATGTTCTTATCCTTATCTTTTTTCAAAGAGTAATTTTTAAATGATTTCACAGCACAAATAGTCATTTTGCGAAATTAAAAACACCGGTGCGGGACGCATGTTCACAGCGAACGCCGCTGGCGTAATGGCGGCACGATCGAACGAATACGCCAATATTGGCGCCTTTGAAATAGAAACTTTTTGGCGCGCGTACACGATATCTGGACCTATAAAACATCGTTGCACGAGAGGTAGTACAAAATGCCTTTGGATAATGTGTTGCCTCCCGCTCCCATCCAGCTGATTTCTTCAAAAAGGGCATCAATAAACTGCCACTGCGTTGGCAAATTAAAATAAGTAATTAAACGCGACAAAATCCGTAAAAATAATTTTATTCAATGTGTATTCTTAATAAAAATTATTCTATTCTATTCAATGTTAACCTTCACCTTTTTTTTGAAGTTATCCTTTTGTTCATCGACAAACTATCATCTCATAGAAATAAGATACAAATTACACAAGAAAATTATTTCATATCTACTCTATTTATCGTATGATAAATAAAAACTAATATAATCTTGCATGTATATACTTTGAATAACATACAAAGGCCATCGGTTAGTATATCGATATCGTGAGTGATGTTCGTATAGACTACGTCAAGCAGGGACCTATTATTACAGGAGATTGGATCCAATCGCCTCGAGACGAGCTCGATATAAAAGGTACAATATTGCTTGGAAATAACACACGTTATAAGCTAACTCTTATATTATGTACGTTAATTTATATTTGTTGATGCAAAATAATATTAAATTTGTTATGTAATATTATACGATGAGATACCGCATGCTGTGTTGACTGCAATATTAAGTCTTTACCTATTAAATCGCCGTTTTTTATGAAATAAGTTAACGTAATTTTTTTTCTCTATATTTTTACCGACTTCGAAAAGGAGGAGTTACTCATTCGGCTGTATGTTATTTTATGTGTATTACCTCATAACCTTTTCTGCGTGAACCGATTTCAACGATTCTTTTATTAATTGAAAGCTGGTGCTTCTCATGTGGTCCCATATAAATTTGATCAAGCTCAGTCTAGTGTTTGAGTTATTGTTAATAATTTATATTGAAGTCGGTTGTACTAAATTTTCAATTTTTAATTATATAGGCATAAGGGTGAAAAACGAGTCCACAGTCCACCTGATAGTAAGTGGATACTGTGGCCCATAGACATCTACAATTATCCTAGATTAAGAATCATAATGCAGAACGTGGTCCTTCCCCGGTCGAGCCGACCCATTCGTGCCACAGCCATAATAAAGCAGCACTATAGCTCTATCAGTAAACTGTAATATGCTTAAAATTAAAATTAAGATATCTTAAAGGTCTAGGTCAAGGGGTCCCTATTGGACGTGCGAAATTAAAAAGAAATTGATTATTTTCTCTCTTCTGTATCAATCAAGTACTTATATTAATTTTATTAACTACTTCAATTTTCTCTTTTGAATTAATAAATGTAACAGTATTTATTTTGTCTTAGAATAATTATGTTGCTTAAGAATTAGAAACAATTCTTATAAATGTATGCGAAGACAAGTCCCGATATGTGAGGATAAAAGAGGGAAGTAGTGTTTGGTAGAATTAAATGAAATATTTTTTATTCAACATATATTACACGTAATAGTTGAAAGTCATTTATTCTTCTACCACTAGTTCGGTAAAAAATCTACTCAGGTAACAACAATCACAGCGTCAGCAACAATCCTAGCGTGAACCTTTTTTTAAAACAATTTATAATCATTTGAAAATGTAGTACAATTAAATATCACTCAAGAAACAGCATAGTAGCGATCACATCATTCCCAAGTATTATTCAAGTATTATCAGTGACATATTCTTTAAAATTATAAAAACTCTTTTCATACAGCTTTTGTTTAGTAAAAAATTTCAACTTTTTAACAGATAGACTCAGCATAATTTTTCCGGAACGAAAGCGAAAACATTACTCCGTGAAAGAATTGCTGACCCGTTAGAGGATTCGTAGTAGCTAGAATTAAGCTGTTGAAGTGGGGCTTTTGTTCTGTCGGAATGGAGAATGCCAGAAAGGTTAAGTTTTTATAGTGGCTTAATAAAACTATCTAACAGATCAGTCGGTAATTAGGCGCTTTAGTTGTAGAATTATTTTAAGTTGAAAAACTTCATCAATAATATTTGAACGCAGATAAGAGATCCTTGCCCAATATGCTGCAGCAGTGCTAACAGTGCGAACAGTGGTAGAGCCACGCGGCAGCTTTTGCTGTCGCACGGATGGGCCGGCTCGAATCGGGGTGGTACCACGACCTCACAGAATACCAGCGTGAAGTAGAGGTTTACCTCTGCGTTTCGCTTGGTGAGTGTAGGTGGCCGGAGGCCCTTTTTACTGGAAATGAGGCATTCCATCTTAGTCCTTACGGGTGACAACGCATCTGCATGTTGATTTGTAATAGAGAGATAGATGTAGATGTCTATTGGCTGCAGCAACCACTTACCATCAGGTGGACTGAGTGCTCGTTTGTCACCCTTATCCTAACCTACTAAGAAAGACAAGAAAGCCTAAGAAAGACTAAGAAAGCACCACGCTCAGACCACGACCACGTCACAGAATACCAGCGTAAAATAGCAGCATAATGCTGTTGTGTTTCGTAAGGTGAGTGTAGAGAACCGGAGATCCTTTTTACCGGTAACGAGGCATTCCATCTTAAGGTAATAAATACAATCAGGTGATAACTATTCAAATTAATATAAACATTAATTTGCTTATATCCGCGTAATAAAATAAAATGATTCTAGTTTGAAGAGCGCCTCCCGCCCTCCCTCAATTGTGTGGACTATCCCCGTCACCACTAATCCCAGCACCACTACTCCACTACACTAGGAAAGACACATCATTGTCGATAAATTGACACGTGTTTAGACAAGTAGACTCGTCTGCGGTGGCTATCTCTAAGTCTGTGGTGCTGGGATTAGTGGTGATGGGGGTAGGGCACGCAATTGAGTGAGGGCAGGAGGTGCTCTTTTAACTAGGTAAGACACATTATTTTATTTTATCACGCGAATATAAGGAAATTAATTTTTAAGATCTTTAATTCATTCGATCCTAGTACTCAGGAATGACAACGCATCTGCATTTTGATTCTTGATCGAGGATGAGTCACAGTATCGACTGAGGTTATTTGTGTGCTCGTCTATCACCTTATTCTAAAAAATATGGTTAATGGAAACAGGAAATAATTTGTCAGAATTGTGTTGAAACTTAAAAGCAACTTTTCCCATTTGCGCTGGCCGGCCGACAGACTTTCGTAACGAAGTCTGAAAATAAGATAATTTGGGGCGGTCACTCGTGACGTCACTAGGGAAATTTTAAATAATTCAATATTGTAGTAAAAGCTTCTTTAAATACAATTATTAGCCTTTTGCACGAACAGATAATATAATATACCTTTGTGATAGTTTGAAATAAAAAATAAAATAATATTTTTGAATTTGTAACTGGCACAGTGATCAAAGGGCCGTTTGCAACAATCAAGAGAAAGAAAAGTAATGTTTATTTTTCACTCAACTGGTGGTCAAAAACGGGACCGTCGCCGACGGTTTGCTGCTCCTATGTCTAACCTTTTGGATAATGATTTGAAGTAGATTGTTAGATAACGTACATAATTTAAAGTGTAATATTAATAAAATAACTGTTTTTAGAGGGAATAAAGAAATTTTTATTATATTTAAAGAATACTTATTACATAATAGTGATTATTCTAGCAGTATTTATCATATATTTAGGAGTGGAAAATTTCAAAATAATTAGTATGACAGCCGACATCACATTTTCGGCATTTTTTCCTAGTATTTTATGGCATTTCGGCACAACGTCTCTGAGTTGCACTGGAAATACTTAAATGGTCAGCCGCATCTAGACGTACATCGTCTGGCACCCTCCTTTTCCTAGACGGCTTCACTGGATGGCCTAAAGTGCGAGCCGACGCATATCTTCGTAGATAAGTTGTAACCACAGACCTGATAAAGAATAGGAAATAAAGATGCCCTTCTCTTACCCAGCTGGTGACAGCCTGTAATAAGCGATAAGCGATAAGTGATAAGCGTTCAAGGGTCACATCAGAAGTTTAAAATACAATTATATAAATAGTAAAAGTTTTAAATATAATTATTTTAACGGTGGTAGAGCCACGCAGCGGCTTATGCTGTTGCACGCATGGGCCGGCTCGAGCCGGGTTAGTACCACGACCTCACAGAATATCGGCGTGAAATGGAAGCTCTGCTTCCGCGTTTCGTCTGGTGAGTGCAGGTGACCGAAGGCACAATCCTCCCCCCCCCCCCCATCAACATGGTAGCAGAATTACATGACAGACTACCCCAGGAGGGTACCAGCATCCCTGGAGAATCCCTCGCTGAGCATCCACGACCATGCTATTCCACTCCTGAGCGTGGGTGCTCTGGCTGTCCCGCGTATTCTGGGGGGGGGGGGGCAAAATTCCGCTCAATACAATAACTGCTCGGGGCAAACTGAGCAACATGACCAAGGCGACCCCTGCCATGCTTTCCGTGAATTTTTGCAACATCAGGGGACTTCACTCGAACCTAAACGCTGTCAACTACCATCTCGAGACGGCGAAGCCGGCCTTGCTCTTTCTGACCGAGATGCAGGTGTCCTCTCCGGCTGATACTTCGTTTCTCTCCTACCCGGGGTACAAATTGGAGCGTTCATTTGTGCCTCAGGCTGGAGTTTGCGTATACGTCAGAGAGGACATCTGTTCTCGACGCCTCGGCAGTCTTGAAGGTTCGGACCTGTCCATCCTTTGGCTACGCGTAGACAGCGACGACCATCCGCGCGTTTACGGGTGCCTCTATAGGTCCCATAGCGGTAATGCCGAAACAGACCGACTCATCGACCACGTCCACATGGCTACAGATTTCTTGCTACAACAGGTACCATCCGTAGAGATCGTGATCCTTGGCGGTTTTAACGACCACCACGCCGAATGGCTCGGTTCACGTTTAACCGATCATGCGGGGAGATCTGTTTATGACTTTGCCTTGGCATATGGTCTGACACAATTGGTTACTTCGCCTACGCGGATTCCAGATGTTGAGGATCATACACTTTCCCTGTTGGACCTTCTGCTGACCTCTCATCCGGACGTATATCAGGTTTCCGTCGATGCCCCTCTCGGTTCTTCGGACCATTGTCTAATCCAGAGTATGGTGCCACTCACGCTCCCCTCGCGGTTGCGTTCTGCAGGTTGCCGCCGTGTTTGGCATTACAGGTCGGCGGATTGGGACGGAATGCGGTCTTTCTTTGCTTCCTACCCATGGGGGCGGGTTTGCTTCTCGCCGGGTGATCCCAGCGCTGTTGCTGACTATGTCACTGATGTGGTGCTACAGGAAATGGAACTATTTATTCCATCATCTGTGGTACCCATCGAAGGCAGATCTCAGCCTTGGTTTGGTCGCTCCTGTAAGACTACATTACGCAGTAAGCAGGAGTGTTATCAAGCCTGGGCTGCGGCTTCGGCGACTCGGGATGTAAGCACCAGCATGCTTAAAATGAAGTTTAAATTCGCCTCCAGGTCCTTCAAGAAAGTTATTGCCAAGGCAAAGTCAGAGCACATAGGCAGAATTGGCTAGAAATTAGTTCGCCTTCCTTCGGGAACTCGTGCATTCTGGTCTCTCGCCAAGGCTGTCCAAGGGAATTTCTGTAAGCCATTACTGCCATCTCTGCACAGGGAGGACGACTCACTGGCCCATGACGCAATAGACAAAGCCGACCTTTTAGGCTCCCTTTTTGCGTCCAACTCGACTGTTGATGACGGGGGGAAAACACCGCTGACCATCCCGTGGTGTGAGTGCTCCATGCCAGATGTGCGGTTCTCACAGCACTCGGTTCGCAGAGCACTCCTTTCCCGGGATATCCACAAGTCGAGTGGGCCTGACGGAATCCCCCCAATTGTGCTGAGGACGTGTGCTGCGGAGTTGGCACCGGTTCTAACGCATCTTTTCCAGTACTCCTACTGCCTAGGTGTAGTCTTGAAATCATGGAAGACAGCTTTTGTCCACCCGATCCCTAAAAAAGGCGACCGCTCAGACCCGTCCAACTAAAGGCCTATCGCCATCACCCCCTTGTTCTCCAAAATAATGGAATCCATTATTAACTGCCAGCTCATCCGGTACCTTAAGGATCACAAGCTGATTAGTGATCGCCAATATGGTTTACGTCGAGGTCGATCAGCTGGTGATCTTCTAGTCTACTTAACTCATAGATGGGCGGAGGCAGTAGAGTCCAAGGGGGAGGCATTGGCCGTTAGTTTGGACATTGCGAAGGCCTTCAATCGGGTTTGGCACAAAGCACTTCTTTCGAAGCTCCCTCCCTATGGGCTTCCCGAGAAATTATGCAATTGGATCACTAGCTTTCTTGCAGATCAGAGCATCAAGGTCGTTGTAGACGGTGCATACTCCGACTACAAGCTTATTAACGCTGGTGTTCCACAAGGCTATGTGCTATCACCAACGCTGTTTCTTCTGCATAACAATGATATGTTGCAAATCGGTAGCATTTATTGTTATGCGGATGACAGCACTGGTGATGCTCTATACACCGGCCGTGCCAATATTTCTCGGGAAAACGTCACCGAGCACCGGAACAAATTTGTGTCTGAAGTTGAGTCTTTGCTGTACAAAGTCTCAGATTGGGGGCGACTTAATATAGTCCAGTTTAATCCCCAGAAGACACAAGTTTGCGCGTTTATTGCTAAAAAGATCCCCTTTGTCGTATCTCCTCAGTTTCAAGGTACTCCCCTTGTTGCCTCAGCCAGTATCGGAATCCTTGGCGTCGACATATCGAGTGACGTGCAGTTTCGTGGTCACTTGAAAGAGAAAGCCAAATTGGCCTCTAAAAAGCTTGGCGTGCTCAGCAGAGCGGGACAGCATTTCATGCCGGCACAACGCCTGCAACTTTACAAGGCTCAGGTTCGGCCTGACATGGAATACTGTTCCCATCTCTGGGCAGGGGCTCCCCAGTGCCAGCTCCTTCCACTTGACCGCATCTAGCGCAGAGCGGCTCGAATCGTCGACGACCAAGTCCTTTCCGATCGGCTCGACTCATTGGCGCAACGAAGAGATGTTGCATCTCTTTGCATTTTCTTTCGCATTTACTACGGGGAGTGCTCTGAGGAATTGTTCGGATTAATCCCAGCCGCCAAATTTTACGAACGCACATCGCGAGCGCCACACCATCTGGGTGATTGGCGGTCCACTGTGCGATTTAGAAGTATTCTTCCTCGCACAACTTCCTTGTGGAATCGATTACCATCAGCGATTTTTCCGGACCGATACGACTTAGAGACCTTCAAGAAAAGAGCGTACTCCTTTTTAAAAGGCCGGCAACGCATTTGCAATTCCCCTGGTGTTGCGGTTGTTCATGGGCGGCGGTAGTCACTTACCATCAGGTGAGCCGCATGCTCGTTTGCCACCACTCCTATAAAAAAAATATGTTCAAATAAAATAAAAAAAGAATCATTCAAATCTGTTCACCCCGAAAAAAGTTATGAGGTTAAACACATAAAAAAGATACAGTTGAATTGGGTACCTCCTCCTTCTTGAAGTCGGTAGAAAGAAGATGGACAGTAGCGTCGTCGAAATCACAACTAAAAAAAACCTGCGGTTATCAAGCTACTTGCCAAGCGTGTCAACTATGAAAATTATTTCCCCTATGAGGCAATGGGTAGGCCTATTTTGAGCAGTGGATTGTTGAACGGTGAGGGAAACGAACGAACCATGGAGCCAATGCAATACTAAACTTAAAAAAAACTATAGCGACTTTATGCGGTATATATTAAGTAACCCTGCATGTACCTAACAAATACTCTTTTGTATAAACCTTGTGAATAAGTTCTACTCAAAGCATTACGTTTATGTATTCAGTCTCTCAGCTCGCCCCTACGCGAACTTATTGAATTGTGTTTGCTCAAAAGCGTTCATTTGCATACGGAATGCATGAATGAGACACATTAACTAGATATTTTATCTTTTTGCGACGCGCAAACTAGGGCTGTCACCTATTTTAATATTAATTAAAATATAGTATGTATTTTCGTGGCTATTTCTTTAATAAATGTAATAGATGATGAAAAATAAAAAACATATAGTGTGTTTCAAATTAATCAATTTTTAAAGGAACATTTTTGCTGAGTTTATTATTATTTACGACACCAAAGGACAAGCTTATAAAAATATGAAGTAAAAGACGTCATATCTACCTATAAAATATTTACTATATAATATTGTAGGATTGGCAACCCTAGGTCTAACAAAATCAAATGTGATTACTTGCTCAAGTGTTCTAAATAAGTGAAATATAAAATTCACTTATTCACTCATGAAAGTGTTTTATGTATAGAACTAGTTGTTTTTACTGAGGCACAACAGAAAAAAATTAAGGAAGGAATGGGAGTGAATGAGTGATGATATTAATTCATTTTAACCGACCTCAAAAAAGGAGAAGGATTCTTAATAAGTCTGTATATATTGGACCCGAAGCTTTTCATCGTGCAACATATGTTCAACATGTTGAAGCTCGGTGATCACACAGTAGATAGCTAGATGTAAGACAATGCCTAAGTTATACCTTTTGTGGTAATACTGCATATTCCGCGGGCATGTTGTGTTTTCTTACTTCCTAGTTACAATCGAGATTCATTCTTCAACAAGCAGGCACGTAAATCATAACTGAACATCAAAATTAATCATAGACGAAATTACAATCACTTTTAATATCAGTAAGACGTAGGTTTATGATCTCACTGACAAAATGGTATGAATCTTTCCTGAGTGCTCTTTTGTGTTCTCTGAGCGGTGATAGTATTTTTGTTAAATGTTGAAACAATCTTTAAATTAGCAAATCAATCTAGCTTTGGCTTATTATTGGAAAATATTAATTAAAATAAACGTGATAAAATCTGTAGATGATTGCTCATTGAAAGACCACGGTCGCAAAGAATACGAGCATAAAATATAAGAATAGTGTTTTATGGTGAATGATGAAATAGGAAACACTTTTAAATTGAAATTATCCCCTGTATCCGTTGATTTCTACGTTCGTTAACGTCTGCCTTTAAATACTAATCAAACAGACACTTGTTCGCTCCCATTATTAGTATTTCGAAGCAATTTCCTCTCTAAAGGCAACGTGACAACTAGTTATTAGCAAACAATAAGTGAGCTGTTAAGGGAAATAGAGTAGACGGTTCGTCGCACGTAACTGTCAGGAAATTAAAGTACAAAGAATAGTGCATGTTAGAGAAGATTAAAGTTTGCATTTTGATTGTTAATCTAGGATAAGCGTAGGTGCCTTGCAATAGCATCCACTTAGGATCAGGTATAAGAGCACCTCTTTTGCCTACGTTAGGTACTTGTTATGAAAAAGGTACGTTATGGTTTAGTTTATTGGTAATTTATGCATATGGACAAAATAGCTGATGAAGACAGCTGGAGGAGTGCGATAGGGATGAGGCGAACGATTAGTGGACATGCTTTACTTTTGTGTCAAATTCATCTAAAGACCTCAAAATATAAAATAAACGATGAAGGATATGTTCTAAAGGAGTTTCACTTTGTACGTGTGTACACAATCACACGCCAACTTATAATTACATACATCACATACCAAATTTAATTACATGCCAATTAAAGGTTCTCTTAGTTTCAATCTCTTAGGTTCTCTTAATTTCGTTCTATCCCAGTCTTCAAGGGTGACAATATAATTTTATTTATTAAACTGAAGTGATTAACAAACTTACATCTGATCGTAAGTGGCTACTGCAGCCCATGGACATTGAGGGCATCTACGCCTTTTTCTGCCACCAGGGCGACGCCACTTAAAAGTGAGGTATAATATTTGACAGATTCCATAGCGGGGAAGTTAATTTGTTCAGAAAATATAAAGGTCAATGTTTCTTTCTGCAGTGTTAGGTATGTTTTATATTAATAACTTTAAAAATAAATAAACCAAACCACAGATATTCATAAAAGTAGAAAAATTAAAAAAAAAAGTTTAAAATGTGCAAATAATTATAGAGCAAACCACTGAGGCATTGTTTGGTGTATTAATATAATATACTAGACATTGTGTAACAAAAAACTTTACCTCAGTGTCAACTAGCGACATCTGGTGAGCAGCAAAATTATTAGCCCTCATTGCAACAAACTTCAAGCAAAGAAGGCAACAGATGCGTTGTCACCTCTGAGAACTAAGATGAAATGCCTCATTATCTTTAATCATACTGGCTCTGTTTGTTTTATGAAACTGAATTGAGAAATGAACTTACAGTTCAACTTATAGTGAGTCACTATTGCAGCCCATGGACACCTGCAGACAACTAAAGACAAAGGAAGTTTTATTAGATAGGGAAATGCCCACGTATACCCTGCCTCGCGGGTGCAAGGACGGGTTATGTCCAACTCGTACCGACTAAAATCCTATAGTGTTACACCTTCGCCGCATATTAGCAATCCTACGGCAATGCTTTAGCACACATCCCATCACTGGCGTTGACCGCCTCATGCAAGGCAAGAACCCGTTCGAGGACTAAGATAGAATGCGTGAAAGCCTATTCCTATACCATTTATCCGATTACGATGAGATTTTAGTTATTTGTAGTGCACTCGCGAATTATTCTAACAATTAAAAAGAATCGCAACGCACATCGAGCACAGCTAGTAAATTATTTAACAAAGTAATGGTAGAGCCATGCTGCAGCTATATTAGTAGTATAGTTGTAGCATGGATAAGTCGGTTCGTAGGGTGAGTGCAGAGAAACGGAGACCAATTTTACTGGAAAAGAGGCATTCCATCTCAGTCCTCACGGGTGACGACGCATCTGCATTTTGATTTTTTATTGAGGATAAATGTAGATGTCTATGCGTCACAGCATCCACTTACCATCAGGTGGACTGTGTGCTCGTTTGTCACCCTGTCCTATAAAAAAAATGTAACTATGGAAAATGCCAGACTTCGTTTACGTCAAACGTAAAATTAGTACTCATACAGGCGACGAGCTGCAGCGTCAAAAGTGCTAGATGACTGGTACTGCAGTCATAAATCCACCTGCCATGCTTTACGATTGAGGCCAAGATTTTTCATAGAATAAGGATGACTAACGAGCACACAGTCCAGTTGATGGTCAGTGGATGCTATGGCCCATAGACATCTACATTTATCCTCGATTAAGAACCAAAATGCGTTGTCACCCCAGAGGACTAAGATGGAATGCCTGTCGTGAAGCGACAATTAAAAAATAGAACCTAACCTAACAACAACGAAACAACAAAAATAAAACAAAAATAATATATTTAAAATTTTAAAGAGATATTTACACTTTTATATAAAAAAAATGAAGTATGATGATGGTGATGGGTGACGTGAATTATAATTAAATAGAAAATAAAGATAGATGATTACTGAAGCGGAGCCTGAAGATCAAAGTGGCACACCGCGCTTGGCGGTGGTAGCACGCAGCGCCTGGTCTAAGCACACGCAGCGCCTGGAGTAGGCACACGCTGCGCTTGGAGTAGGCACACGCAGCACCCAGAGTAGGCACACGCGGCGCCTTGATTAGGCGCTCTCAGCGCCTGGAGTAAATGCTCGCAGCGCCTGAAGCAAGCACGCACAGCGGCTAAAGATAGCACGGGCACTAGTAGATGGAGGCGTAGGCGACGACTTTAGGTGAAGGCAAAGGTCTGCAGGATCCCGGAGCAGTGCGGCCCCGCGCTTGGAGTAGGCTAGGCGACGACTTCAGGTGAAGACAGAGGCTTGCAGGATCCCGGAGCAGTGCGGCCCCGCGCTTGGAGTAGGCTAGGCGACGAATTCAGGTGAAGACAGAGGCTTGCAGGATCCCGGAGCAGTGCGGCCCCGCGCTTGGAGTAGGCTAGGCGACGACTTCAGGTGAAGACAGAGGCTTGCAGGATCCCGGAGCAGTGCGGCCCCGCGCTTGTAGTAGGCTAGGCGACGACTTCAGGTGAAGACAGAGGCTTGCAGGATCCCGGAGCAGTGCGGCCCCGCGCTTGGAGTAGGCTAGGCGACGACTTCAGGTGAAGACAGAGGCTTGCAGGATCCCGGAGCAGTGCGGCCCCGCGCTTGTAGTAGGCTAGGCGACGACTTCAGGTGAAGACAGAGGCTTGCAGGATCCCGGAGCAATGCGGCCCCGCGCTTGGAGTAGGCTAGGCGACGACTTCAGGTGAAGACAGAGGCTTGCAGGATGCGCCTGGCCTGCAGGATCCCGGGGCAGTGCGGCCCCGGGATAAGGCCTTTAGGAGATGCTTCAAGTTTGGAAGCTGAAGCGAGACTCGATTTATTGGCCGATTGTTCGGCTTTTATACCTTTTTAGAGAGAACGGGAAATTATTTAAATTAAAAGCAAATTTTTGTAAATGGCCCAGAGGAAAAGAGTATTTATGTGGAAATATTGAAGTAAAAACATCAGACCGGAAACGAATTTGAATAAAAATTGCCATGACAACCAGATAAACAACGATGTCAAAACATGTCAATTTTTGGTTTCAGGCTCATAATTGAAAAACGGCAAGATTTAAGTAAGAAATGAGATATTATTGATATAGGAAAAAAGGTAGCGCAAAAGCGCGCACGAAACCCGAAATTGCAGAGTTACGGAGAACTAAATAAAAGATCAAAAAAGGTAAACTCTATTGACACCGATTTAAAAAGCGTGAAAATACGAAGTGAAAATGACCTGTTATTGTGCTATTATGGTCCAAAAACGTTACAGGATCCTATGGAAATAAAGGTGATGCAAAACACAAATGCAGAAAATCAAAAACAGAATGGAAAAATAAATTTAAAATAGTATAAAATGATATGTAAGTACCATAACACTACATGCCTCGTTTCCGTTAATAAGGGTCGTCGGTTTTCTTCATTCACCATACAGAATACAGCAGCAGTAAGCTGCTATTGTAAGCTGGTATTATGTGAGAGCGTGGTCCTTCCACGTACCACGTACTTTTTTTGAGCTTCTTGAGGAAGCAGTTATTTCGATATTACAGACAGATGCTTCAATTTTATTTATATGTATGTATATAAAGATGAACAGAGAAGATTTCTTATGCGTATATATAATTAACGACTCTCTTGAGTTAGGAGAGTTCTGATCGTACGCCAAAAATGAAAACATACACGTATCACGCCATGCTTTTATTACTAACATCCATTTGAAAGGAGAATTTATATAGCGTTACGTTTATAAGGACTTAGCGGTATTCAGAGATAGTCTCGAGCTTAAATATTCTACTCCATCAAAGCTATTCATGTTTTTATGTACATAATATGTTATTCTTTTATGGACGTATTGCGATGCCAAAGTTAGTACATTTATTTATTTTTTGTCGCTGAGGGACTCTTTATATTTTAGGTTATAAATGGCCCGTAATACCCTATTTTGAAAAACAAGAAGGTATGGTTAACGTCAGTTGCGTTACCCCATAGCAAAATAACAGAAGACTTCTTATTTTTCTTACAATATAATATGCTGCAGAACTATGTCTGCTTGCTAATTTAGATATACAGGGGCCCCATTGAAGCTTTGAGTCAATAGTAATTTCTAGAAAAACAGTGGTATACCCACAAGAATAAACTCCGTTTACCCCATATTACATACAGATTTCAATTTTATTTATATGTATAGAAAAGAAAATAAAAATGGATAAAGACACCGAGAAATGTCTAGATATAACAAAGGATGAATTAGAGAGATGAGATTGTGAGGAGTATTCCGAGAGAGCATTGTATGTTTCCGGACGTGCCGACCCATTAACGATTTTCAATTCTACTTCTAAGTTTCACAGTTTAAACTCTGAATAGTTTTAAAATTTAGTACTACTTTCCTTTGAGTCTTTTGACTTCCACGTCCGCAAACTTATAAAGACTTTGTAATAACAATATCGTGAATTGTAACGATAATGGAGACCGCCATGAGGGTTAAAAGTAGCTTATCTGTAAATAGTCTCCTTATCTCGTCGGCTGAAAAGTAAGAAGTTTATAATTTAGAAACAATTGCCTAACTTAGAATTAAATATTCTATTTAAATAAAACTAATTTTACGGATTTTATCGCGTATATTAACTTATTTTATATTCCCGACGTTTCGAGCACTTTACAGCACCCATGGTCACGGGGGGGACTGAGGTGTATGACGTCCCAATGTCATAGTTAACCACGGCTACCTCCAGATTAAAAATTATTAATTTTTGATCCGATCCACGCAGTATGAACTTACAGTATCATGAAGTCTTGCAGTTGTATGCTTGGGTTGGGATTTAATTTTATTAATTATGGGATCCCAAGCAGATGGTAGCACCCAGCCATCTTCTCTATTGAAATTAGGATGTTTCTTGATTTCAATAGCCTCGCGAATCATCCTTGGAAGGAATCGGTGTTCTTTAGCGAGGATTTGTGGTCTATCAAATCTAATGTAGTGACGGGGGCGATCCTGTACGTGTTCACAGACTGCAGACTTCCCGGAGCGTCTATTCTTCACATCAGCTATGTGTTCTTTAACACGGGTTTTTATAGATCTTTTAGTTTGTCCTATATAAAGATCTATAAAAACCCGTGTTAAAGAACACATAGCTGATGTGAAGAATAGACGCTCCGGGAAGTCTGCAGTCTGTGAACACGTACAGGATCGCCCCCGTCACTACATTAGATTTGATAGACCACAAATCCTCGCTAAAGAACACCGATTCCTTCCAAGGATGATTCGCGAGGCTATTGAAATCAAGAAACATCCTAATTTCAATAGAGAAGATGGCTGGGTGCTACCATCTGCTTGGGATCCCATAATTAATAAAATTAAATCCCAACCCAAGCATACAACTGCAAGACTTCATGATACTGTAAGTTCATACTGCGTGGATCGGATCAAAAATTAATAATTTTTAATCTGGAGGTAGCCGTGGTTAACTATGACATTGGGACGTCATACACCTCAGTCCCCCCCGTGACCATGGGTGCTGTAAAGTGCTCGAAACGTCGGGAATATAAAATAAGTTAATATACGCGATAAAATCCGTAAAATTAGTTTTATTTAAATGTGTAGTGTTCGCGTAAATATAAGAAATCATTAAATATTCTATTTTTATGAAAGAACATGTTAATTTATCTAAAGTTGGAACTTAACTTTACAAAATATTAAAAAGTGCAGTAACAGAGTTACCGCAGCGCTGATAAATAAGCACACGTTAATCAAATTTTCAGGCCAGCTAGAAAAAAAACTTTCCCATGTGACACAAATATTGTGTTGACCAATTTTGACAGACAACGTCTCTCGACCACGCTCTCACAGAATACCAGCGTAAAATAGCAGCTTAATGCTGCTGTGTTTCGTATGGTGAGTGTAGAGAACCAGATACCCTTTGTACTGGAAACGAGGCATTCCATCGTAGTCCTCAGCGGTGGCAACGCACTGCATTTTGATTTTTAATAGAGAATAAATGTAGACGTCTATGGGTCACATTTTGAATCGATTACCACCAGCGACTTTTCCGGACCGATACGTCTTAGGGACCTTCAAGAAAAGAGCCTACTCTTTTTTAAAAGGCCGGCGACGCATCTGCAACTCCTCTGGTGTTGCAGTTATACATGGGCGGTGGTAGTCACTTACCATCAGGTGAGCCGCATGCTCGTTTGCCCCTTCTCCTTTAAAAAACACACTTACCTTCAGGTGGACTGTGTGCTCGTTCGCCACCCTTATTCTATAAATTAAAAGTTGCTACACTGCAGCCGCAGTTTTTATTTTTTGTTGTTATTAGGAAGATTCTGCTGTCCATCACCTAGTCTGTTCACCATGTAGTGGCGGTGTAAGAATATCTGCAACCCCATATCATCCCGTGGGTGTCGTAAGAGGCGATAAAGAAGAACAATAATTTTATCTTTAAGCTAATTTATTTTTCTTAAAAAAAGTCACCTTCGCACTAGGATTTTCTCCTGTGTCGTGGAGGCAGTTTACAAACATAAATTGCACGAGGAGAAACATCCACACCCGGAACAATTATTTTTAGGCCATACAAATACTTGTTTCGTGCGGAACCGTCTGTAAATAATTCAATCAAAACTTAAGACGTAGATGAGCAATACAAAAATATAACAATGTAAAAAATTTTTACTTCCTTTGTTCACTTTGTAATATTTTTGGCGCGAATAGAGCAACACGGGCCACCGATGGGTCGGCCTGTCTGTATCCGAGTTGTCACTGTCATCGAGCGATACTATATTATGTATGTGTGTGTGAAATTGTTAGCTTATTGATTTAATTGTTATGTGTAAGTTTCATAGTAACAGACGATAGTTTTTGTGTGCGCAGATATCCCACTGAAAATAATGACATACTCATACAGTTCTGTATTGGGGAAAAACGCTATGGCTACTCCTATTGTGTTGCCCCATGTTGGCACCTCTTCTTAACTTCTCTTTGAATCTGTCCTTAGTACCAGTACCAAGTTAAATTTACAGCCTATATACACGTCCCACTGCTGGGCAGAGGCCTCCTCTAATTTCTGAGAGGGTTTTAGGGCAAGGAAAGGTCCGCCGCGCTGCCCCAATGCGTGTTGGCGAACTTCACATGTCTTTGAAATATATTCTTTTCCTTATTTGTCAGTTTCCTCACGATGTTTTCCTTCACCGCCGAGCACGTGGTAAATCAGCACTTAAAATTGCGATTAACAATTTCATTGGTGCCGGCGGGGATCGAACCCGGGTTTCTCGCATACTGTGAAACTTACAATGAGTGCTAACCATCTGAGCTACCACGGCTCTTACGGGACTTTAGATGTGGTTGTAGCTAATGATATCGGACGGTAGTTGCACTTGTCGGAAGTATCACTAGTTTTATTTTTAATAATAAGCACTATCACCGTCTTCATTAGCTCATTTGGCAGATAGGAATGCCTAATGCATAGCGTGAATAGCAGCCCTAAGAGTCTCGGTAGGTGTAGCCCCGCATTGTGAAAATGTTCAATGCTAAGGCCGTCGTGTCCAGGAGACTTCCCTCGCGTCATTCTTTTTATCATTAGAGCAACTTGCTTAGCTGTGACGCGGTCCGGCACCCCCGATACCACGACCTCCCCATCCACTACCTGCGCACTTTTTAGCGGAGACTCCACTTGAAAATGACATCTGAACATGTTCGCTATATCTCGTGGTTCACTGCTGTAGTTAACACTCACAGGGGCGCTAGGCTTTGGACTTAGTTGTTTTGTTTGTTGCCAAAATCCCCTAAAATCTTTATTCCTGTGTTTTGAAGCTAAAATATTCATTTTTATTTGCTCCTAATTATTCTGACAATACATTAATTTGCTTTTGAAAATTTTTCTCGAATCATACATTTCATTATAAATGGTACCACTATTAGGCCGACCATTACATACCAAGGTTAGATACTTTTGCCTAGCGTTCCTGTGAGCGTCACGGACATACTTGTTCCAACCTAAAATAGGACGACCGCGATGTGGTTTGCCACTTTCCAAACGACCAACATAGCTGACCACAGCAGCCTCCTGCAACGCTATTACAATATCACTGTAAAGCGAGTCTATCGCGGCTAGGTGTGCCGCGTCACTATTACTACACAAACAATCGCCACACTGATCGAACTCATGTGGAAAGCCAACCTTTCGCAGTTTATCATTACAATATTAAGTAAACATTTCTATTTGGCTTAGGTCTCTTTCTCCCCATAGAACCTTATTTACTTTAGAACGCGGTAGCTCAATAGTCTGACAAACGGATTTTATGTTGCATTGAATTTCTAGCGGGTAGCGATCAGACCAGTAAACACCATAATGTACTTTTACAGATAGCACCTTGCTTAGTGCAGCTTCAGTAACGACACAGTGGTCAAGCCAACTATTGCTTCCGTGCGCTTCACTAACAAAAGTGTATGCATTGGAATTTATACCTAACATTTGAATATCTACACATCTACAAATGGCGACAGGTCACAGCCACAACGTGCGATCCCCGAATGCCAATAAGGCTGAAGGGGAAAATTTACAAATCGATCATCCGACCTGTCGTCATGTATGGAAGTGAATGCTGGGCCGTCAAGAAGAAGGATGAAAATAGACTGCATGCGAATGAAATGAGAATGTTACGATGGATGTGTGGTGTGACAAGGATGGATAAGATAAGGAATGAGTATATAACAGGAAGCCTGAAAGTAGCGCCAGTGGTAGAAAAGGTGAGAGGAAGCAGATTGGCATGGTTTGGGCATGTGATGCGGAGGAATGAAAGTCATGTCACAAAACGAGTGTTGAATATGAATGTGGAGGGACACACGGGCAGAGGAAGGCCGAATAAAAGATGGATCGATTGTGTGAAGAGTGATATGAGAATGAAAGGAGTAAGTATGGAAATGACGGCTGATAGAGAGGAATGGAACAAAAAGATTTACTGCGCCGACCCCAGATAATGGGAAATGGTTTAGAGAATGATGATTTGAATATCTACACATGTCCAATTTTGTTCAATACAGAAGTCTAGAAGTTCATTGCCAAACAATCTTCCGGGTGTCGTGAAGCGACAATTAAAAGAGAAGGAAAACCTAACCTACGATCAGCAAAACAACCAAATAGACCAAGACAATAATATATTTAAGTTTTTAAAAGAGTATTTACAATTTTATATATCAAAAATGGAGTATGAATGTGAGGATGGATGATGTGATTTACAAATTATTTTTAAAAAAAAAAGGTAATAAAAAAAAGATTTATGTCGTAGCTGAGTCCGAAGATCCCAAGCGTGCTCTCAGCGCCTGGAACGAGCACGCACGGCGTAGGTGGGTAGGCGTGGGCGTCTCTAGGGGACGACCTCAGGTGAATGCGGCGATTGCAGGATCGGCGACTTCAGCCCAGACAGGAGCTTGCAGGATCCTCAGCGACTTCAGACAGCGCAGTGGCCTGCAGGATCCGGTGACTGCAGGCGGGACAGAGGTTTGTAGGTTCCGGTGATTTCGGGCGGAACAGAGGTCTGTAGGTTCCGGCGACTCCAGGTAGAGTAGAGACTTGTGGGATCTCGGCGACTTCAGGCAGAGCAACGTTTTGTAGGATCCGGCGACTTCAGGCAGAGCAACGGATCGTAGAGTCCAGTGGCTTCAGGCAGGATAGAGGCTTGCAGGATCCCGGGGCTGAGCGGCCCCGGGATAAGGCCTTTAGAAGATGCTTCCGATACGAGAACTGAAGCAAGACTGAATTTCTTCACCGATTGTTCGGCTTTTATATCTTTCTAGAGAGAACGGAAAAATTATTTAAATTAAAAGGAAATTTATTGTAAATGACCTAGAGCAAAAGAGTATTTATGTGAAAATATCGAGATAAAACATCATATCGGTAACGAATTTGAATAAAAATTGCCATGACAACGGTATAAATAGTAGTTGTCATAAAAACCAATTTTTGGTTTTTGGACTTTTATTAAGAAATTATTACATTTAAGTATGAATTGAGATATGATTCACATAGGAAAAACTTATGCACGGCTGCGTGCATGAAGCCTGAAATTGTAGAGTTACAGAGAATTCAATAAAAGACCATAAAAGGTAAGACTTCATTGACAGCTATTTTAAAAGTGATAAATAGTGTGAAAATACGAAGTAAAATGATATGTTATTGTGTAAAAACGTTACAGGATCCTATAGAAATAAAGGTGATGCAACATATAAATGCAGAAAATCAAAAACAGAATGAAAAAAATAGTATAAAGTGATGCAAAACATGAATGCAGAATATCAAAACAGAATGAAGAATTAGTGTACAATGAAATGTAAGTAGTATAACACTACATTTTCCCCCCGACCCTGGAAAATTTTTGACTCAGCAAAAATTTTGATATATAAATTCTAAAATAAACCATAAAAACACAGCTTTGCAGAAACAGACATCACCAGTCAAAATCAGATATACTATCTCTTACATTCATCATCTGCATTCAGGTAAGGGTGGAGTTCACATTCAATGACTACCACTCTAAAAGTGTGTTTTCAAAATGACATTAAGGCTTATTTAAGGAGTAGTCAACTGCTACTGTGTGGGAAAAAAAAATTAGTCGAAGAAACACCACTCTTAGAAGTGTGTTTTCAAAAGGACATTCAGGCTTATTTAAGGAGTTGTCAACCGCTCCTAAGTGAAGATAAAAATTAAGGAAGTAGTCAGCTGCTCCCAAGTGAAGATAAAGGTAAAGAAATACCTCAAGTAAGCTTTAGTCGCTATGACTTAAGTAAAGATTAAGAACGGCCAGAGCGGTAGGGCTCAAAGCCAGAGATCAGCAACATCACCAACGAGATGTGTCTGAAATAAAAATAAAAAGTGACGATTAACCAACGAAAGTTCGAGGTCCTAAAGTAAGATGTGTTGAAGAACACTGGATCATCAAACAAACAAACAAATTAAAAGAAATAAAAATAATAAGGTGAAAATGATGGTGATATTTATACATATATACAAATTAATAGTAAATAAAAGTTAAGAAAATTTATGATTTTACATCTTTAATGTGCCACTTGCCTCTAACTCCATTAGGGTCTTCAAGCACATAGACTAGTGGTGACAGTTTAGCTATCACTTTGCACTTGATGAACTTAGGGGCAAGTTTAGCATTAAAGTATGCGCCGGCATCGCTTAAAACATGGTTTTTACGCCAAACAGTGTCTCCCACATTGAATTCTTTAAAAGACCGACGAAGATCATAGCGAGCGCTATTTTTAGCGTGAGCTATGTGAAGTTTAGTTTGCACTTTGTGAAATATAGATGAGAGGAGACCAGCATTAGACGCGTAAATATCACGAGGCATAAATACCAATTCCTCGAGGTTCTGAGTTGGAGTATAGAAGGAACCACAAGGTATTGGTTCCCTACCAAAGACTAAAAAATTTGGAGTAAAACCAGTAGCTACATTTGTAGCGCTGTTCATTGCGTACTGAATCTTAGCAAGATGGTTGTCCCAGGATCTATGATCGTCTCCTACTAGAGATGCTAGAGCTGTAATAATTGTGCTATTAAACTTCTCCGTAGGATTAACCTGAGGACAATATAAAGCTGTGTGAAAAATACAAGGAACATTATAAGAATTTAAAAATGAGTGGAATTCTCGCGACTGAAATTGAACAGCGTTGTCCATTATAATAGTTTGAGGAATGCCATGAACTAGAAAAACTGAATTTTCCAAAACATTAATAATATTAGCTGAAGTAGCACGTTTAAGGGGAAAAATCATAGTATATTTAGTAAAATTGCAGTTAATCACTAGAATATACTGATTTCGTCTTCGAGTCATTGGCAATGGACCCATAAGATCTAAGGATATAGTTTGAAAAGGTCTGGAGCAAAGTTTGGGTTTACCCATAAGACCATAGGGAGAATGATTAGGGTGTTTGTAGGTTAAGCAGGTTTCACAAGTCGAGATTAATTCAGCAATGTCCTTAAACATACCAGGCCAATAGTATTTTAATGATATTTTCTTGAATGTTTTGAAGATACCAAGATGGAGTTCTGAAGGGGAACCATGGTTAGCTTCAATAAGTGCCTGTCTATCTTGTGGTAGTGGAACTTCTTTCCAAATAAAGTCATCGTTTAGACGATCGGGAGAATGGATACAGCGGTAAAGTTTGTTATCCCTGATAGTGTAGTTGGGATATGCGTCTGGATTGTTGGAACATCCGAGAAAAATTTTGTTGTAGTGTTCAAGTTTACGATCAGGTGATTCTTCAATCGTAATGGGATGTACGCCTTGAGGTGAAGTTTCTCGTGTATTAGGACGTTCTTGATTTTTATGTCTTGATAATAAATCTGGAACAACGTTATCCTTTCCTTTTTTATGTTTTATGACAAAGTTAAAGCATGATAAGCGTAAAGTCCAGCGAGCAAGTCTTCCTGATGGGTTTGATAAATTCTGAAACCATTTAAGCGCAGCATGATCAGTATATATTGTAAATTCTTTACCATTGTCTAGGTAACATCGCCAATGTTCTAATGCAGTTATTACAGCCAATGTTTCTCTTTCAGTAGTTGAGTAGTTCCGTTGATTTTTATTTAGTGCTTTACTCATGTAAGCAATCACGACTTCTTTATCATCTTGTTGTTGGGTAAGCATTGCTCCTATGCCATAATTTGATGCATCACAATGTACAGAAAAAGGTAGTTCGAAGTTAGGGCAAGCAAGGACAGGAGCAGTTACCAAGGCTTCTTTAGGTTTCTGGAAAGCAGCTGCAGCTTGTGAATTCCATAAAAATTTAGGAGCGTTCTTCCCGGAACAGGTTAGTTGGTTGAGTGGTCTTCTGAACCAGCTGCAGGTGCCTATGAATCTTCGTACTTCTTTTCTGCAAGTAGGTACAGGATATTCTAAAATAGCTTTTATTTTATCTGGATCTGCACGTAAACCATACTCGTCCACAAGAAAACCAAGGTATTTCAGTTCTTTCTTGAAGAATTGACTCTTCTCAAAGTTAATAGTTAGATTGGCATATGATAGTTTTTCATGAACTTTCATGAGAAGCGATATGTGTTCATCAAAAGTCTCACTAATAATAACAATGTCGTCCAGAGAGCAAAATACCTTGTTCTCAAATTCAGGAGTAAACAGCATATCCATTAATCTTTGTAGAGTTGCAGGTGAGTTGGTGAGGCCAAAAGGCATTACTTTAAATCTAAACATACCTCTTCCAGGTACATAAAAGGCAGTTTTATCTTTATCCGCAGGATTCAAGGGAATTTCCCAAAATGCTTTTGCAATGTCAATGCTTGATAAGTATTTGGCATTCTTCAGGTTGTCCAAAATTTCGCTTATTAGTGGCAACTTATAAGCATCACGACGTGTAATTGAGTTAAGCTTCCTGCTGTCAACACAGAAACGCCATTCACCATTCTTCTTCGGAGTGATGAGAACTGGAGATAACCAAGGACTTTCGCATTGTTCAATGACCTTCCATCCCAGCATCTTGTCAACTTCATTAATTAACGCCTTTTGTTTTTCAGGAGACAGTCTATAACATCTTTGTTTGATTGGAAGAGAATCACCAGTATCAATCTTGTGGGTGATTAAATGTGTGCTTCCCAGGATACCTTTTTCCTCAAAAGAAATTGTTTTGAAGCGTTGGATGATGTCGTTAGCGATGTTCTTTTGGTTAGGAGTTAAATGCTCATAAGGTAAAACTTTAGTATCTTTAGTTTCGATAGCAGAACATTTAGATTCTGTAAAGTTAAGAGAAGATAAAACACTAGGTAAAAGATTAAATTTTCTCCAAAAGTCAATACCTAATATTAGCGAAGGAAATATTTCAGGGAAAACATAAGCTTTAATTAAATGAGTTTGATTATTAAAATGAACAGGTAAGTCAAAATAACCCAAGGAATTTTTTTTTTGATTATTAGCAGTAGAGACAGTAATAAGATCTGACTTGAAAAGTTTGCAGCCCAGTTTAAGAATTTCCAAATGAGAATTATTACCCAGAATAGTTACTGAACTGCCAGAATCTAGTAAACCAGATAAAGTTTAGTTATAAATTTTGACATTAACGAATGGACGATTAAGATCTTGTTCCTTGGAGTAGAGTGTAGAAGAGATTTTGTAACAAGAAAAGAAGTTTTGAATTGTTTTAATCCAATTAGTCCAATCGTCGTTATCAAAGTTTAAGTTACTTTTCAAGTCAGTAGTTAGTTTTTTGAACTAGTATTAGATTTGGGAGAACAAGTAGGGCAATCTGCAGTTTTAAAACCTTTAAGACCACATTTGAAACAAATCACGAATCGTGGTTGAGTACAGGTGTTTAAAGAATGATCTTGTTTACGACAGCGAACACAAAAGGAGCTTTCTTGAGGAGCTTTGGTTTGAGAGAGACTATTAACTTGCCTAGAAGGGTATTTGTAGGATGAAGTGAATTTATTCATGAGGGGAGGAGAAGGTCTTGAGTTATTAGAAAAATCTGAAGAGTCAACTGAACTTGAAGTGGAATGCTTGTAGTTGAATTCAGAAATAAGAGGACTTTGTTGTACATTTGGTTCTTTAAATTGTTTGTCTCTGTCTAGGAATTTTTCATAGTTTTGGCAAGTAGCCAAAAGAGAGTCGATAGAGTCAATGTCTTTTAGAGCTACGAAGACAGAATAACATGGGCGAATATTCCTCAAAATAATCTCCAATTGTTCTGTTTCAGAAAGTTTCTTCGAAAGACGAGAAAACATTCCAGACATGATGGAAATATAGATGACAATAGGTTCATCTCGACCTTGAGTTCGATTCCTAATCGCTTCTAAAAGTTTGTGATCATAATCAAAACCACCAAAGTCTTTGATTAATAATGAAGAAAGTTCGTTCCACGTTAAGTTTGGATTCTGATTATATTTAAATCTGAACCAATGAAGAGCATTGTCAGTGAAAATTTCAAACGCTTGTGAAATCAACAAGTCTTTGGACAAGCCACGAGCTATACAGTATTCTTCCAGTTTTTGAAGAAAGGATCTTGGACAGCTTTTACCATTGAAGGTGTGTCTTTTCAGATCTTTGAAGACGTTGGATGGAGAAAAAGATTGAGGTGGTGGTGGAGGATACGGGGTATGGACCTGAATAGAAGTTTGAGAAACAAGAGGGAGTTCCGTGACAGTCAGGTCAACCGTAACAGTCGGGTCATCAGGAGGGTCAAGTGATGGAACGTCATTTTCAGTTGAAGGTGGAGTCAAGGATTCGAATTGTTTAGCCATAGCGTCATATTTCATCTTCAAAGTCTCGAAATTAGCTTTAAAGTCTGGATATAAGTCAGTATCTATTTGCTCTAATCTGTAAAAAACATGGTTAATAAAAGTTTCTATTAGTCGTAAATATTTGGTTTCACCTTGTAAAAATTTTTTAATTTTACAGTCCAGATAGGTCAATGTAGAATCAATTTGAGACAAGTCATCCTCGATCGGAATTGGAGAAGTCAGAATATCTTCAGGGTGAGAATTCGCAACTAAACGTAAAACTTGTTTTTTTAGAAGCAAAACAGTATTAGCTGGTTCCTCACATCTAATCTTCACTTCGTATTCAAGTTCGGCCTTGTTAAGGAATTCGTACTTAATAACCCTTTTCATTGTTATAATTACGTGTAAAGTTAAGTTTAAGAAATAAAAATATTATTAAAAATCGTACCTCTAAGTTATCTAGAATAAAAAATATTAGAGTGATGAATGTAGCTTAGAGTGAAGAATGTAAGTGAAGTGTTATAATATGTAGGCCTAAATATCCAAATAAGTTGAAAAACTAGAAGAAGTTTTGTTTTAGAATTTTGAAGGTATGAAAAGGATGTGTAAATGAATGATGAATAGTAAGTTAAGAACAAAAGGGAAAGCAATTAAATCAAAAGGAACTAGACAAGGCGCAGTAAAGGTGAAGAATTAAGAGAGAAAGAGGACTTTTACGTTGGGCGCCAAACTGTCGTGAAGCGACAATTAAAAGAGAAGGAAAACCTAACCTACGATCAGCAAAACAACCAAATAGACCAAGACAATAATATATTTAAGTTTTTAAAAGAGTATTTACAATTTTATATATCAAAAATGGAGTATGAATGTGAGGATGGATGATGTGATTTACAAATTATTTTAAAAAAAAAAGGTAATAAAAAAAAGATTTATGTCGTAGCTGAGTCCGAAGATCCCAAGCGTGCTCTCAGCGCCTGGAACGAGCACGCACGGCGTAGGTGGGTAGGCGTGGGCGTCTCTAGGGGACGACCTCAGGTGAATGCGGCGATTGCAGGATCGGCGACTTCAGCCCAGACAGGAGCTTGCAGGATCCTCAGCGACTTCAGACAGCGCAGTGGCCTGCAGGATCCGGTGACTGCAGGCGGGACAGAGGTTTGTAGGTTCCGGTGATTTCGGGCGGAACAGAGGTCTGTAGGTTCCGGCGACTCCAGGTAGAGTAGAGAGTTGTGGGATCTCGGCGACTTCAGGCAGAGCAACGTTTTGTAGGATCCGGCGACTTCAGGCAGAGCAACGGATCGTAGAGTCCAGTGGCTTCAGGCAGGATAGAGGCTTGCAGGATCCCGGGGCTGAGCGGCCCCGGGATAAGGCCTTTAGAAGATGCTTCCGATACGAGAACTGAAGCAAGACTGAATTTCTTCACCGATTGTTCGGCTTTTATATCTTTCTAGAGAGAACGGAAAAATTATTTAAATGAAAAGGAAATTTATTGTAAATGACCTAGAGCAAAAGAGTATTTATGTGAAAATATCGAGATAAAACATCATATCGGTAACGAATTTGAATAAAAATTGCCATGACAACGGTATAAATAGTAGTTGTCATAAAAACCAATTTTTGGTTTTTGGACTTTTATTAAGAAATTATTACATTTAAGTATGAATTGAGATATGATTCACATAGGAAAAACTTATGCACGGCTGCGTGCATGAAGCCTGAAATTGTAGAGTTACAGAGAATTCAATAAAAGACCATAAAAGGTAAGACTTCATTGACAGCTATTTTAAAAGTGATAAATAGTGTGAAAATACGAAGTAAAATGACATGTTATTGTGTAAAAACGTTACAGGATCCTATAGAAATAAAGGTGATGCAAAATATAAATGCAGAAAATCAAAAACAGAATGAAAAAAATAGTATAAAGTGATGCAAAACATGAATGCAGAATATCAAAACAGAATGAAGAATTAGTGTACAATGAAATGTAAGTAGTATAACACTACACGGGGTCATCGTTAAAATCTCCTAAAATATATACGGTTTCGATATTGCAACTCTCAACTTTAGATGCAATTTCACTTAAACGTTGAACATATTCTAAGAGATTGTCAGATGAGTCTGTAGGCATATAAACAGTGAAAATAAGTATTAGCCGTTCCAACACACACGCCTTAATAGCACTAATTCGATTACTTTCACATGGAATCACAGACACACACCTAAACTTACTGTTTCTCCATAACAGTGCTACGCCACCGTACGGTCGCCCACACAGTATCCCATTAGATATGTCCACAGCTGATTTACCGCAAAAACCAAAGTCGTTGCTTGTTTTACCAAGTTCCGGTATCTCGTGTGGTAGGAGCCAAGTTTCTTGCAGCGCAATAATATCGGCACTTTGACAAAGCACTTTTACTGCGTCAATGGATCTTTTGAAAGACTTACAATTAAAGCTAATTAATTTTAAATTAATATTGTTAGTCGTACTATCCATTTAAGTTCAGCCAGTATCAGAATTCTCTTGTCTGTTTGAATGTCTCTTGCTAAGTTCAATAAAACGACGGAATGTTATACCATTGGCCCACACGTTACAGTCCAAGAACATACTTAAATTATTATTAGGTACATATATTTTATATGAGTTGTATTCTCTCTGTTGCTTCGATTTGATCTTATGAATGGTGACTTCCACATTCGTTTTACTTTTTATGTAGGATACTATGTCTTCTTCACAAGTTTCTTGGTGCACATTATTTATAAAGATAGGAACATTGGTATTCGCAGCCTTAAAACTACTTTTAATAACGGTGCTCGTTCCTTTTCTACCTAAAAATCTGTTTTGACGCTTTTTCCTCTGTACAATTTGCCAATCTTCATCCCGCCCATTCAAAGCGCTTTGTCATTGCTTGTATCAGCTGATCGTTCATTGCACCGACACCTGCAGAGGTATTAGTGACTGCAGTAACTGAGGCACCATGCATTTGTACCGCGGTTTCGACAGCCGAAACCGCAGTGGGCTCCTCCACGCGCATGCTAGCCGAGCTCGGTGCAACAGATAAATTGCCTGCAGACATCAAATGCGACAGGGACAGTCAGTGATGCGCTTGCTCGGTTCGTCCTCCTGCCGCTTTGTCAGTAACGGTCAGATTGTTATTTTTGTTGTTTACCGTCTCTTGAGTAAAGTGTAAAAATTCTGTAGGGCCACTATCACAGTTATATTCGGAGCCATTCAGTATGCAGTTTGTACCTCGCTTTGTATTAAAAAAGTTATCGTGCTGGAGATTGTTGACTATCGATGTTTGTTGTAGGTTGATGATTTCATTTTTTAATTTTAAATATAAGATTTTATTTATAATTAAAATTAAAAAGAAAATTCCGATAATTACATTAACATAATATAATCCTATTTGTATATTTGCACTACTAACATAATAATAATTCACAAAATAATGATAAAATACATGTAATAATTAAAATTGTAATGTCAAAATAATAATGTCAAACGAGTATGAGTTATTGTCTCAAAATTAATAACATAGATAACGTTTCGTTCAATAAATTATGATAGTTAAAATTTAAAAATTGTCATATAAATAATTGTCAATATTATAATACGCTTTTTTGGTTAAAAATGTGTTTAGTTGTTTCTTAAAAATGTGAAGGCTCTTAGAATCTCTTATATATTTAGGTAAATTGTTATACAGACGAGGACCCATACAGAATACGCTTTTTTGAAACAAAACAGTCTTACTATTGAGATGGCACAATTTATCTTTATGACGCTGGACATTGAGTTTTTTGTAAAGACTTAAGTTTTGACGTACAAATAAGACTACCTCATATATATCTTTTATATATAAAAAGTACGTGTCACGTTGTTTGTCCGCGATGGACTCCTAAACTACTGAACTGATTTCAATGAAATTTTTGGTCAATGTGCAGTTTGGTCCAACTTAAAAGATAGGATAGCTTACATCTCAATTTATAGTCGCAATACAATACTATTTTATTGAAAATTATTTGTCTATTATTTGACAGTCACAATTATCTGTTAGCTCCAAACGATTCTGTCAGATGACGATATCTGTTGACTGGATTGAGTAAAGATTTAATAGATGGCGCTATGTTAAAATGCCCACGTTTAATATAAGCTACAATTTAGTAGTATAACCACCACGTGTTGCTGTAAGTATACAACAAATAGAACCGATTTCAAAAAAAATTTGCAGACTGTGTGCAGTTTGGTCCAACTTAAAAGATAGGATATGTTTTATACCAATAAGTGACCCTCAATTTTTTTATTGCTAATTTCAGGAGTTTTTTTGGGAAAGCAAATGGTTGTTCGGAAAGGGCAGAACAATAATTTTAAATTAATGAAGTATGGCTTACAACTCACACTTTGGTTAATTTTACAAATGGCTCGTAAGCATCACTGTGGACAACTGGTTTCATTACCTTATATGAACAAAAAACAGGAAATTGAGAAAATTGTGTTTGTTCCTATTTATGCAAAACGCCTGGAGAGATTTAGAAGTAATATGGTAAAAAACCTTCCATCGCTTTCTTATAAGAACAATGCAGACTTTTTATATGGAGAATTATTTACCCTTATAAGCAATGAATTTAAAAAAACATTTACTTCTAAAACATTCTCCGGAAACAGTCGCAAGGTATTTAATGAGTGGGCGACAGTGGGAATTCATAAAAGCAGACGAAGGTTATATGACCTTTACCATGAATGATCATTTAATCCTTCTGATGCTTTTAAAGAATATGTCAAAAATTTTTCTAAAATGTTTAAAAAAGTTTGCTCCACAGCCAAATCGTTACATATTAGCAACAAAATTAAGACGGCTAAGAATAAAATGAAAATGACGTGGAGTATAATTAACAGCGAAACCGGTAATGAAAAACCTCGTAACTCAAACTATCAATTAAAAATTAACAATGAATTGACTAAATCAAATCAAGAAGTCGCAGCGGTGTTTGAGAAATATTTCACTGATATTCCTATTTTGATAACAGAGTCTTTGAATTCTTCTCCAACTGTCGCCGAGTCATTACTCAAACAGAATGTTAATATCTGTTTAAAAGAATTTAGATTTGAAAAAGTATTACCGCAAGATATTGTAAAATACTTCAAAACCATTGATGTAAAGAAAACCGCAGATTTGTGGGGGATTTCCGTGACAGTTATTGCGTCCATAATAGATTTAATTGCACCTCATCTTGCTATTATTTTTAATACTTGTATCGATTCTGGTGTGTTTCCTGATTTAATGAAGTATAGTAAAGTAATACCTTTATTTAAATCTGGTAGTACATTGGACCCCGCTAATTTTAGACCTATTTCTGTACTACCAACTCTTAGTAAAATTTTTGAAAAAATTATTTTGGATCAATTGTTAATTTTTTTTAATACAAATAAATTACTTCATAAAAACCAATTTGGATTTACAAGGCGTCGCTCGACGTCTGATGCCGGTGTTGAGCTTATGAAATATATTTTTAATGCCTGGGAGAATTCACAGGATGCCTTAGGTGTTTTCTGTGATCTTTCCAAGGCTTTCGATTGTGTTCATCATGAAACATTAATCAGGAAACTACAACATTACGGTGTAAAAAATTTGGCGCTTAGACTTATTACTTCATTGTTAAGTAACAGAACTCAAAAAGTCGTGATAAATGGTAAAGGTTCCTCCGGATCGGTAGTATCAATGGGCGTTCCTCAGGGCTCGATTCTTGGCCCATTCCTGTTTTTAATCTATATTAATGACTTACCTTATCTTGTAGGGGACAATCACGATATAGTATTATTTGCTGACGATACCTCTTTAATTTTCAAACTGAAACGGCAGTTAATTAATTTTGACGATGTAAATAATGCTCTATCGAAATTAGTACATTGGTTTAACGCCAACAATATGCTCTTGAACGGCAATAAGACAAAGTGTATTAAATTTACAATACCTAATGTAAAACATTCGAATACCATTGTGCTATTAAATGGGAAGGAGTTGAGTCTTGTGGATACCACTGTTTTTCTCGGTATTACTATTGACGCGAAACTTCAATGGGGCCCCCATATATCTAAATTAGCAAGCAGACTTAGTTCTGCAGCATATGCTGTAAGAAAGATTAGAAGTCTCACAGATGTTGAGACAGCTAGATTAGTGTATTTTAGTTACTTTCATAGCGTAATGTCTTATGGAATTTTGCTATGGGGTAATGCGACTGATATTGAAGCTATATTTTTTTTGCAAAAGAGAGCCGTTCGGGCAATTTATAACCTAAATTGTAAAGAGTCCCTCAGACAAAAATTTAAAGAAATAAACATATTAACGTTGGCATCGCAATATATTTATGAAAATCTCATGTATGTACATCATTCATCATCATTACAGCCCTTCACAAGTCCACTGCTGAACATAGGCCTCCCCCAAGGAATGCCACAAAGCACGGTCCTGAGCCACCTGCATCCATCGACTTCCTGCATGTCTTACCAGGTCGTCACTCCATCTTGTGGGGGGACGCCCTACACTTCGCCTACCGGTACGAGGCTGCCACTCGAGAACCTTTCTTCCCCATCGATTGTCGGTTCTTCGAGCTATATGGCCGGCCCACTGCCACTTCAGCTTACTAATCCGTTGGGCTATGTCGGTTACTCTGGTTCTACTGCGGATATCCTTATTCCTAAGTTTATCACGCAGAGAAACTCCGAGCATAGCCCTCTCCATAGCTCGCTCAGCGACCTTGAGCTTCCTCATACGGCCAGCAGTGAAGGACCACGTCTCAGTTCCGTAAGTCATCACTGGCAACACGCACTGGTTGTACAATTTTGTTTTAAGGTTTTGAGGTATTTCTGACGAGAATGTATGTACATAAAAACATAAATAGCTTTAATAAGAATAAGGATGTGCATTCTTTAAACACTAGGAACAAACATAAGCTTGTAATACCAGTTACTAGACTCCACAGAATCAGTAATTCATTTATGGGGCAATGTATACGCTTTTACAACAAAATCCCAGAACATATTCAAAGTTTATCAATAAACAAGTTTAAAAGTTTTATTAAAGAAAAACTGTACAAAAGGGTTTATTATAATATCAAGGAATACATGAATGAAAATAACCCCTGGGAATAAGGTGATCGCCACCATGCTGGTTCTATTAAAATCATTTAAAAATTGTATAAATGAAATTATTGTTAAGTGAAATATGTTTGAAAAAAAAGTCCCGCTGGGTTTCTTGCTGGTTCTTCCCAGGACAGAGGTATTTTCCGAACCAGTGGTAAATAAAAAATGACTTTCAATAAGAATTATGTAATAATCAATATTGAATAAAAAAATATTCTATTCTTCTATTCTATTCATCTCTTTTGAGCTTTAAATACTGTTTCTTTGTCCGTACAATTACCCCAGAACATAATACCATATCTAAGTGTAGACATAACATAAGCATGATATGATGCCATTACGGCGGATGTGTCTACAACTTTCCAAGCATTATAACGCATACGAAAAACGATTTAATTTCATACACACACTGCTCAGATGAGACTGCCAGTTCATATTGCAATCTACATTTATACCCAAAAATTTTATATTATCTATGGTATTGATTTTTTGTCCCAGATAATTGATATTTAAATTTTTTATTTTATTACGTTTTTGATAGAATGTCATAAGTTTTGTTTTTTCTAAATTTATATTTAAATAATTTATGTTTAGCCAATTCATGATTTTCTCTAAAGCAAAATGTATGTTACTTTCTAAATCTATTTTGTTTTTGCTAGTGAAAATAACTGTGTATCGTCAGCAAATAATACTATTTTGTGATTAATGACGTTGGGAAGGTCGTTGATATAAATAATAAATAACAATGCTCCTAAAACACTTCCTTGCTACCGCAAGGAAGTGTTTTAGGAGCATTATATATAATAATAATAATAATATTTATTTATTTACAAACTGGAGTACCCTCCAGTTTGTACGACTCTGTATTCAGAAACATAAATTATTTCTTTTCTTGATTTTAGACAAATTTTTGTAATGTGTGTACTTTGTTTTCTTTTAACTAAATATGATGTTAGTAGATCTAGTGCATTACCTCGAATACCGTAGGCTTCAAGCTTTTTGAGTAATATTTTATGATCAATATAATAAAATGCTTTAGTAAGATCCATGTAAAGTGCACATACAGGTATTTTAAAGTTTAGGCTAGACATAACGGTATTAAAAAAATTGTATAGAGCCATATTTATAGTCTTATTTTTTCTAAAGAATATTGTTATGTTTCAAGGTATAGAGAGTTATAAATTATTTCCTCAAATACTTTTGAGAGCACAGGTATAAGTGCAGTAGGCCTATAGTTAGACATATTCACCCGATCATTTTTTTTTTGAACAGTGGTTTGACAATTGTAGACTTTAGTATTTTTTTTTATAGGATTGGGGTGACAAACGAGCACACAGTCCACCTGATGGTAAGTGGTTGCTGCGGCCCATAGACATCTACATCTATCCTCGTTTGCGAATCAAAATGCAGATGCGTTGTCACCCGTGAGGACTAAGATGGAATGCCTCATTTCCAGTAAAAAGGGCCTCCGGCCACCTGCACTCACCAAACGAAACGCAGAGGTAAACCTCTACTTCGCGCTGGTATTCTGTGTGGTCGTGGTACCGCCCCGGTTCGAGCCGGCCCATCCGTGCGACAGCAAAAGCCGCGTGACTCTACCACTGTTAAAGTATTTCTGGATATATACCATTACAAATACATAAATTGAAAATATAGCTAAGTACCGGAGCAATTGCACCGGATACATATTTTAAAGCTCTTGTACAAATTTCATCACAACCTGTACTGTTTGTATATTTAAGAGCTTTTATAGCTTTATCTATATCAAATGATGTTGTGGGTGGTATATATATTGAATTGGGATTGTTGAAAGTTAGTTAACTTTATATTATAGTTTATCACTATTTGGGCAGTCTTTATTAATTTTGTTGGTATAGAAATTATTAAATGCCCTAGCTATAACTAGCGGATCCTCAAATATATCACCATCAACAATAATTTTACGAATTGCTTCATTTGTGCCATTTTTGTATTTATTTATCACTTGCCAGGTAGCATTAGATTTATTTTGTGCTGTGTTAATATAGTAATTATTTTGAGACTTTTGGGTAAGTTTGACAATTTTGTTTAGACGTTTGGAATACTCTTTTAATATAGTTTTATTTTCTACGCTGCGTTTTTTTCTGTATTGCCATAATAACTGTCGTTTACGCTTAGTACATTTTTTATTCCATTAGATAACCATTTTGTTTGTTTACGTGAATAGACTTTAATATTTTAATGTCAGGAAAGCATAGGCGATAGAGAAGGGTAAACAAGTCATGAAATTGGTCAAAAGCAAGATTAGGATTTTTTTCCTTGTAAACCTCGTTGAAAGTGAGAGAGTTCGAATAATTCTTAAAGGACAATGTCCAAAATCGCCCTGTATAATAAAAGCATCGGACATATACGATAATTGATTTTCTATTTTATTATGTTAGTTGCAAATACTTTTATAACACGGACTAGCTGCGTGCAAAAATGAACATTAAAAAGTATTATACTCGACTAATAACATTAATCGCCGCCATCTTCGCCAAACATCATGTGGTGTCGAAAAATGATTAGAGATGCCCAATCAATTGTAATCGATTTTTGAATTTTTAATGAATTGTTGTATATTTTTTAATCTGAATTACATTTTGAATTTATTTCGAATAAACTGCAAAAAGAAGCTACAATAAAAATATTAAATTACCATTTCTTTATATTCTTTTATATAATTCCCTAAAAGTTTAATTTAAAAAACCTACTATACCTATTGAATGAGGTCATACTCGATTTTGAATAGGTAGTTAGAATAATGTTGAAGAAAAATATTCAGGATTTTCTAATGATCGTTTAGAAATGAGTGTATTTTACGTCTTACTAAACGATAACTTAGGAGTTTACGACAATGAATATAAAAAAACACTTCTCGTTACTGTATTAATTATATAATATTGTTCTTTAAAAAGAGATATATTTAAGACTAGATACAGATGTTATTATTAATATTGTTGCAAGAATAGAAGAAGTAGAGACGCACGTGTTATTATAAGTAAAGCAGAGATATTGTCATACTTGTTATGGTATTAATATTATCGTATGACAAAAGATGATGTATTTAATACTGTTTGTAACGTATGGCTATAATAAATCTTAGGAAATATTCATAAATTGTACCGTAATTGGCGTTCCTATTTTTGATGTCACTAAATGGTCACTTGTTACTTGTCAGTCTCTCATGAAAAAATTACGATCTCCAAATAGATTCAAATCGAACATTCTAGAATCGATTCTCGATTAAATCAAGCATTAACAGATCTATTTTTGATCAATCGCGACATTTTCAAACATGCCTAATATAGACGCAGAACATTTTTGACGGTAATATACCGTAAATACAAGTAACTGTATAGAAACATCATTAAATGAATAAACATAACATCACACCTGTATTGCCAGAAGGAGTAGATAGAGGTATGTATTATTATGTTATACGTCCCATGTAATAGGGGCCGCGCGTATTGCCAAACACCGGACACAAATCCAGACTCCGTGCTACTACTGGGAACTTCAAGTTATTAAAACCCAATAATGATTTGCCTGACCCTGGGATCAAACCTAGAACAGAACAGTTTCTCTGTCTGTCACAAGGAACAGATGTTCCAACTATGCAAAAGTATTTCTTGAATCGTTTGAAATATACGAGTAGCTAGTTCTTGAATAAGTCCGATTCGAGAGGTTTTTGTATCGATATCGGACAAGAATTCTTCAGATCTATATCGATCAGGAAAATCGATTATTTTACTATAAACAAACAATAAAACGATTTCAAATGTACATACCTACTTTGTACTGTCATCTCTCATTCTGTCAAAATTACATTGGTTGGCGTCGTTTGCAATAATTGTAATTGTCTTTGTAATTGTATCGGTGTTGTGATGACTTTCGGGACTATATATTGAACATTACAACTTGGCTATTTTAACGGACTCTGATTGCTTTCAAGAACGACTTACCTTGCTGTGATTTTTGGAACTGTGTACCGCTCAAACGATAACGTATAAACGGTCTTACGCATACGCAATGGAAAGTGTATTTTGTGTAAATTGCGGCTTTGCTGGTGGTACAATATTGTTGAAAGATGAACAAAGAAGCAATCGTGCAATATTGCTGTAATTGCATTGTTGTACGCAGAACCATCGGTTGCTGCGCCCATGTTATGACCATTAATTGGTACTTGAACTTTACGAGACATCAAAATAATATCGACATCCCTGCACAGTTTTTAGACAATATTCTAATTACCTATGTAGAAGATGAACAATAAGCATGAAATTAATCTGTGTTTTATTTCTAATTCAAACATAGTAAGTTAATGTAAGTGTAAAAACAACTTATACTACCAATTAGGTACTGAGTCGGTAATGCTGGTTTCATAGTCATGCGTTTGAAGAGCGCCGTTCAGATGTACACGCTTGCAAATGCACTAGATAGTAGTCGATAATATTCACGCTATTCACACGCGCGCTGTTGAAACTTGGTAGAAACGGTGGTTGATACGCTAGTTATTCGACGGCATGTCTAATGGCGTGACTGGCAGTCTAAATCCTTATACATTTAGGTACTAGGTATCTTACCGTACCGTATATGCTAATGACAACATCTAAATGCTAACAGCCACTATACTACATACATTTTTATTTTTACATTAATACACACGGATATTATCTCTCATTTTAAAACCAATGCTCAGAAACAGGTTTGTTAACTAGATTCTATGCATTTATATGTTGCACTTACATACACTTAGGCTTTAGAACAAAAAATGTATACCTAATTATGTAGAATGGTACTAAAAATAGCTAAATGTTTTATCTGATCTATGAAAAACAGTAATATTCGTGGTTCGATTATAACCTCAAAATCTGATATTTTTTTTGAAATATATCTATTATGCAGCTAGTCCGCTATAAAAATAAAATCAAATAGGGATTTACTAATGATCCGCAATAAAATACATAATTTTGCGATGCTCTTGGTTCCAGGGCGAACAATGTATGAGCGCAGAGCAATGTCCTTTGTGAAGATTTTCTACATTATAATCGCGTCTTCTTATATGCCAGTAATTAAGATAGAAGCTTTGCTTGACTGGGTATATCAACAGTTGTGCCGTATGGTATTAATACAACTGTAGTTTTTAATTTGTTTATGTTATATTTTATACTATGAATAAAGTTTATCTAAAAGTTTAGACAAATTTTTCAAGTTGCAAAGTCGAACCTTAATAAATTGTTTTTGTAACTTAAATCAGATAAAGCCTTTCAATTCACGGTTTTATAGGAGTTATACAGAATCAAAATATCACCCTCAAGCCTTTTGTTATAGGAAAAGCAATTATTATTTTGTTTTTGTTGGTTAACTTCCAGCGGAACATTTTCACCAAGGACAGAGCGTTTGCCATGTCTGCCCTGCCTCCGTAAGATGGAATGTCTCGTTCCCAGTACAAAGAGTATCCGGTTCATTACACTCACTATAGAATAGAATAGAATAGAATAATTTTTATTCAATATTGATTATTACATAATTCTTATTGAAAGTCATTTTTTATTTACCACTGGTTCGGAAAATACCTCTGTCCTGGGAAGAACCAGCAAGAAACCCAGCGGGACTTTTTTTTTTACAAACATATTTCACTTAACAATAATTTCATTTATACAATTTTTAAATGATTTTTAATAGAACCAGCATGGTGGCGATCACCTTATTCCCAGGGGTTATTTTCATTCATGTATTCCTTGATATTATAATAACCCTTTTTGTACAGTTTTTCTTTAATAAAACTTTTAAACTTGTTTATTGATAAACTTTGAATATGTTCTGGGATTTTGTTGTAAAAGCGTATACATTGCCCCATAAATGAATTACTGATTCTGTGGAGTCTAGTAACTGGTATTACAAGCTTATGTTTGTTCCTAGTGTTTAAAGAATGCACATCCTTATTCTTATTAAAGCTATTTATGTTTTTATGTACATACATTAGATTTTCATAAGTATATTGCGATGCCAAAGTTAATATGTTTATTTCTTTAAATTATTGTCTGAGGGACTCTTTACAATTTAGGTTATAAATCGCTCGAACGGCTCTCTTTTGCAAAACAAATATAGCTTCAATATCAGTCGCATTACCCCATACCAAAATTCCATAAGACATTACGCTATGAAAGTAACTAAAATACACTAATCTAGCTGTCTCAACATCTCTGAGACTTCTAATCTTTCTTACAGCATATGCTGCAGAACTAAGTCTGCTTGCTAATTTAGATATATGGGGGCCCCATTGAAGTTTCGCGTCAATAGTAATACCGAGAAAAACAGTGATATCCACAAGACTCAACTCCTCCCCATTTAATAGCACATTGGTATTCGAATGTTTTACATTAGGTATTGTAAATTTAATACACTTTGTCTTATTGCCGTTCAAGAGCATATTGTTGGCGTTAAACCAATGTACTAATTTCGATAGAGCATTATTTACATCGTCATAATTAATTAACTGCCGTTTGAGTTTGAAAATTAAAGAGGTATCGTCAGCAAATAATATTATATCGTGATTGTCCCCTACAAGATAAGGTAAGTCATTAATATAGATTAAAAACAGGAATGGGCCAAGAATCGAGCCCTGAGGAACGCCCATTGATACTACCGATCCGGAGGAACCTTTACCATTTATCACGACTTTTTGAGTTCTGTTACTTAAATATGAAGTAATAAGTCAAAGCGCCAAATTTTTTACACCGTAATGTTGTAGTTTCCTGATTAATGTTTCATGATGAACACAATCGAAAGCCTTGGAAAGATCACAGAAAACACCTAAGGCATCCTGTGAATTCTCCCAGGCATTAAAAATATATTTCATAAGCTCAACACCGGCATCAGACGTCGAGCGACGCCTTGTAAATCCAAATTGGTTTTTATGAAGTAATTTATTTGTATTAAAAAAAATTAACAATTGATCCAAAATAATTTTTTCAAAAATTTTACTAAGAGTTGGTAGTACAGAAATAGGTCTAAAATTAGCGGGGTCCAATGTACTATCAGATTTAAATAAAGATATTACTTTACTATACTTCATTAAATCAGGAAACACACCAGAATCGATACAAGTATTAAAAATAATAGCAAGATGAGGTGCAATTAAATCTATTATGGACGCAATAACTGTCACGGAAATCCCCCACAAATTTGCGGTTTTCTTTACATCAATGGTTTTGAAGTATTTTACAATATCTTGCGGTAATACTTTTTCAAATCTAAATTCTTTTAAACAGATATTAACATTCTGTTTGAGTAATGACTCGGCGACAGTTGGAGAAGAATTCAAAGACTCTGTTGTCAAAATAGGAATATCAGTGAAATATTTCTCAAACACCGCTGCGACTTCTTGATTTGATTTAGTCAATTCGTTGTTAATTTTTAATTGATAGTTTGAGTTACGAGGTTTTTCATTACCGGTTTCGCTGTTAATTATACTCCACGTCATTTTCATTTTATTCTTAGCCGTCTTAATTTTGTTGCTAATATGTAACGATTTGGCTGTGGAGCAAACTTTTTTAAACATTTTAGAATAATTTTTGACATATTCTTTAAAAGCATCAGAAGGATTATATGATCTTTCATGGTAAAGGTCATATAACCTTCGTCTGCTTTTATGAATTCCCACTGTCGCCCACTCATTAAATACCTTGCGACTGTTTCCGGAGAATGTTTTAGAAGTAAATGTTTTTTTAAATTCATTGCTTATAAGGGTAAATAATTCTCCATATAAAAAGTCTGCATTGTTCTTATAAGAAAGCGATGGAAGGTTTTTTACCATATTACTTCTAAATCTCTCCAGGCGTTTTGCATTAATAGGAACAAACACAATTTTCTCAATTTCCTGTTTTTTGTTCATATAAGGTAATGAAACCAGTTGTCCACAGTGATCTGAACTAAGTTTTTGAATTATTGATTTGTTGATTGGTACAACACCTGTAAAAATATTATCAATACAAGTTGCACTACACCCTGCAATTCGTGTAGCTTCAAAGAATAAATTATCAAGATTATAGGATTTGAACAAAGAGCAAAATTTAATACTGATGGAAGAAGTTTCCAGGAGATTGATATTGAAGTCTCCACACACTACAAGAGATTTATTCTGTTTATTAAGCTTTACTAAAACTTCTTCCATAATTTTTTCAAAGGTATCATAATTTGAACATGGGGGTCTGTAAACACTGACAACAATAAGGTGCTCAAGCTCAACACATGCCATTTCTACAGTACGCTCAACAGAGAGGCTCACAATGTCTTTACGTTCTTTACATGATAAGGATTTATTAGCTAATATTAAGGAGCCACCACGTAATTTAGTATCTCTATTAAACGAACTGACCACCTGGTGATTACTGAAATTAAATATGGAGTTGTAACTTTTTAACCAATGTTCAGTAATACATAAAATATGAATAAGGTTACTATTTAAAAATAATTCAATTTCTAGTTCTTTGCCTAACATACCTTGTATATTTTGATGCACCAGGTTAATACAGTTTTTATTATTGCTATTTTGTGAAATTACACAATGAAGTATAGTTGAATTGTATTCTAAGGTATTTAAGTTATCTTTGCTAGAGATTACCTCTATTGTCTTATTATCTAATTTAAATTACTTGGAACTAATTCCAAATCATTTGTGAAATTATTTTTCTGCTCAATAAAAGTAGGTGTTAAGGTAGCCAATAATTTGGCTGGGTTAAAATATAAATAATGAGATAGCGTATTTGCTACCAGTCTCAAACTAAACTTTGATAGGTAATACCTATCTCTTGTCAAAAACTTCTTAATTAAATTATTAATATCCACTAAATGAAATTTATCATTATTATTCTTACAATTAAATGTCAAATTTAAGTTATTATTACATGTCAAATTATGCATCATTAAATTTAAATTATATCTTAGTTTATTTTCCTGTGGCCACCCCTCTATGTAAGGCAATGTAAACAAGATAACTTTAACCACATTTATGTTATTGAGATATTCAATATATTTTAATAATTGATTCTTGTTCATATTGCCTCTTCTCCCAACAAAAATTATTAATATACTATTAGGTTTAAATTTACTAGTTAAAATTTTATTCATAATATCACTGAATGATGCTCCAGGCATGCAGTAATTACTTATCTGTTGCCTTTTTAAACAGTTATTCAATGATATACCCAAATTTTTTCCTATGTCATCACTATACACAATTACATTATTTTTTTCATTACTTTTTAAATTTATCTGCTTTGTTATGGTACTATCATAGAGTGCAGGTAAAGAAAATGAAGTATTACTGCTTGTCATATTATTAACACACACTGTCCCTAAAGAACCTGGCATTGAGTGCTGATATTCATTTTGATATTTTAATAAGGAATCAAAACGTTCCTCGTTATATTTACATGACTTTACCAGATTAGCCATGGCCAGTATGTGTTCTTTTATCTCATTCCCTGCTGATTTATACTTATTTGACATAGTTTGTAATGAAGTTTGAAGTGATAAAATTTCTGAATTAAGACACTCTATTTCAGTCTCATAACAATTTTTCATGTTTTCCACCTCAATTGTATATAATTTAATTTTACTAATTAACTCTTGCTTTTCCTTACATACATTTGAATAATTTTTAATATTAATTTTAGTTTTAACTAATTTTTGAACTTTCCTAATATATTTATTGATTTTTATATATTTTCTTAATTTCCTTCTGCTGCATGTAATCCTTTCTGCTGTTCTTGATGAGGTAGAATCTTTAGTCAAATCTATTGTTGTGGAGGGTTGCAATGTTTCATGAGATTTACATTCTACGAGCTCATCGAACAGACTCTGAGTTTGAAATGCTTGCACGTTATCATTGTATTGTTTAAATTGTGAAATCTGCTCATTAGCTTCAGTTAATTGTAATTTCAATGCAGCAATTAATCTGAGGGCTTCCTCATATTCTTTGCTGCATCGGTCAAACTCATCGACTGTCCCCTGGAGCTGATCCCTTTCCTTTAAAATATCTGTATAGTCTCTATGTATCTTAACCATATCACTTTTCAACTGTGTATTTTTCGAAATTATACTTATTATTTCCTTTTCGTTGTCATCCCTTTCTTTAAGTAACAGCTCACACTGCTCCCTGGACGCCCTCAGTTCTTGGAGCGCCAGATGAAGTTGGTTCTCCATCTGGCGCGTTTTGGCGTTGCGAGTATTCATTTTACTATATATTTTAAATAGTAAAAGAAAACAAAGATGGAAAATCAAGGGAACAGAGTAAGCAAATATCCAATTGTAGGACTCTAATAACAGATCTCAAATTAAATTATCAAGAAAACAATTCAAAATGAAATCCGAAAACAACAAAACTTAAGATATATCGTAAATATTAAAAGGGATAACAAGAATTACAGTAACTTTTAAACCAAAGTTTTAAACGATGTTCGTTACCTGCTGTCACTTTGAATTGAGAGGCACTAAAAATTTATTTATTTAGATATTTACCACTTTTATTTATTACATAATACAATTTGTTCCTATTTAACAACTATAACTTAAATTTGAGGTGGAAATTATCAATTACAATATTTATTTTTACGAAATTATTTGGGAGCAAATTATTTAAGTATTTGTCACCGAGGTTGCCACAGCCAATTCCAAAAGACGGAATGCCTGGAAACACAGCAGCATTAAGTTGCTACTTTACGCTGTTATTCTGTGAGAGCGTGGTCCTACCCCGGTCGAGAAACGTATTGTCTTTCAAAATTGGTTAAAATACAATGAAATGTTCGGATATTTTGCAAGATATTGATAATAATCATAAAATAGCTATAGAAAAAATTCTAAATTTAACTTTAAATACAACAACCGATACTCAAGCTTCTTTACCTATAAAATTTGGTGGCATTGGTGTGAGAAATCTTTCTAGCGTTGCATTGCCTGCTTTCCTTGCTTCCGTGCACAGTGTCAATGACTTGTGTAACATAATTTTAAATAATAAAGTAGACCTATGCTTTGCTACAGAGGCAGGGCAGACATGGCAAACGTTCTGTCCTGGTGAAAATGTTCCACTGGAAGTTAAACAACAAAAACAGTGGGATATTCCGTTGCTACAGGGCGTGCAGAAGAATTTGTTTCATAATTTCCATAGTGACCAAGATAAGGCACACCTTCTAGCTGTTTCGACTAAAAAATCTAGTCACTGGTTACACGCTTTACCATCAAGTAATCTCGGCACATTACTTGACGGGGAAAGCTTGCGCATTGCCGTAGGAATCCGACTAGGAGCGGCGATTTGTCAACCCCATCAGTGCCTCTGTGGTAGCAGCGTCGACAAGTTTGGGCTCCACTGACTTTCAAGTAAAGAAAAGCGCTGGTAGGTTTTCACGACACAGTTCTTTGAACGATGTCATCCGAAGGGCTCTTGTCTCTATAAATGTTCCCTCGGTTTTAGAGCCTTGTGGAATTTTTAGAGACGATGGCAAGAGACCCGACGGTATGACATTGGTCCCTTGGGAGAGAGGTAAAGCCCTAGTGTGGGATGCTACATGCGTAGACACTCTGGCGGCTTCTCATCTCAGGGGTACCTCGTTTAGAGCCGGGGCGGCATCAAAGGCAGCTAAACTGAGTAAGTGGCGCAAATATGAGTCTCTGAGAGATGACTACATATTTGTGCCATTTGCTGCAGAGACTATTGGTCCGTGGGGTCCACGTGCAGTGAAGTTCCTAAAGGAACTCCATCCGCGGCTGGTCGTTGCTGCTGGTGATAAGAGGGCTGGTTCTTTCCTCGCTCAAAGGATAAGTATAGCCATTCAGCGGGGAAACGCAGCCAGCGTTCTTGGCATGATACAGCGGGGAGTAGGACTATATGATAATTAAGTTTCTCGTTTTAGTTTTTTTTAATTATCATAGTTTTTAATATTATTATAAATACAGTAATTAAAAATTGTGTAGAAAAATTATTATTTTTGTAAATATGAACGCAGTTTCTCTTGTACTGTCTTGTAGTGTATTACTTGCCTGGTGCAGCCCATTTATCACGAAAATTATTTTATTAGCTGATTATATTATTTATTTTTACTGCCTCGTTGGTCAAGTAGTCGTCGTAAACGCAATTGTTGATTATGAGGTCTGGGGTTCAAATCCCGGATCAGACCAAAATAACTTACTGGATTTTACTGTATATTCTCATTTGCAGTCCGGAGTGAGAAAGTTGACGGTGTTATAATCGTCAAATATCTCTCCGGCCGTGTCGGGCTACCGTCCCATCGGGCAATGAGAGTGAGGGAATAGAGAGTGCACTTGTGGCTTACGCACCATAATCCTGTTCTGTACAGATGGCTAGTTTTCGTTGAGACTGGCTGCCGTGACTGAAATTCGGTCTGCAGGACATTATTACTATTAACTTCTTAAATAGTTGTTAGATTAGTGATTGCAGCACTAGAACTTATGCTTATAGCCTTTACTTCAGAAGCATCATATTATGCTTTGGTCTATAGACATCTACATTTATCCTAGATTAAGAATCAAAATGCAGATGCGTTGTCACCCCAGAGGACTAAGATGGAATGCCTCTTTTCCATTAAACCTTTTTAAGTCGTCGGTTTTCTTCACTCACCATACGGAACACAGCAGCAGTAAGCTACTATTTTAAGCTGGTATTCTGTGAGAGCGTGGTTCTTTCCCGGTCGAGCCGACCCATTTGTGCTACAACCATAATAATACCGCGTACTTGTTTTGAGCTTCTCGAGGAAGCAGTTATTTCGATATTACAAACAGACGCTTCAATTTTATTTATATGTATATAATCATGAACAGTGAACATTCATATGCGTATATATAATCTACGACTCTCTTGAGTGTTTGTAAGCAAAAAATGAAAACTTACACGTATCACGTCGGGTTTTTATTACTAACATTCATTTGAAAGGAGAATTTATATAGCGTTACACTTAAAAGAACTTAGCGCGGTATTAGAGGTAGCTTCGAGCGTCAAACAAAACTATACACATACATGTATGTATATATATATGTAGAAAAGGTAATGAGTATAGTACAGAGACTAATTTTGTAGTTAGGAATAACAATTAATTCGTTTACACGAATTAATTATCCAACGAGTCGAGGATAAACTAGTAACGGAATACGACAAGCGTACTGTTTTACGTCAGAGCCAAGACTGCCTTAACGGTGGCCGCTCCATCAGTTTTATACAAGCAGGACGGGCGGCACCGCAGGTGCAATGCCGCAGGTGTGCGGTACACGTGTCTTTTACAAGAATTCTGTCTAACTGCACCGACGGCTACCGCGCCGCACGTGCAATGGTGCTGGTCCCGTCATATATATATATACAACTTGTCCCAAAAATTCAACGATAAGCCAACACCGGAGGATAGACCTGCCCCGGACTAATCGGGGAAAAAAAGAAAAAAAAAATATATCCCAATTATATTTTAAGTTATATAAAAAAATTAAATTCTTTAGAAATTGAGACCGTTTATGATATTTTTCACTACCATGACCACAATTTTTTAAATATATTTTTTATAGGCAACCTGAATAGCACTGCTATCTACCACAATTCTTAAAAACTCCAGAATAACTCTTGTTTTATCACGAAAATTAATGAAACTTATTTTATTCCCTAAATTTTTTGAAGACTTTTACTTTTAACCAAATTTAACTTATTGTGGTGTAAAAAAAAAGTATGAACACTAGTATGGCAAGTTTTTTCAAAAATTGACGCAACTAACCAACATTCCAAAATGGTATAATACTCTAGGAAAACAAGTTATAAAAAAATATGGGCCTATTATTTCTAAACAGGGGCCAAATTCCTTAAATTGTAATTGTCAGTAATCACTTTTACTACATGCCCAAAATGGGTTCCTGTTACAATTTCTAGCAATTCGAATGGGGGCATTAATACCTTAGATGTTAGAGAGAGATAGATAGATTGAGATATTTACGTTGAAAAGAGACAACAACAGGGCAGGTAGAGAAGCTCTTATTATTCTCAGCAAATCGGTTCAGTACGCTCTGCTCCTTTGTTTACTGCGCACCGTTCCCAATTCAACTTACGTGGCCCTCGTACATACTATCGACTTTTGGCTTGGCCTTTTGGACTGGAATCGACCTGCAAACTTAACTGACCTGACATTATTTGGACTGGAAGTAATCTGCAAACTGTAATTGACCTGCCATTATCTTGGCTACGATTGTGTGTTTTGTGATTTAGAGTTCTGGCGCATTTTGGACTGTTTGGCGTTTAACATGCCGCAACCGTACACACCACAGGAATACGCTAATATGCATTTAATCTATGGAGAATGCCGATGTAATGCTAACGCTGCTAGCAGACTGTATCGAGAAAGATACCCAAATGCTCAAAAATATCCGGATTATCGAGTGTTTATTAATGTGCATCAAGCGTTTTCGGAGGGTCGTATGCCATCCAATAGGAGAAGCGTTGGAAGACCTAGATTGGATCGTGATGAAGAAGTTCTCAGTGAGATAGAAAATGACTCGACTACTTTGGTACGTGCCATAGAAGAAGCTACAAGAATCCCGAAAAGTTCTGCACATCGAATATTAAAACGTCACAAGCTTCAACCATATCACTACAGTTGTGTGCAGACGTTATTACCGCGGGACTATCCGCTACGGGTCACATTTTGCCGTGTAATGCTGCAAAGGCACAGTGAAGATCCCCACTTCCTAGACAAAATTCTATGGTCGGATGAAACAACGTGCAAGAAAGATGGGTATTTAAATTTTCACAACCTACATAGTTGGAGTAATGAAAATCCACACTTGATGAGACAAGATAAATCCCAATATTAATTCAAGGTTAACCTATGGACCGGCATATTAAATGTAAAAGTAATTGGGCCCTTTGAGTTACAAGGAAACTTAGATGGCAATAGTTATTTAAACTTTTTACAAAATGACTTGCAAGAATTGTTAAATGACGTGCCTTTAAGTCATCTTCAAAACATGTGGTTCCAAAATGATGGTTGCCCAGCACATTATGCCCGTCCTGTGCGAGAATATTTAAATCAAGAGTATCCAGGGCGTTGGATCGGGCGACTTGGTCCTATCTTATGGCCACCCCGTTCACCCGATTTGAACCCCCTGGACTTCTTCTATTGGGGTTGTCTTAAAAACAGGGTCTACTCAAATCCCATTGTGACATTGGACGAGCTTCGTCCAAATATCACTCAGGCTGCTGATTACATTAATAGCAGAAGATATGCAAGACAAATAAAACGATCATTTTTAAGGCGATGTCGTGCATGTATTAATGCTGGTGGCAAACAGTTCGAACATTTGCTATAATGTAAATAACTTAATAAATTACACGTGAAACTGTTTGTACGATTTGTTTTGAAATATTAAACATTTTTCAAGAACTAATACTTTTATTACACCCGACCGTCATTTGGCCCCTGTTAAGAAATAATAGGCCCATATTTTTTTATAACTTGTTTTCCTAGAGTATTATACCATTTTGGAATGTTGGTTAGTTGCGTCAATTTTTAAAAAAACTTGCCATACTAGTGTTCATACTTTTTTTTACACCACGATAAGTTAAATTTGGTTAAAAATAAAAATCTTCAAAAAATTTAGGGAATAAAATAAGTTTCATTAATTTTCGTGATAAAACAAGAGTTATTCTGGAGTTAATAATTTATATTTGTAATAATTTATAATATTTATAATAATAAAAATTATAATTTATTTATTACTAAATATTTGTGTCCTTATTTTCTTTTTTTATTTCATAGTTTTACAAGAAAAGTTTATTTTATTATTTTTAACGCATTTAAATAAAAGCTTGTTTTTACTCTTACACCACCGCTACACGGTTCAACCTTAAACAAGTGTAGAGATTTGTAAAGTCACTCTAGAACGCAATCCATTAATAAAGCTATCAAAAGATATTTGACCTTCATAACTAAATTTTTCTAGAATAAAATGCTATCAAAAACATAACTTGTAAAATAAACCTGGACGTCGCGGTTACATTAACAATTACTACAGTATAAACTATAAACTAGGTATATACGCCTTTGGAACTCCTTGCCTGACGACATCAGAAAAGCACCCAATAAGATTGCTTTTAAAAAGTTGGTGCGTAATCATCTATTAAAAACAACGCTTCTTAGTGAATCATCCATGTCATTTATATTTTGGACGTATATATTTATAGTTATTTATATGTACTATTTGTATATGTATGTCGGTATGAATATATGTATGCTTATGTATGTACGTATATATTTTTATAGTTTATTTATTGTATATATTAGTAAAATTTATATATAACGTAATTAATTATAAATTTCTATTTTGTTTTTATTCTATATTGCTACACCTACTTCAAATTCTCACCACTCCATGGGTTGACTGGTAGAGAATGCCACAAGGCATTAAGTCCGCCCTTTGTATTCTTTTAGTTTAAGGAATGCAATAAAGAATAAATAAATAAATAAATAAATATATACCTAGTCAGGTCATAAATTCTCTCACATGTTTAATATAAAATAATAGAAACAAGTTTATTCATTATGTAACCATTTATATACCAAAATAAACTTAACAAAACAAAGATTCTTATGACACTAAAGATTATTCAAAATGACGTCCGTGATTTTGAATACAGGCCTTCAATCTGCGCGGCCAGTCATCTATCGCAGCACGAACGAGGTCCATGTCAATATCGGCGGCTGCCTTAATCAAGGATGTCTTGAGTGACTCCAAATTGGGATGAGGCTTTGAGCACGCCTTTTCCTCCAAGTGTTGCCATATCTTGTAATCTAACGGATTCAAATCTGGACTGGAGGAGGGCCAGTCTTCGTGCCGGATGAAGTCGATTTCACGCGCCGCCAGTCAGTCTTGTGTGCTCTTCGCTCTATGAGCTGGCGCCGAATCTTGTTGGAATACACAGTGCCTGTTATTGAACAAGTTATGAGAAACAGGTTTCACAAGGTTCGTCAGGACTGTATTTTGATACACAACTGCATTCGTTTTTACACCTTTTTCACAAAAATGTACCTCTGTTAAGCCCCAATAAGAAACTCCCAACCATACCATGAGCGAGGATGGAAAATGACCTCGTTGGACACGCGGAATACGGTTTCTCGCTTCTTCACTACTGTGTGCGTACACCTTATCATTTTGTTTGTTGTAGCTCTCTTCTACGGTAAAAATTTTTTCAGCCGAAAAAAGAATTTCCCGATATTTTTTCCCGCGTACCGCTTCAACAAAGCGCGGCATCTCTCCAGTCTCAGGTCCATTAGACGAGCATTCAAACGATGTCCTGTTTTTCTTCGATATGCCCGAAGCCGTCTTCATTTAACATCCTTTTCACCGTGGTTCTGCTTAACCCCATCTGAAGGGCCAACAGTTTCTGCTTACGTTTGGCATTTCTTTGAATTCGCGCCTTCACAGCTTTTATCACTGCTGGAGTCCTAACAGACCGAGGGCGACCACTTCTTGACCTGTCATCTACACTAGAGTATTCATTGTATTGTTTGATAGTACGATAAACGAGTCTTTTGGTTATATTCAAATTTTTCAGTATGTCAAAAATTGGAATTGGCGCGTAACCGCAACGATGCAGCGCAATAACTGCAACACGGTCTTCTTTAAGCGTCCACTCCATATTTAAAAATGGGTATAATTCTAAAAAGTATACAGTTTTATTTTCATGAACAATTCGTTATTCGACTTCAATAAACTTTTTTGTGGCCAGCATTCTAAAAGAAAAGTTTTTACTGTGTGTCAATACTTATATCCTCACTGTGTAAATGGTTACATAATGAATAAACTTGTTTCAATTATTTTATATTAAACATGTGACAGAATTTATGACTTGACTAGTTATATAACTTATTTCTAGGCGCGATAATTTTCGTCAACTATTTTTCTGCAATTGTTATTTATCGAACCAAAGATAAAATTTATTACTATATATTTTAAAGGCGATATTTGAACTCAGTCCACTCAAAGAGATCGAAAAGTTAGACTTAATAAAGTTAAATAAAATGCTACAAATAAAAACTACTTTACTTACTAGGTACTTTTTTGACGACATTTATTGAAGGTATTTACTATCTGACGTTTTGACCCTCTCAGAAATGAGTGAAGACATATGCCCAGGAGTGGCCAATGGCATATTTTTTTATAGGATAAGGGTGACAAACGAGCACACAGTCCACCTGATGGTAAGTGGTTGCTGCGGCCATAGACATCTACATCTATCCTCTATTAAAATCAAAATGCAGATGCGTTGTCACCCGTAAGGACTAAGATGGAATGCCTCATTTCCAGTAAAAAGGGTCTCCAGTTCTCTACACTCACCATACGAAACACAGCAGCGTAAGCTGCTATTTTATATTGGTATTCTGTGAGAGCGTGGTCCTACCCCGGTCGAGCCGACCCATTCGTGCTACAACTATACTACTAATATAGCTGCAGCATGGCTCTACCTCGTAATAAACTGTAAATTTGCTTTTACTTTACTAAACATAACTGCAGTTATTATCTATGCATAAATTTAAGAGATATGCTCAAAATTCTAAAATTGGCTTGCATCCAAATGAAAAAACATCTCGCACCGGACTCCTGACCACATTAACTGTTTCTCCGTATTGCAATGCGCAAAAATTTTTACGCAACAGCTGCGTTTTAAAGTGCTAATAACATTCCTTTGAAGCGCAACTGGTACAGTTTTATGAAAGTAGATAAAACAGAAAATCTTCGTAAAACAATTATTTTGTTACCGAAGTTTTACATAAGACTTTTTTTAATTAATGTGAGAAACGAATGGTTTCCATTGGTCCATGGACACTTTCGATCAATTTCAAAAAAGGAAGTCTACAGAAGCGTTGTTACTTCTATGGACTAGATGGAATGCCACATGACCTGTAATTGTACTTGCTCTCTATTTTTTTTTATAAAACATAAGTGAGAAATGAACTTACAATCCAACTCATATTAAGTGGATGTTGCGGCCGTTTTGTTTTTATTTCACATGTGTAAATGCCTATGCATACGTGCCTCGCGGGGGCAAGGACGGGCTGTGTCGGACTCGCACCGATTAAAACCCCATAGTGTTCCAGCTTCGTCGCATAATGGCAGGGCCACGGGAACGCTTTCTTACATATCCGCGGCCCCACCAACGCATTTATTTATTTATTTTCAATAAATAAATAAATAATCCTTTTGCGATGTAACTGAAAACGTTAATGGAAAAGCATTTAATAAGTTACAAGCTCCTATCAAAAACGAAAGGTTGTCATATTTGTGACAGGATAAATGAAATTCATTTCCGTTAATCTATGTTCTTAGTGCGCTCAGTCCGTGTCACGTACATGCGTGGCATTTATAAGGGGCATAATATACTGTTGGCGACGCGCTTAAAAAATATAGTTTATCATTTTCATTCCTTATAAAAATAAACAATTTTTCATTCTAAAGCTATTGCTATTAAATTGTATAAGGCACTTCGAATAAAGAGATAATCTATGTTAAAAGTAAATGGATTAAATATAATGTCGAACGAAAGTGCGGAGTTCGATTCCCCGGTCGAGCGTTAACTCCATAAATATTTTTAGGTTAATTTAGAGTCATGCGTTGCATATTTATCAGCTATGCAATACGAATAAAAGTGTTATATTAAATTAAATACTTATTTTAGATGAAAATATATTTTGGCTCTTGTGATAACAGATAAGATTCATTATGGCTGATAAGGATAGTATATGTAAACAATAATGTTTCGTAATGAACAGATATAGATGTAATTTATACAAGGAAAGCACTAGCGTCCTACCGATGTGATAAAGGTCGTGTAGAAATTGGTTTTTCATGTTGTACGAGATCTATACGGAGTCCAAATAGTGTAAAATAAAAATAAGAAATAAACTTTATTAATTTGTGAAAATTTCAGTAATGTATGTTTTATATATATATTTGTATGATTTAACTAAAAAATGCTGCAGGTTAACTTTGTGTACAAAAAAGAAGTGGTGTGTTAAAAGTGTCCAAAATTGTGCTAAATATAGTCAAATTAACTTTGAAATGTTCTGTAAAATAGGTATATTTTGTTGAATAACTTAATACATTCTTATGTGATAATGATGTAATGTATGTCATAATAATGAGAGTTTAGGTGTGATTTTTTAAATAAAATTGTGTAACCATATGTTTTATAGAAATAAAGATATGGGGAAAAATACAAGGGTGCAATGATGAAAATCAATGTTAAGAAATGTCTAAATGGCGCGCGGTGCGCAGTTCTCTTTCGCGTATAGCTTGCTACTAGGATAGGAAATTGGTAATTTAGCAATTCGTTCGGGACCAGCTACCAGATTATAGTTTAAATGAATAGAGAAAAACTGATAGGAAAGTAGTTAACGTTTCTACGTTGCACTCTTATAGGGAAATTTAGAAGATAAATCACTGTTTTATTTCCTAAAGCACCTTCCACTAGTCACACTATACAGTATACTCCAGGAACGTGAAGACCGGGACTACTGCAAGAGGACCCGTGATCTTAGTTGTCTAACCTTTATTTTGAGAAAGGGCAACAGACGTATTTGTGTGACACTCCTTTACGGGGGTCACGTCCACCTCTTTGCTCCCGAACACAACGTGGTGTGATTTATGTTTTAGGGTAGAACTTCAATGAATGACTAACCTGTCTGATTGGACCCTTTCAGTTGAGCGATTGTTGCCCAGCGACGGGCTGCACCCCTTCACATACAAATTACTTATCTTTTGTTGCTTTGCTTCAATGTCATTATAAAGAGAAATGAATGAGGTAGGTAAATGAAATCACTCGTTAATTTATCTTAATTATATCGCAGGGTTTCCGTAAAACCAGAATTTGTATAGGGTTACGATGAAATGAATATTACTACTCGCATTCGAAATGCGGGAATTTCCCGCTCTTTGTGCAGTAAAAAGAAGTTATATCAACGGAGTTAACCTACTCCGTAGGTGTGGTAAATATCTTTATTACATGTACCCCAAATATATAAGATTTAAGTTTTAAGAATTGAATAGAAAAAGTCACTGACTCTCGAGACATAGTTTTTCACTAGTTCGGACTGCAATCGAATAATCTCTACAAAGTAAAAAACAAAATCTCTTCCCGCTGTCTGTATGCTTGGATCTCTTTGATGTTATTTTCATTAATAGAAAGAATGATTCAAAAGAAAATTTATAATACATGCGTATTGTATATTAAATAATAATTCTGTCCGTGTGTGTGTGACTGAACTCCTCTTAAACAGCAATCACAGTGTGATTAAGTTGATTAGAGAATGGTTTAGACTTACAATTGGACCCAGTAAGTGGCCTTGTTGTCGAGATCGGAAAATCAACCATGCGAAGCCGGAGCGGATCCCTAGTTGAAATTTATGTTGTATAATTTATTTCATTAAATACCTGGTATGCAGTGTATTTAGGACACATTTTCTTTCATTTGCATTTTTTTTATGTTAGTCTAAAAAACAAAACAAGTCATGAGAGTGTATATTTATCTTATTTAATGTAATACAGCCCAGTAAATTTAAGTACACGTCACGTCGTGAAATGTAATAACCATATACAAGATGTAACATTTTATCTTAGAAGAAGAATAATGATGAGGGTGAAGGTTTATGTTATGGGGCTGTAGAAAAATTTAACTCGGTAACTTGAAGTTGGTGCTTTATACTTATTTTTAGCAGAATTTTTTTAAATATTTTTTTGAATATTTTAAATATTTAACTTTGAAGTGGTAATTTTATTAGTCATGTGTCCACCCTGTAGCAACGAAACTGTTTTTAGAAATGTGAAAGTATGCGCGATAGTAGAACATAAAAAGAAATTTAAAATTTTTGAAAAATCCTACGACGAATGTCAAAGTTGTAATCGAAAAAGGGTTAAGTAAATTATTTGAAAAACCTCCGACTAAAAGGAAGTAGGTAAGTCGCGAAAGATAAATTTAATTATAATTTATTAAAAGCGGTTTCAAAAAGGTTCATTTGTCACGAGGTCTGTCATAAAAACAAATAATTATGACTTTCCTTAGTCCTTCCTACCTTTTTATACATATTTGTTAGTTGTAGCGATAAACACAGCAATAGCATCAAATATATGTATCTACTTTTTTATAGAATAAGTGTGACAAACGAGCACACAGTCCATCTGAAGGTAAGTGGATGTTGTGGCCTATAGACATCTACATTTATCCTCGATTAATAATCAAAATGCAGATGAGTTGTCACCCCCGAGGATTAAGTCGTTTCCAGTAATAAGGGTGTCTGGTTCTCTACACTTACCACACGAAATTTTTCACTGGTATTCTATGAGAGCGTTGTCCTACTTTAGTCGAGCTGACCCATTCTTGGTGCAAATATTATATAGCTGCAGCATGGCAACCACCTAGAATTTCTCTATATTCTCTGATTTCTCTTAAAGTACTACGAACTAATTCACTGTTTTTAACCAAATACTAATAAATAATAATAATCACCAATACAAGTGCAAAGTATGCTCGTAAGTCGCCGTTATTCAATGAAAAAAATTATAATCTAAAATTATAGGAAAGACGTTTTAAGCGTCAATATTTCTTCCTTCCAATTTCCGATACAATCAAAGTAAAAGAATCAGACCCCCCCACTGTAGGTCAACACGGACTTTAATGAAATCCAGCAACGATCGCGTTCGTTGTTTCCACGACCCCAATTTATTCCGAACAGTTTAATTTTATTGGCGGCGATAGTGATTCACGATTAAATAAGTGTGAGGCAGAGTGATTAAAAAGCGATAACAACATTACGAAAAAAAGGAAAAAGCATTGCCTAATTTTCTATTACTTTTTGTGTTGAATGGTGGTGATAGCAAAACTGATCCGTAAGCTGAAGTGGCAGTGGGCCGGCCACATAGGTCAAAGAACCGATAGCTAATGGGGTAGAGAGCACGACGCAGGTGGCTCTGGACCATACTGCCCGTGTGCCTATGTTCTTGTTATATGGGTGTCTTAACGATGATAGTGGTGGTTTAAGAGAATCCATCAACCGGGATATCCTAAAAGGCAATATATGAAAGGTCGGGAAGACGGATATATATATATATATATATATATATATATATATATATATATATATATATATATATATATATATATATATATATATATATATGTATATATATCTTTATATATAAAAATTTCGTGTCACGTTGTTTGTCCTGATGATGATGCGATGAACTCCTAAACTACCGAAATAATTTCAATGAAATTTTGCAAACTTTGTGCAGTTTGGTCCAACTTGAAAGATAGGATAGTTTTTATCCCGCTAAGTGACTCAAATTTTTTTTATTGTGAATTTACGGATTTTTATAGGAATAGTTGTCGAAAAGAGCAGAACAACGTCTGCCTGGTCAGCTAGTATATATATAGAATACCGTCTGCCTTGCTTATATTTACCTGCTCCGTGGCGTAGTGGCTTAGGAATGAGTTGCAACGCTTGGAGCCGCGGGTCCGAATCCCGCACGGAACGAGTATATTCGTACGGCCTACAAATAATTGTTCCGGGTCTGGATGTTTGTCCTTGTGCAATATATGTTTGTAAACTGCCTCCACGGTACAGGAGAGAAACCTAGTGTGGAGGTATCGTTTTTTAAAAATATATATATATATATATATATCATATATCTTATGTCCGTACGCACGCACGCGGTGTATACAAAAATATAAATTTTGAGAATAAGTTTTTAATGAAACACTGGAATCTTAAGACCACACAAAATTTAAATATTACAATTGATCCGACCTTCAATTTATGATGATAATGATGACGCTGATACGTCCGGAACATTTCCATTAAAACCTCCCAGAAATGAGAAGAGGCCTATACCCAGCAGTGGGACATACATATATGCTGTAACTATTAAACATTTTTCCGAATGGGTTGGCTCGACCGGGTAAGGAGCAAGCTTAACGCTGCTGTGTTTCGTGTGGTGAGTGTAAAGGCAGAGTTTTTTTTTTACTGGAAACGAGGCATACAATCTTAGTCCTCAGAGATGACGACGACGACAGATGTCTATGGGCCACAGCATCCACTTATCATCAGGTGAACTGTGTGCTCGTTTGTTATCCTTTTTCTATCAAAACGTGAATACAGGTTAAACTTATAAAAGCTTGTTAGTAATATGTAACGTGTATTTTATTCTATTTTCATTAGAACCGCCCTTTCTGCGTGGTAGAGTCATGCTGTAGCTTGATCATACTATACCTATAAATTATCCTCAGGGGAGACAACGCATATGAATTTAGATTCTTTTTTTTTCTAGTATTAGGGTTACAAACGAGCACATTGTCCACTGATGGTATTTAGTTGCTGTAGGCCATGTACATCTACATCTAACTTCGTCTTCGAATTAAAATGCAGATGCGTTGTCACCCCTGAGGACTAAGATGGAATGCCTCTTTTGTAGTAAAAAGGGTCTCCGGTTCTCTACACTCACCATACGAAACACAGCAGCGTTAAGCTGCTATTTTACGCTGGTATTCTGAGAGAGCGTGGTCCTTCCCCGGTCGAGCCGACTCATTCGTGCTACAACTATACTATTAATATAGCTGCAGCATGGCTCTTCCACGTACAAAACGTTCTTAAGCTAGGACAGCTGTATATTATGTCTATGGGCCATAGCATGATACCATATGAAGTGTGTGCTCATGTGTCCCCTTATTCTGTAAAAAAAAAAAAAGTGACTCTAACAGTTCGCCATTAATACCCGTCAATTTGCTCTTGAACTTCAAGTTCTTCCACAATCTTAATGGAATTATTTTGTGTTAAAGGTTTTACCGACGTTGCAAGTAAAATCTAAAATTATTTCTTTCCAATCGATTCCATTCGTGTAATTACTTTTATATAAATAATAGTATTGTGATATTTTTTTGATTGGAAAAAAATAAAAAATAAGGATTTTAAAAAAGGTAAAGACGAGACAAAAGCTTCTGAAGTCGGTGCTATATTATTTATATAAAGTATGTCCGCATTCTAAGGATATTATTGGGCAATTTATAATAAAGTCTATATTTTACGATGTTACTCAGACAGAATATAACCTTTAGAACCTTGCTAATGCAAATTGCTCTGGATCTAGTCAAAATAGCTGGAAACAGCGCTAAAATAACACGTATCACTATGCCGCAGAGTTAAATCTCTGCGTATATTTAACTTCAATCAGTTGAAGCAAAATGCAGATGCGTCGTCACCACTGAGTATTAAGATAGAATTTCATGTTACCAGTATCCAATAAAAAGGTTTTAGATTCTCTGCACTCACTAGGTAAAATACATATAATATCATATTGTAATTTATATACCATAAATTACTTTATGTCGGTTCGTACTTTTTATAAGATAAGTTTTATGACCCTTTTAAGTGGATTAACACATTCGCTGTCCCATGTGCTACAGATAGTTCATTGTTATTGTCTTACTATTTTGTCTGAAAATAGGACAGTAAAAGTTTTAAAAAAATGTGACAACCTCAAAGTGGAAACACTAGAAGGCCGTCTTTATAGTTACTCTCATCCCTCATTTTTCCACTGTAAAGGCCGGAAATTTTTCTTTAATTTAAATGAGGCCATATTTAAAACATTGATGCCTATTTATAAACAAGTAGTAAAATTAAAAATTTTGTACAACCGACTTCAATATAAATTATTAAAGATAACTCAAAAACTATTGGTCAGACCTTGATCACATTTATATGCAACAGGAGAAGCATCAGTTTTCAAATAAAAAAGAATCATCAAAATCGGTTCATCTAGAAAAAATTATAAAGTAACACATTAAAAAAACATACAGTCATATTAAGTACCTCCTCCTTTTTGAAGTCGGTAGAAAAAGGTAATTAAAATCAGTTCCTAAAGAAGATATCCTTTTATGAATCTAGAACTTCCTTGTTTTTCGAGGTCGGCTGCAAACAATATTTTCATATCAGTGAGTCTTACTTACTAGTTATTAAAATTATTGTTATGGCATTTGTTCCAATTACTTTTGTCTTTATTAGTTGCTTATGTCACTAAACAACTTATAAGTTCAAGAGTCTAGCCTGGCTGGCGACGTATCTGAAAGATTCTTGTTATTACGACCCTAATAATATTTTATTGTGACATATTACAGTACGATTTTAGTAGCCATTATAATCGGTTGTAAATACTGTAATAAGTTTTTGAATATTTCTAGTACATGGGGGATATTCCGCAGTAAGCCCAAGTAACCTACGTGGCCCGATGAATCACAAAATTAAAATTGCAATTGGCCAGGTTTATCGCTTGAAGAGGGGGGGGGGGGACGGGGGGTATTTATTTGCTTGGGAGTTCTAAATTAACTATGAACACACATGTGAATCTGTGTAAATATATAATTTATATCGTCACTTGGAAAGCTTCAGTTAAGCTAGCTAAGCGTTAGGTGAAGCGTGTGAGGTATCGACGCGTACTGTTGTATATGTTAAAAAAGCAGCGAATAATGTCTAATTTATTTTGTGTTTTTGATTCTGTAACATTAAATGATTGTAATCTGTTCTTTAAAAAAACAGTCCCCCTGGGTTTCTTGGTGGTACTTCCTAGGCCAGAGGTATTTTCAGAAGAGTGGTAAATAAAACGTAAAAGTGACTTTCAGTGAGTATTATTTATAATATTTATTGAATATAAAAGTTTCTATTTCTATACTTATATCAAGAAAATGTCTTTCTCGTGCAAGCCATGCGACCAGCTAACTAAATGCTCTCCTGGGGTATGTTCTTATTCCTGCCCTTAGCCCAAGTTATTCGTGTAGGCTTAGCGAGTCTTACTCTTTCATCTACCGACTTCAAAAAGCAGACGGTACTCAATTGGACTGTATATTTTTTTCTTTTTTATGTGTGTTACCTCCCAACTTTTTACTGGGTGAACCGATATCGAAGATTTTTTTTATTTGAAAGCTGGTGCTTCTCATGTGATCCCATATAAATAAGATCAAGATCTGACCAATAGTTTTTGAGTTAATCTTAATAATTTATATTGAAGTAGATTGTACAAAATTTTAAATTATTCTCCTCTATTAGCTGTCGTATCTTCACTCACAAAACGCTTTCCTGTAGTATGGAGTAGTAGAATGAAAAATTTGTGTGTTTCAGTTTTTATTTTCAATTTCTGCTTGAGCGTTGACGTTAGCTTCCTTATTTCCCTTATAGAGAGAAATAAAACTAATAAGTAAGCTTCCCAATTAATTCTACAGGGGGCCCGACGTGTTCATTTCTTTTAGTAACATTACGTGTTTGTGATACTGATTGTGGCTGATACTGATTTTGCTTTGTAATTGATTTTGCATCGACTTTTTTTTTTAAAAGTAGTCTCAAATATGTTTCAAGTTTCGACGTATATATAAGAAATGTGTGAATGTATGTATGTGTTTTGTGTATGTTATTATAACCTATGAAGTAGTGTAGTTAATACGTGGAATAGAAGGAGTTAAAATATATGTATATGTTTAATCACATAACGATATTTTCCTTCACAGCAGAGCATGTAGTAAATTAACACTTAAAATTGAAATAAGCTTATATACGTCCACTGCTAGACCTCGTCTCATTTCTGACAGGGGTTTAGGGCAAGGAAATGTCCGCCGCGCTGCCCCATTGCGTGTCTCACAATCCCACATATCCCACATTAAAAATATCTTCTTTCTTCTTTATCGGCACATAAAAGCCCACTGCTGCACTTTTCCTTCTTTAATAGTAAAGAAGATTTGCTTTAACCATCACGCTTAGCAGTCCCACACATGATAATATTAACTCCCTATTAGAAATTAGTGAATAGGTGTTTCAAGGTGTAGGATCTGATTTCACAACGCCAAAAATTTGCACGTTTGATGGTCTCTTTAGAGTCAGATGCAATGGTTTTAGGAAGGTGTCAGTGGTGTGCGTGTGTAGTGTATGTGTTTGTGTAGAATGTACTTCATCGTCATCATTTAGTATTACAGCTTATTAATAGTTTACTGCTCAACATAGGCCTGCCCATAGATATATTGTCTCATAGGGGAATACTGGTCACTGTTATACACCCTTTCTTGATGGGGCGGATTAATAACCGATTTTTTTTTAGCTGTTTTAAGGATGATAAATGTATAAACGTGGAGAGCCATGCTGCCGTTAATAATTAGTTGTATAGTTATAACACGAATTGGTCAGGTCGACCGGGGAAGGACCACGCTTTCACAGAATACCAACGTAAAATAGCAGGCTTAACGCTGCTGTGTTTCGTATGTTGTGTGTAGAGAACGGAGACACTTTTTACTGGAAAAGGGCATTCCATCTTCGTCCTCACGGCTGAAAATGCATCTGTATTTTGATTCGCGAACGACAGATGTAGATATCTATGGTCACTTACCATCAGGTGGGCTGGTGTGCTCGATTGTCACCCTTATCTTATAAAAAAAAAGATGCTGTTGCCCATCCTGTTTAAATTTTCCTTTCTTGTCTTTTACTACATCCACTGCGTGATGTAGAGTAGAAGATTCTCTTAATACAACACAATATGGCGTACTTGTACGATCGTGAACTTGATTATATATAAACAATCTAAAGTTCGTGGTTACTTTCCCTTCACCCGAGAACAAATAAAGATTTCTATGTCGGGGCTGGTTTCATTCAAAGCACAATTAGAACATGATTCCGTTTTTATAAAATTGGTTCAGCAATTTTTTGTTACATTTGTTTTCAATTACTTACTCTCGCTACTTACTCTAAACAGTTTTACAATAAGCTTTCGCAATTTTTATCAAGTCACATTGAAGCTCATATTAAATGTAATTAAATTTAGTAATCAGGTAGAAGAAACGTTGGCACAGGGGAAAAAGGTAGTTCTGTTGACTTATTTTAATCAATTAATCCCGCTTCCAACATGTTTGAACTTTTACCTTTGCCCTCGAGGCAGAATTACTTTCATTGAAATAATTTTCCTTTTTATCTGCTAAGCAAATTTGTTACAATTATCTTAATTTATTTAGGCTCTTCATTTTCTTATTAATGCCGTATCTATACATGTAATAAATGTAAGGTAAATTCTAGGGGAATAAATGATGGACCACTATGGTTTTTGTTACAGGCTATCAAAAACCTACAGCTTAACTTATGCTTCCCTCATAGATTGCCCTTGCCATGCTTGGCAAGTGTATTGGTAATCGCTTTGTTATTTTTTAGTTGTTATTAAGATACTGTTGCCCAACTCCTGGTTTGTTTCCCTCTGTCGCTTCTATTGACCAAGAGACGATATAAGGTTTGTCACCCTAATTCTATAAAAAACAATCAATGTGAAAAAATAGTCTTCGGAAGAAAGTTTGTGACACACAAGCAAACACATTGTCAGTCAATAAAAACAATTATTATTTGTCTCCTTCCACGTTCAAACGTGCGTAACATTTAGCTTCTATTATTGCTCTGTATCTTTGGTCCATTTATGTGTGGTTATAAAATAGGGCAAGTTTTGGGTTGGCCGGGCATTAACATGGTATTTATGTATAGAGAATTTTTAAACATTAGGAAATTTAAATTATTGGGAAGAACGTTTGTGACACACAAACAACGTTCAATAAAAACAAGGAAAATTCACAATTGGTTTGCGGATTATTTACGTAGAAAGGATTATTAACAATTTTCGACAAAATAAGTAAGAAATATATTAATATAATTATATTTCAAGCAAAAAGCCTACTCCTTTTTAAAAGGCGGGCAACAAATCTGCGATTCCCTGGTTCCCCTGGTGTTGCACTCGTTTATGGGCGGCGGTAGTCACTTACCAACAGCTGAGCCCCAAGCTCGTTTGCCGCCCCTCCTATAAAAAAAAGTGGAAGAGACACTGCATGACATGCACTGAATCAATTGGTCGCACAGAACGCGTCAGAAGACCAATACTAATCACTTTGTTCCAATTTAGCTTTCTTTGACCCAACCTTTTTACCTTCCACCTCGTTACGGGTATCGAATCGCTCACACAACCGCTAATAGGATCTGTCCCCTTTATATTGGCCAGTTCTTTGTTTTCCTTGTACACCTGAACACATTAACATTGACTTTTCTTAGATAAATGAATGAAATATGAATAGCACAGACATCCTTTCATTTCTGGCCTTAAGGAAGCAGTAAAGGCCATTGGTGGGTTTTATATGTCTACGTTTTCTCAAGATGTTTTCTTGTAGCGCTTGGTACGTGGTAAATCGGCACTTAAACATACGTACTGGATCGAACATGGGTTGCCCCAATACCGTTTATTGTGAGATTTAAGCGTCCTTTGAGATACCAGCGCTATGTAATATTAAAGCAGGTCATATACTTATACCTATCGATTCAATGAGCTCATAGCATGCGAATCTTCTAAATCTAAAACATTGCAACCCTCCACAACAACCGATTTGACTGGTGATGATTATGTCATATCAGGAACAGCAGCAAGGACTACCTGCAGTAGAAGAAAATTAAAGAAATATATAAAAATTAATAAATATATATAAATATAAGAAAACCGCAAAAATTAATTAAACTAAAATTAATGTTAAAAATTATATAAATGTATGCAAAAAAAAGCAAAAAACTAATTAATAAACTTAAAATATATTCAATTAAAGTGGAAAATATGAATCACTGTTATGAGACTGATATAGAGTGTCTAAATTCAACAATTTTATCACTTAAAGCTCTCTACAAATTGTATCAAATAAATATGCATCGGCTCAAGATGAGATAAAAGAACACATATTGGCCGTGAATGATTTGGTAAAATCATGTAAATATAATGAGGAGTGCTTTGACTCCTTAATAAAAAATCAGAGTGAGTGTCAGCGCTCCATTTTTTTTTTTATAGGAAAAGGGTGACAAACGAGCACACAGTCCACCCGATGGTAAGTGGTTGCTGCGGCCCATAGACATCTACATCTATCTTCTATTACAAATCAAAATGTAGATGCGTTGTCACCCGTGAGGACTAAGATGGAATGCCTCATTTCCAGTAAAAAGGGCCTCCGGCCACCTGCACTCACCAAGCGAAACGCAGAGGTAAATCTCTACTTCACGCTGGTTTTCTGTGAGGTCGTGGTACCACCCCGGTTCGAGCCGGGCCCATCCGTGCGACAGCAAAAGCTGCCGCGTGGCCCTACCACTGTTAAAAATACCAGGTTCATCGGGGACAATATGTGTAAATAACAAAGTAAACAGTAAGGCCTCATTATTTTCACCTAAAATCTATGACAGTGCCATGACATAGGATATAAACTTAAAAAGCAATGAAGATATTAATAAAAATAAAGTTATTATGTATTGTGATGACATAGACAAAAATTTGGGCATGATGTTAAATAACTGTTTAAAAGGACATCTGATCAGTAATTATTGCATGCCTGGAACATCCTTTAGTCATATAATGAATAAAATTTTAGCTAGTAAATTTTGTCCTAATAGCACATTAATAATTCTTATTGGGAGAAGAGGCAATGTAAACAAAAATCAATTATTAAATAATATTGATAATCTAAATACTTTAAATGTACATGAAATTATCTTGTTTACATTGTCTTACATACAGGGTTGGCCACAGGAAAATAAGATATGATTTAAATTTATTAATGAATAACTTTTCATGTAACAATAATTTAAACTTGACATTTAATTGTTACAATTATAATAATATAATTAATTTAATGGATATAAATAATTTAATTAAAAAATTTTTGACTAGATATAGGTATTACCTATCTAAATATAATTTAAGACAGATAGCAAATGTGCTATCTTATTGTTTATATATTAACTCAGTCGAGGACTTGGCTACACAGACATCTGCTCCTTTTGAGCAGTATAATGAATTTGGAATCAGTTCCAAGTAATTTAAATTAGAAAATGAGACAATAGAGGTAATCTCTAGCAGTTATAATAATTTAAATTATTTAGAATGTGGCTTACAAACCTTTAATTGTATGACTCCACAAAAAAATCAATGAAAATTGTTTACACCTGGTGCATCAAAATGTACAAGGCATGATAGGCAAAGATCTAGAAATTGAGTTGTCGTTCTATGATCTTAAATACCACAATATTCATATTTTATGTATTACTGAACATTGGTTGAAAGCTTATAACTTAATGTTTAACTTCAGTAATCACCAGTTGGTCAGTTCTTTCAATAGAGATACGGTTTTAAGAGGTGGCTTCTTAATATTAGCTAGTAAATTATTATCATGTAAAGAACGTAAAGATATTGTGAGCCTCTCTGTTGAGCGAACTGTAGAAATGGCATGTGTTAAGTTTGAGCACCTCATTGTTGTGAGCGTCTACAGGCCCCCATGTTCTACTTATGATACATTAGAAAACATTATGGAGGAAGTTTTTGCTAAGCTTAATAAACAAAATAAATCTGTTGTAATATGTGGAGACTTTAATATCAATCTCCTAGAAGCTTCCTCCATCAATATTAAATTTAGATCATTGTTTAAATCATATGGTCTTTTTAATTTATTTATAGAGTCAACGCGTATTGTTCAATCTAGTTCAACATGTATAGATAACATTTTTACAAATGAGAAGCCGTTGCATAAATGAAGAACTTAATAATTCAAAAATTAAGTTCTTATCACTATGGACAAGTAGATTCGTTAACTTATGTTCACAAAAAGCAAGTAGATAAGAAAGTTGTGTTTGTTCCAGTAAATGCACGTCACTGGAGAAATTTAGAAGTAACAACTTCTATCATTTTTATTTCAAAATGATCCTAATTTTATGTATGGAACATTATTTAAGCTTTTTGCAATGAATTTAATAATACTTTTACTTCTAAAACATTTTCCTTGAACAGTTGGAAGTCATTCAATGAATGGGCGACAGTAGGATTCCATAAGAGCAGCATAGGTTATATGATCTTTACCATGAAATGTTACATAATCATAGCGTCGAATTTAGGGAATATGTAAAAAAATATTCAAAAATATTTAAAAGTGTGTGCTCCACAGCCAAGTCATTGCATTTGAGCAACAAAATTGAGACTACTTCCAATAAAATTAAAATGACGTGGATTATAATTAATAGCGAAACTGGTAAGATCAACTCTCGCAATTCAAATTACCAGTTATGTGTTAACAACAAATTAAATGTATCAGATCAGACCGTAGCAATGGTTTTTGAGAAATATTTTACTGATATTCCGATATTGACCACTAAGTCACTGAATTCTTCTCCTGCGGTCGCCGAATCATTACTTAAACAAAATGTGAATGCGTGTACAAAGAATTTTACATTTCATAAAGTGTCATCAAAAGATATTGTAAAATATTTTAAAACTATTGATGTTAAGAAAACTTCGGATCTGTGGAGGGACTTTCGTTATTTTTCGTTATTGCGTCTAAAATAGATACAATCGCGCCTCGTTTAGCTATTATTTTTAATACTAGTATCGAATTTGGTGTGTTTCCTGATTTAATGAAGCGTAGTAAACTAATACCCTTATTTAAATCTGGTAGTACATTAGACCCCGCCAATTTAAGACCTATTTCTGTACTACCAACACTTAGTAAGATTTTTGAAATAATTATTCTTGATCAAATGTTAAATTTCTTTAATACAAATAATTTACTTCATAAAAATCAATTTGGTTTCACAAGGGGTCGCTCGACAACTGATGCTGATGTTGAGGATTAAATATATCTTTAATGCATGGGAGAATTCACAGGATGCTTTGGATATATTTGTGACCTATCCAAGGCCTTCGATTGTGTTCACCATGAAACATTAATCAGGACACTTCAACACTACGGTGTAAGAAGTGATGCTCTTAAATTAATTATTTCATAGTAAGAGAACGCAAAAAGTTGTCATTAACAATATGAGCTTCCGGGTCGATGGTACAAATCTTTAAAAATAACATATCTTTGTAACTAACGGAATGTCAGTGTAAAATAGCACTGATGTATTTTGTTTGTATTTATATCTTATAGACATATATCTATTACTCCATATTATTCCCTAAGTGCCTGAAGAGGTGACAGGGGGCAACTGAAAGATGGTATAGGATGCAGCATCTTTCTGAAAACAACAAAAAAAATAACAACCAACGCAGCAACTATGGCAAATCTATGAGGTAATCTGTTTAGGAGATTTATGTTCTAGTGGCCTATGTTATGACTACTAGACTGTAATGATAATGAAGCTTACAAGATATTAGGCTTAGTGAAAACAATATATAAATGGTGGCAAACTATTCCCACAACTACATCGTTTTGTTTAACTACAATCGCAATGCAAATTAAACACAATATAACTTCAATTATTGTCTACTTCGACGTTCAAACGTGCGTAACATTAAGCTTCAATTATTTCTCTGTATCTTTGATTCATTTATATATGGTTATAAAATAGGGCAGGTTTTGGGTTGGCCGGCATCAACATGGTAATTTATGCATAGAGAAACTTTAAACATTAGGAAATTTAAACCTATGGTTTGTTTGCTAATATTATAAAGAGAGAGAGTGCGAATTTTGTGTTTGTGTATATATGCAGGGCAATCTTTGAAACCACCGCACTTAAACAATTGAAAATGAAAAATTCTTTCACCATTTAAAGGTACATTATTTCAGATGGACGTATACGACGACTTAACAAGCGTCAGTAGCCCAATGGCAGGACGCGGACTCGAAAGGTCGTGGGTTCGAATCCACCATGCGATTACTGTCGTGAACCACTTCTAACACAAGCTTTTTAAGCTTATCAAAAGTAGTTAAAGGGAATATTAGTAAAATTTAATAGCATTACTAGTATTGTTTTTTAAAAAGTATACTATATATTATATAGTAATCCTCCAGACCGAATTTCGGTCACAGCGACCAGACTGGTCTGGATATCCTCCATCTACTTATCCATCCAACGGAAGCCATCTGCGTAGGACAGGATTAAATTGCCCAAGTGAATGCGCAAGCACAAGTGTGCGCAAACAAAGGTGCACTCTCTATTCCCTCACCCCCATTGTCCGATGGGACGGTAACCCGACATGATCGGAGAGAGATCAGGCGCAGGACTTACATTTTTACGATGCTGCGAAGAATTTGTGGACAGAAAAACCTAATATTTAACAGATTTTGGCCCGACCCGGGATTCAAACCCAGGACCGCATGATCAGCAACCGCGTTTACGATCACTAGACAATCGAGGTAGTCATAAATGTATATACACACATTATGGCTAAAATTTGTGATTGATATTTGTCAATTAAGTCGGAAAAAGTCGTGCCTTTTGAGAGCTACCTTGGCGTGGCTGTATCAATAGTTAAAGTTAAAAGATTGGCGTGGATGTATTAATAGTTAAAGTTAAATGAAAATAATAAAAAGCTAAAGTGTTTCTCTTCAAAATTTCTAAAAAAAGTCCTCGGCAGTCTAATTTCAAAGGATAACTCACAGTAACAATTTTTACATAAAAATGCGCGACAGAATAATCACGATGGCGGTGAGCGCTGGTCTCTAGGTCAGGAAATGCGGATAATCAATTTATTTTACCTCACAAATCGGAATAAAAATGTGGTATACCATGAGGTTTTAAATTTATTTTAACTAATATTTAAGATAAATAATCGCTCAACCCGGGCAAAGCCGGGGCGAGTCGTTAGTTTTAGAGTCAAATGTGGATCAAATGCGTAATATATTTGCTATCCTACAAATGTTATTCCGTGTCCGAGCTATCAACCTAAATTATAAGATTATTCATTTGATTTGACTTTTGTGAGTAGAATTCCAGAAACGTGATAATTTTGGCTAATTCTTACCTATTTCTCAATGTCCAAATGTATCTTCAGATTTACTTAAACTAATATTTTACTGAATTAATGGTGGTAGACAATAATTTTGTAAGTTTGTGTCTAGATATAAAATTAATACATTTCTGACGTTTCACTTCGATCATCACTATCAATAACTTATCTGCATTTCGCAATTTTCCTTTATTATTTTTATAATATATAAAATATAAAATGCTATAACTATAAAATACTAATGCAGACGCGATTGGTTAAAGCCGTAATTAAAATTGTTTTCTGAAATATGTAATTTTTTTTCAGCCCAATGAGCCCAATGTGCAAAAGCTGCAATTAATTTGTCGTGAAGCGACAATTAAAAAAAGAGAACCTAACCTAAGAACAACAAAACAACAAAAGTAGAACAAGAAAATAATATATTTAAATTTTTTAAAAGATATTTACAATTTTATATAAAAAATGAAATATGATGATGGTGATGGATGACGTGAAATTACAATTAGTTAAAAAAAATAAAGATATGACAATATTGTAGTGGAGCCTAAAGGTCAAAGTGACACACGCTGCGCCTGTAGAAGTAGGCACACGCAGAGCTTGTAGTTTCTTGGCGGCGACGGCACGCAGCGCCTGGACTGTGCACACGCAGCGTCCGGAGCCGGCGCACGTAGCGCCTGGAGTAGGTGCACTCAGCGCCTGGAGCAAGCAGTCGCAGCGCCCAAAGGTAGCGCGAGCACTAGCAGGTGAAGGCGCAGGCGACGACTCCAGATGAATGTATAGGCTTGTAGGATCCCGGAGTAGTGCGGCTCCGTGCTTGAAGTAGGCTACGCCGACGGCTTCAGATGTAGATAGAGGCCTGCAGGATCCCGGAGCAGTGTGGCCCCGCGCTTGAAGTAGACTACGCCGACGACTTCAGATGTAGATGGAGGCTTGCAGGATCCCGGGGCAGTGTGGCCCCGGGATAAGGCCTTTAGTAGATGCTTCACGTTAGAAAACTGAAGCGAGACTCCCTGTATTCTCCGATGGTTCGGCTTTTATACCTTTTTAGAGAGAACGAGAAATTATTAAAATTAAAAGGAAATTTTTGGTAAATGACCTAGAGCAAAAGAGTATTTATGTGGAAATATCAAGATAAATCATCATACCAGTAACGAATTTGAATAAAAATTGCCATGACAACGAAATAAATAACGGTTGTCAAAAATATAAATTTTTGATTTTAGGCATATAATTGAAAAACAGTAACATTTAAGTTAGAAATGAGATATTATTGATATAGGAAAAAAAATAGTGCAGCAGCGCGCACAAAACCCGAAATTGCAGAGTTACGGAGAACTATATAAAAGATCAAAAAAGGTAAGACTCCATCGACATCGATTTAGAAAGTGCTGATAGCGTGAAAATACGAAGTAAAAATGATTTGTTATTGTGTAAAAACGTTACAGGATCCTATGGAAATAAAGGTTATGCAAAATATAAATGCAGAAAATCAAAAACAGAATGGAAAAATAGTGTAAAATGATATGTAAGTAGCATAACTGGTAGCGTGAAAAGTGATGCAAAATATGAATGCAGAAAATCAAAAACAGAATGGAAAAATAGTGTAAAATGATATGTAAGTAGCATAACACTACAAATTTCAAACAAAAAGGTTACCGATTTGTTGTCACCTCTGAGGTCTTAGATGAAACGCCTCAGCCTGTTGTAATTATATTGTCACTGCATGATTACAGGCTGCAATTTGGCGGTAGTAATTGTTAACCTACCTAGACAGACTGTTGCCGGCGATATAGTCCTTATGGCAGAATCGCTGGTGGAACTAAGCACCATGCTCAATGACCTCAATAGTGTCTCCCAACGGATAGGTCTTAAGATGAACATGGACAAAACAAAGATCATGTTTAATGTCCATGTCACACCTATGCCGGTAGTTGTTGGGAGCACTAAGCTCGAAGTTGTTGACGAGTATGTTTACCTGGGCCAAATAGTCCGACTAGGTAAGTCCAACTTCGACCGAGAGGGCAATCGACGGATTCAACTCGGCTGGGCAGCGTTCGGGAAACTACGACACATCTTCTCGTCAGACATACCTAAAACCTTAAAACGAAATTTACAACCAGTGCGTGTTTCCAGTGATGACTTACGGATCTGAGACGTGGTCCTTCACTGCTGGCCATATGAGGAACCTCAATGTCACTCACCGAGCTATGGACAACACATAATTACTAGATGCGGAACGCCATGTTAACCCTGCTAGGTACTTTATATTGAATTCCCGTATTTACATCCTTTCTAGGATTGGCTCATATTCAATATATTAATATATTAATCAATATGTTATTATTTAATGTACACCAACACACATAAAACTAAAATAAAACAAAACGAATTATATAGTTGGTACAATAGGCGGCCTTATCGATCTGAAAGCGATTTGGTTCATCTGTCAACCAGGCGACTGTTGCTCATTGCCAATAAGCCGGTTGCAATACGTTGATAATATTAAGGGCCTATATTACCTCAGCTCAAATTCTAATTTCGCCCCCACTTCCCCGCGTCATTCTTTCGCACACTACGGCTCGCGGTCACGGACCTCGTGTTCCCGACACGAGGTCAAAGCGACTTTGTTAGAGTAAAACAAACTATTATAGGACGAGAATTAAGCAATAAAATTTTCAGTCATAATTTAATATTAACTTGTCATTAAATTAACATAAAATTATATGTCGCAAATTTAATTTCATTGTACATAAAGCGATATCTAGTATAAGTTGACCCTTTATTGTACGGCAAGCCCATACAATACGAGATCAGCTTATACTGGAAATTTGCTCTTATAGTGAAAGGATTCGCCCATTGTTGGTTTAAGCTGAACGCACATATGTCCGCGCCGTACGCGCCGTACGCGCCGCACGCGCCGAATTTTAGAATTCGTTGTATGAAATCATATGAAACCTCGCACACTACACCCGCACCGTACGCGCCGAATTTTATAAAATGCGGTAGGTATACGATATCGAAGGACGAATGCTGATGACGTCATATAACGCGGCGCGTTTGGCGCGTGTGGATACTCAGTGTTGTGTAATGTTGCCAACTTAGTGGATTTTCCACTAAAACTGGTGGTTTCGACTTACGGGATAGTTTTTGTATTTTTATAACTTAATTAATTCGTAATTAATTATACATAATTTGATTTTTTTGTACATCGGTTATCAATATGAATACTTTGTGATAAATTATTTACATACTGAACTAAAAAAAAAGTTAAATTTAATTCAAAAACCCAATTATACCTGATTACTTAATTATCAATAAAAATACTTACCTCAAACATGCAACAAGTCTTTTTTCTGGTTCAATTGGTCTTCTTAATCTTGAGTTTTCCATAGAAAGATATGGTTTTAGTACATGTACCAATTCTTGAAGTACCTTGTATGTTAAATGCAAATATCTGAAAAATCGTTCATCATCACCTAATAAATCTTTAAATAAAGTATATCCCCTTCATATTCTCCATACAATTGCCTTTTTAAATTTATATTATGAATCCAGAATCTTCTTTTTCTCCGACCTTTTTTTTTCTTCTTCCTATGCTAATAAGCAGGCTATTACTATATTTCTTTCCATAGTGATTTCGAGCGATCAATTTCAATGTACTGTTTCACACCAGTGGTTGGGAAAAACTACAAAAGTTGTTGGTAATACAAAAGATTTGCGGACGGTGCGGACGATGCTTACGGACATATGTGCGAGGCCATCAGTAAAACTCGGCGCGTACGGCGCGTACGTTGCGTACGGTGCGGACATAATATGTGCGTTCAGCTTTAGTAGTAAGCTTGAGTTTTCTAGTATTATAGTTTTTGTATGTTTGTAATGTGACAGCCATTTACGTATTTAATTATATTTGTAGTAGGTCTATGCAAGTATCTACATATTATACTATAAGAAATTTTGCAAACCGATTCTAAACCAATGTATAAATTCTACTGCTACAAAAAACTAGTCAAGCGCGAATAGGGTTACCATATCTCAGGATTTGTCCTGAGATCTTAGGATTTTAGACTCTTCTCAGGATTGTGGCTGGATTTTGCGAATCTCAATAAATCTCAGGATTTTTTAGAACTTTCAATATAATACAGCTTACATTTTAAAGATCTCTTTAATAAAAAGTTAAACAAACTAAAAATAATTTTCCTATGGTATTATTACCACAATTACACACACAATTAAAATCAAAACTTATTTATCAAAGTAGGTACTTAAACAGTTTTATCATACTTAATATGTAAAGATACCTTTTTAAGTAAGGTTTTCTTTCCGAACTGTAAAAAAATCTCAGGATTTTTAAATGAAAATCAGGCCTCTTCTCCGGACTTTTAATTTTTTCATCTGGTAACCCTAAGCGCGAATCACCATTGCACTGAAAGTTCTGTAGGTACATTGGCTTGGTAGTAAGTTTACGCTTTGCATTTTACAATCTTATAAACTTATAACAATATAGTTTTCGCTTTGTATTACATACTCTTTTCCAGTAAAATGGGTCTCCGGTTCTCTACACTCACCATACGAAACACAGCAGTGTCAAGCTGCTATTTTACGCTGGTATTCTGTGAGAGTGTGGTCCTTCCCCGGTCGAGCCGACCCATTCGTGATACAACTATACTACTAATATAGCTGCAGCATGGCTCTACCACGTAAATCCTCATTTCTAAGTTTATCACGCAGAGAAACCCTAAGTCATTTATATCTAAACAAATAAATAAAATTGAAGTGTCTGTTTGTAATGGCGAAATAACAGATTTTTAATATATGTATATGAAAGTATATACGGTACTTATAACAAAAACACGATTTTAAAATTTTTGTCTGTTTGTTTCGGCTAATCTCTGAAACGGCTGGACCAATATTGACCGGACTTTCACTGGCAGATCGCTGATGTTATAAGACATAGGTTACTTTTATTTTGGAAAAAGAATTCCGCGCAAAAAAATTAAAACCCATGAAATCCAATCGTAATAAATTACGCGCGGGCGAAGTCGCAAGGAACTGCTAGTCTATACAAATAAATAAAATTGAAGTGTCTGTATGTAATTCCAAAATTACAGCTTTTTACTAAATGCATATGAAAGTATAATACAGTACTTATAACAAAAATAATTTTTTTAAGGTTTTGGTCTGTTTGTCTGTCTGTCCGTCTGTCTGTCTGTTTGTTCCGGCTAATCTCCGAAACGGCTGGACCGATTTTGACGGGATTTTCACTGGCAGATAGCTGATGTAATTTAGGCTACTTTTATTTTAGAAACAGTAATAACAAAATATTAAAACCCCAAATAACACGCGGGCGAAGTCGCGGGGAATAGCTAGTATATATATATATAAATGAATCGTGATTTTTAGGACAAGGTTTGTATAAATATAAGATGGATAGGTAGGTAAGTATGTAGTAGGTAGTACGTACCTAACGTACGTAGGTAAGTAGGATAGGTAAGATAGTAAGTAGTAGGTAGATAAGTAAGTAGGTAGAAATGAAATGAATGATTTTTTATTCAATATAGATTATTGTATAATACTTATTGAAAGTCGTTTTTTAATTTACCACTGGTTCGCATAAAAAAAAAACCTCTGTCCTGGGAAGAACCAGCAAGAAACCCAGCGGGACTTTTTTTAAACATATTTAAATTTACAATAAATTTATTATGTTACAATTTTTGAATGAATTTTTATAGAATCAGCATTGTGGCGATCACCTCATTCCCTGGGGTTATTTTCATTTATATATTCATTTATATTATAATCACCCTTTTTGTACAATTTTTCTTTAATAAAACATTTAAACTTGTTTACAAACATCCAGATCCGGAACAATTATTTGTAGGCCATACAAATACTTGTTACGTGCGGGATTCGAACCCACGGACTCCAGCGCAGCAACTCATTGCTAAGCCTGTGCGGCACGTAGTAACGATAACGTAAGGACGGATAAGCAAGTTACAGTTTTATTTCTTTATAGTTAGATAGGTAGGTACTTACCGAACACACTTATATTTTTTATTACTAACTAAGTGCTTGGTTTCTGAACTTCGGGTCGCGGGTTCGATCCCCATACGGAACAAATATTTTTATGGCCTACAGATAGTTGTGAAAATTTGTGTTTGTAATCGCACCGTCTCCGAGTCAGGAGAAATGCTTGAGTGGGGCAACGTTATAAAAAAAAACAATTACTACATAGATACCTATATTTTACTTATACGTAAATTTCTACATATTCGTAATCACTAATACTGTAAGTAGATAGGTTGGTAGATACTTCATTAAATTTATCATATGTTTGACCGTTTCTTTACGCCAACCCAGTCACTTCTTATTTTTATTCCGCTTATTTCCCATTGCTCCAACACTATAAACCTAACTATCTATTTCAATATTTTAATTTTACCTCGTCCTGTTACGTAATGTGTGTCCTGAGCGCAAGCGACACAGCTCTCCCGTTCAAAAGCCGAAGCGGGAGTGAGCGGCGGTGTCGGGCGGCAGGGAACAAGCTTTAAAACGGCGATAGTTTAGGTAATTTCTTTTTACGGTGAAAATAATGATAATTAAAAAAAAGTAATAAATATAATCACTGCTTTATAGTTATTTCAGTTAGTATGCAAAGTTTTATAATCTAATTTGAAGTATTTTTTGAATACCAGCCGTTTATTTTTCAGTTTGGAGGTAACTTTGGATTTTTTTTCTATCGAGAAAATTTTATGGAATCGTGTTTTCGTCTAATATAGTACTTAGCATTAATCCTCAACTTCACCATATGTTTATTTAAAAATCAATGCTGCAGTATTTTCGGCATAACGGACGATCATCCTAAGCCATTTGAGGTAGTATAGGCCCTTAATGATATTTGCTTTAACTATACAACAGCTCTGAAAGCGCATCATCGGTTTAATCAATCAATTTATAATTGAAGACCTGTGAACAAGTAAACAAACATGGCGACCTGTTAACACAACTTGTTGGCCCGGTACTTGATAGAGACAGTTCAATTAGCAATACACGTCCGCTTCGTAAATCAAATACAATTGCATAAATTAGTTATTTCCCATTTATTTATTTGACCATGTGGTGGCGGTGCAAGAATATTCACTATTCCATATCGTTCCGTAGGTGTAAACGGCAACAGAGCAATAAACCAGAATATGGAAGTAGCGTCTTTGTAATAACCATTAGAAAATAAAAAACGGCAGTTGCCAACCCACCTGCCAAGCGCGACTCCTTTGGCAAATGTCCCCTTATTAGACATTCTAAGGGGGGGGGGGGGGGGTATGTTTACAAGTGGACTTTAAGAGGCTGTAATGGATAATGTTATGGATTTATGTATTTATTTTAAAAACCGTAGTTGTTCAAGGGCTAAGAGCTAACTGTGAAGTTCGCAAGCGAGAAGGGTTCGATCCCCCGTCATAAATGAAATTTTTAGCAGCAATTTTACTAAACGCTGATTTGCCACGTGTTTAGCAACCAAGGAGCACACTGTCAGCTGGACTAACTGCCCCATAAATATTTCAGAAACGAGAAGGCTCTGACCAGCAGTGGGATATAAATATGGTGTCACTTTGTTTTTGATTTTAATGTATTTTTTGTATTTAATATGGCGTGTGGTATATGATGGTACTCTTATGTTACTAATCATCTCCTCACCATCACATCGCCTTTTAGGTATCATAAGAGATATCTATGGGAAATTCCAAAAGATATTATGGCTTTCGACAGATGATAGTATAACCATCGTGTTTATGTCATACCATTGATGGAGAACAGCGGCAGTGGTGCGAGATGTCTGGTATTGCAATCGCCAAACTGCCTGCTAATCGTGCCCTTTACGGCAGATTTCCCTTACATCATCATCATCATTACAGCCTACCAAAAGTCCATTGCTGATAGATCCCCCTCATACATATACGTAGTAGAGCCACGCTGCAGCTATATTAGTAGTATAGTTGTAGCACAACTGGGTCGGCTCGACCTAGGAAGGACCACGCTCTCACAGAATACCAGCGTAAAATGGCAGCGTGATACTGATGTGTTTCGTATGGTGACTGTAGAGAACTGGATACCCATTCTACTGAAAAACAGGCATTCCATCTTAGTTCTCACGGGTGACGACGCATCTGCATTTTGATTCTTTATTGAGGATAAATGTAAATGTCTATGGGTCACAGCAACCAGTTACCATCAGGTGGACTGTGTGCTCGTTTGTCACACTATCCTATAAAAAAACATTGGAAACGCAGTTCTTTTTCGTGATGTATTTAGGAAGACGCTGCTGCCTATCTCCTGTTGGCTTTCTTTCTCCTTCCCCTTTTCTCTGTTACCCCTTCCAACACATACGAGATATGGGAAAGTGGTTTTTCTTACGCCGCCACTATACAGCGACTTAGGCATCTTCAAGAAAAGAGCCTACTCTTTCTTAAAAGGCCGACAACGCACCTGCAATTCCCTTGGTGTTGCAGTTGTTCATGAGTGCCAGTTATCACTTACCATCAGGTAAGCCGCATGCTCTGTGCCCTTCTTACAAATAAATATAAAAATAGTATTGATTTTACTTTTTAATACATATTTCGACCATAGTTGGTGACACTTTCGTGTTTATTTCTGTGACGGGCACAAATACAAGGTGTCAGAAACACGATCCGAATATTTTTCCTCGTTGGTCCCCTTCGCTTATGTTAGAAAGATAAATATGAAATATAATACAAATACAAATGTTAAATAGAACAAGCTTGTAGCCAATTTCAAGATTGAGATTAGAAAATACTCTCAAAATTATTTAAATAAAAAATATTTCTTGGTAACGACTTGATGTTATAAAACTTTGTTAAAAAAAAGGAGCACTCGGCCCACCCGATGGTAAGTGTCGACCGCCGCTCACGAATAACTGCAATACCAGGGGAATTGCAGGTGCGTTGCCAGCCTTTTAGAAAATAAAAGCAATCTGAAACACTGACACCGTCAATGGTTACTACATGAGCATGTTTTTGGGTCCCCTGACTAGGATTCTGACTTTTCTAATGCCGGGTTTTATATTTAAAAACGATTCGTTTTCTTTTAACAGACGTTTTGCAGTGAAAGAAAAGAAGAAAGAAAGAAAAGTGCATACAATCCCATTTTTTAACAAAATACCAGTTCAGCTATTTTTGAACCGTTTCAAATTATTATTTTTTATTTTGAGTAATCCTCAATTGCTGAATTAATACTTTGTAATAGAAACTGTTTTTACACAAACGAAACGTTTCTTGTATATAGAATTTTTTGTACGTGGTAGAGCCATGCTGCAGCTATATTAATATTATAGTTGTAGCACGAATGGGTCGGCTCGACCGGGGAAGGCCACCCTCTCACAGAATACCAGCGTAAAATAGCAGCTTAATGCTGCTGTGTTTCGCATGGTGTGTGTAGAGAACCGGAGACCGTTTTTACTAGAAAAGATGCATTCTAACTCAGTCCTCACGGCTGACAACGCATCTGCACTTTAATTTGCAAACAAAGATAGATGTAGATGTCTATGGGTCACAGCAACCACTTACCATCAGGTGGACTGTGTGCTCGTTTGTCACCCTATTCTATATATAAAAAAGAAATTTGGCATGAGTGGTTTGACTCCTTTTTGCATAGGTTCCCGTCTAGATACGAACCACCGTCTTACTTATTTTTACCCTCAAATAGCCAGTAATGCTATTTTTTGCCTGAAGAGTGAGGCTTTCCTTCTTAGTCGTCAGAGTTGACGACGCATCTACAACCTTCGTCGTTTGAAGTTAGCTACAACTGTAATGTCCATGAACTGCAGATTCCACTTACCATCAGGTGGACTGTGAGTTCGTTAGCCACTTCAGTTATATAAAAAAGCTGAAACATTACGTAATAAGTTATGAGAGCGACCTATTCCACTATTATGCCTTTTAAGCACGAAGGAATAAAAAATGGCGGATTAAATTAATCAACGGTGTAATCGATTATAGTTTAGCATTTCACATAGTGACTGATGTAAGAGCTGTTGTAAGAGAGGCCAGAAATGCTTTATGGAGTACTCCTGAAGAGGCGACTATTGAAAATGTTAGATAAATGTTATGGCACCCTTTAGATGGTGGTATACCATCTCGACGGCCTCGTTGGTGTAGTGGTCGTAAATCATAAGGTTGCGGGTTCAAATCCAGGGTCGGGTCAAAATCAGTTATTGGGTTATTATGTCAAGAAATTCTTAATGGTGTTACAGCCCCGTACCTCGGAAAGCACGTGAAGCCGTTGGTCCTGCGCCTGACCTGTCTCCGGTCGTGCCAGATTACCATCCCATCGGACTATGAGAGTGAGGGAATAGAGAGTGCAGCTGTGCTTGCGCATACACTCGGGCACTATAATCTTGTCCTGTGCAGATTGCTTTTCTCCGTCGAGAGTGGCCGCTGTGACCAAAATTCGGTCTGGAGGACATGCTCTTAGAGAAAAATTTTAAGAAGTAAATATATTAACTTTGGCCTCTATATATTTACGAAAATTTAATGTATATTCACAAAAACAGAGATAGATTTAGTAAAAAAACAGATATACACTCTGTAAACACTAGGAACAAACACAAGCTAGTGACACCGGTCTCTCGACTTCACAGAGTCAGTAATTCATTCTTGGGGCAATGTATACGCTATTACAACAAAGCCCTAAAAAATTGACAAGATATTTCTTTTACCAAGTTTAAATATTTAATTAAATAATAGCTGTATAAAAAGGGTTATTATAATATAAATTAATACATGGTTGATAATAACCCCTGGAATGAGGTGGTCGCTTCCGAACTGTTTCTAAATAAATTGTGTAAATAGTTTGTAATCATTTATATTGTAAAATTTATCTTTAAAAAAGTCCTGCTGGATTTCTTGCTGGTTCTTACCAAGACAGAGGATTTTTTTCGGACCAGTCGCAAAGTAAAAAAACCGGCAAAGTGCGAGTCGGACTCGTGCACCGAGGGTTTCGAACAAATCTGTAGGTATATAAGTTTAAAATAATTAAAAATATTTTTATTATATGATGTAACTAAAAATTTATGGTTTTTGCAATTTTTCCTTTATCTGTGCTATAAAACGTTGCTTCGTACCAAGTTTCAAGATTCTGAGTTCACGGGCAGTACCCTGTAGGTTTTAATTCCCTTGCGAATGTCGAAAATTTGCGGCATAAACGGCTGTATCTTTTGATTTCGTTGGCTTAGAAGTTTGATTTTTTTACAGTTCTAAGGGACAGTAGACTTGAGTATTTGATATAAATTTCAGCTTGATAACTCCACGCGTTCCTGAGAAAAAGGGTCTTTACAGACATACAGACGGACAACAAAGTGATCCTATATGGGTTCCGTTTTTTCCTTTTGAGGTACGGAACCCTAAAAATTACTTTTAATAAGAATTACTTGTAATTAATCTTGAATAAAAACATATTTTATTCTATTCTATTACCATCTCGTATATATCAGATGTGATATAAGAAGATTGGTGACAAGAAGTAGAGCCAGAGGTACGATACTGTTACTGCTATTGTAAAATCCACCTCTTAAGCCTGAAGCTAACGACAAATTCTCCTTCCAATATAAAATCAATTTCCAGTGAACTGTTCAGTTATTTTTTTCATTCAATACAGCCTATCCAAATTCCACTGCTGACCATAGACCTCCCTTATAGAATGCCTTATAAAAGAGTTACTTTCCATAGTTGTCACGAGTTCCTGTAGTTGACAAACTTAGATTTTTTATAAAATTTGTAGGCAGATTCTGATGCCTATTGTTTCAGTATCCGTCCGTCACACGCATTTTAGATTTTCTTATTGGAACGAAGTTCCTTATCGGTCGGTACGGGTTTGGCGGATCGGAGCTAGGCGACAAAAAGTGTAAGATTTTTTCGTCACTACCCCTTGTGTCATAGTTTAGACGGCCTTGGCGGCGAAATAAGGAAGTTAGATGGAATAATATCCATCTCCCTCGCACTTTTTGTTATCTTGCCATGAAAGAAATATTATTTTATTTCAAATGACGCTTCATTTTAATAGACGCTAGAAATTAACTTATTTGTATTTGTTAATCAATAATATAATACCTACGTTTATCAATAATGATATACTACGCAAGGAACTTCGTTCCAACCGAGTGTTTCACGACACTCACTCATTTTTTCTCCTTAATATTTATCAAATCATTGTCGAGTCATCATCATCAGTGTCGAGTATACTATCGATGTAAGATAAACCACTGTTTCATCCTGTGGGTGTCGAAAGTGGCAATTAAATGTTTCCTTTACGCCAGGACTACTACTATGGCGCTACGGGGGCTGCGTTAAAGGTGCAAAACGTCTCGTGCTGCTATTCTCACTTCGCCTGCAGACTGTGACGATTGTGGCATATCTTCCCTACAACAGGACAGGCCCATGTATTGCAGTGGACTTGAGGGACTGCTAAAATGAAGAAGGAAAGGCATTTATTCTTATAAAAATATGTATGTATAAATCTTCATACATATTTAATTTAAATTCGTAATAGCTTGCATCGTCTGTAAATTTTTTATAGGATTTGGTGACAAACGATCACACAGTCCACCTGATGGTAAGTGGTTGCTTTGACCCATTAACATCTACGTTTATCCTCAATAAAGAATAACAATGCAGATGCGCCGTCACCCGTGAGGACTAAGATGGAATGCCTCTTTTCCAGTAAAATGGATCTCCGACTCTCTACATCTCTCACCATATGAAACACAGCAGCGTTAAGCTGCTATTTTACGCTGGCATTCTATGACATCGTGGTCCTTCCCCGGTCGAGCCGACCCATTCGTGCTACAACTATACTACTAATATAGCTGCAGTATGGCTATACCACGTATAAATATATATAATGGGGGATGAGTCGCTCGCGCCCGTAGACTTTGACCACCTAATCCTAGGCCCACCCTACACGTGTCGCCCGGGTGGTGCTAAACAAGCGAGAAAGCTGAAAGAACTGACTCGGCTCCTCGCCGTGTGGTAGCGGCGTAAAAAATACCACACCCTACTTTCGCACCATGAGGCATAGAATTAAAGAAATGGCGCCGAGTTCCCGGCGCCCCTTTAATGGGGCAGGGGTGCGAAGAATCTCCGGGAGGAAAACCGGCGACGAGGTTCGCCACCCGTCACGTTTTGTCCCCCGGAGGGGCGAAAAGTGGATTGCGGAAGCCCGTCTGGCTACATTGAATGTATGTGGAGGAATGAATGATAAGATGGATGAAGTATGCGATATGATGCATGATAGAGGAATAGACGTGTTATGTGTAAATGAGACGAAACGGAAGGGAAAGATGCCACTACACATGGCATGTATACCGCGTACTGGTCTGGTGTAGACGAGACCGAGCGGGCATGCCAGGGAGTCGGTATCATCCTTTCAGAAAGAATGGGTCATTGTGTGAAAGAGTATGAATGTGTAAGCCCGAGACTGCTATGGATACGAATGAAAGTGGGCTTAAAGAAGTTGTTTGTTTTAGGGGTCTACGCCCCAGACATGTCTAAGCCCACTTATATCCGAGAGCAGTTTTGGGAGTGGGTAAAGATGGTGCTAATGAAATGCAAGGTTAATGAAAATATTGTGATATTAGGCGATTTTAATGGAAGGGTTGGGGTGAGGAGGCTTGGTTATGAAAGGATATTGGGAACGTTTGGTGATGAAAGTATAAATGAGAATGGTGAAAGCCTTCTCGCCGTATGCGTGGAAAAGAGTCTTTTTTTATAGGATAAGGGTGACAAACGAGCACACAGTCCACCTGATGGTAAGTGGTTGCTGCATTTAAAAACATTTAAACATTTTGTGACGAACACTTTCTTTCGTCATAAGAAGATTCACACGTATACATGGGAAAGAGGTAATGATAGAAGTATGATAGATTTCATAATTGTTGATGAAAGAATGAGGAGCGCGGTGGTAGATACAAGGGTTTATCGGGGCTCTAACGTAGGGACGGATCATTACTTGGTCTTATGCCGAATTAATGGTCTTTTCAGACGTTGGAGGCATCGGACATCTGTGTCTACCACTGCGTTACAGCGTATAAGAACAGAGAGGTTACAAGATGAAGGTGCGAGAGAGAAGTTCAAATATAGATTGAGAGAAAATATAAGTGGTATGGCTGAATTGTGTATGAATGATTTAGACTTGGAGGACTGTGTGGTATAATGTCAAGAAAGGTTTAGTGGATGCAGCTACCGACGTATGTGGTGTCAGTAAGAGAACGAATTAAAGGAAAATTAACACGTTATGGTGGGATGATGAGGTATGGATGGAAGTTGAAGCAAAGAAGAAAGCATGGCTAGATTTACTAGCAACCAAGGCTAGTAATTCTAGCAGTATGAATGATGACATTGAAAGGAAAAAGGCAGTCTTTAGACACCTAAATAAGAGAGTAAAAGAAGTAGTTGAAAGGAAAAAGCGAGAAAGAACGGAAAAGAATGATAGAAGAATATTGGATAACTTCTAGGCAAACATTAAAATGTTCTGGAAACTCGTAAGAACTACCAGGGGACATTCAGAACAGCCTAGAATGAATGCTATACGAGACCAGAATGGCTGTATTCTGAATGACGAAGTTTTGAGTTTAAGGAGATGGAAGGAATACTTTGAAAGCGTGTTTATGAGTGATGAGACGTTTGAATTAAATGAAATAGAAATTCCGGAAGAAGAGTAAATAGATAGAGATATAAGTATAGATGAAATAATGAAAGCAATGAAAAGTATGAAAGCAGGTAAGGCAGCCGGTTATGATAGAGTATCTCTCGAAATGCTAAGGGCTGGAGAAGGAGTGGTGGCAGACCTGCTGTACACCTTGTTTAACTTATGTTGGGAACTTAAGCGTGTACCGGGAGACTGGTGCAAAGCCGTGATAGTCCCAATATATAAAGGAAAAGGATCACAGCAGGACTGTAAAAACTACCGTGGTATCAGCCTTCTTAGCATTGTGGGAAAACTGTATGCTAAGGTACTAATTGAAAGAGTTATGAAAGAAACTGATGGAAAAATTTGTGATGTGTAAGCGGGATTTAGAAAGGGAATGGGATGTACGGATCAGGTCTTTTCCATGCGCATGATCGCGGAGAAGTTTTTGGCCAAAAACCAAAGAGTTTTTTGTGCGTTCATGGACTTGGAGAAGGCTTATGACAGAGTGGACAGGGATGTGTTATGGCAAACACTGAACTCATTTGGGTTGAGCGCTGGCTTGATACAGGCATTGAAGTCTCTATATAGGGACTCTAGTGCTTGTGTCAGGATCAACGGGGCCTACTCGGACTGGTTTGGCATCCATAAAGGTGTCAAACAGGGCTGTGTGGCTTCCCTGTGGCTGTTCAACCTATTTATGGACAGTTGTTTGGAAAATTTGAAAACAGAAGAATGCGGGTTAAGAATGGGTGAGTTAACCGTCAAATGCCTTTTGTACGCCGATGATCAAGTCATACTTGCGTCGTCGGCGGCCGAGTTGCAAATGATGCTTACATCAATGAACAGGACATTAAAAGAAAAGAGAATGAAAGTGAACGCAAGTAAGACGAAAGTTATGGTTTTTGAAAGAGAAGAAAGTAAAACGATATGTGAAATAAGAATAGAAGGGGAGTTGGTAGAGCAAGTAGATGAGTTTGTGTATTTGGGATGTGTGTTTAGCAGGGATGGTAGATATGATAAGGATATAGAACGACGAGTGAATGCAGGAAATAGATTGAATGGGGCTCTACACTCTATTGTGAAAAGTCAGAATGTGTCCAAAAAGGCACGTTTAGCAATTCACAATGCTGTGTTAGTGCCTACTTTAATATATGGTAGTAAAAGTTGGGTGTGGCAGAAGAAGCACGAGAGTAGAATAAATGCTGTAGAAATGCGGTCATTACGTAGTATGTTAGGGGCTGAATCTGAATGACAGGGTGAGAAATAGTGTGATAAGAGAAATGTGTGGTTTGCAAGATGATGTTGTGACTAGGATTAAGAAAGGAATGCTTCGATGGTTTGGTCATGTAGAAAGAATGAATGAGGAAAGAGTGACAAAGCAAATTTATGTTGCAGAGTTGAATGACAGAGTCGGGAAGGGTCGCCCTAGGCGAAAGTTTATCGACCAAATTGGCGAAATATTGAAAATGGGACAAATTAAGAGTACCTTTAACCGACGAGCGTGTATGCGTAGGTATATGGATGTGGAGGAAGCGAGAGAGGTGTGTCAGGATCGTGCCAAATGGAATTCCATAGTCTCTGCCTACCCCTCTGGGTGACAGGCGTGAATGTTTATGTTATGTTTTATAAATATATATAATTCATAAAGCCGTTTGTTATTTTCAAGGCATTGTGCCGCTGATATAAATCGACGTCTGCATCATATAGAGCCGGTCTCGAGCCGATTGGAACCAATTTGCTCTAATAACTTTCCGCTTTCATTGCCGTAGCAATTTATATATATATATATATATATATATATATATATATATATATATATATATATATATATTTATTTATGTATATAATATATGTAGCTATCTCGTCACATCTATCGAGAAAATTCACCATACAAACTATACATTTTTATGTATGTTTCCTAATTTAAAGAGAGTATGCAATTTACTTTTAACTATACGGGCTTTGGTAGTAGCTCTTGGCGTAAGGTTCAATATAACGCAAGCGGTTTGATCTCCGCCAGTTACAAGGAAATTCTTAATTGCAATTTTAAGTTGTGATTTAACACGTACCTAGTCAGCGTCGAATCAAATCATCTTGAGGGTACCTGCATGCCTAAGGAATAAAATATACCGAGGATAACAAAATATGCACTAGGATTTTTTAAATAAAAAAATATTGTTCTCTGCAACATTTATTTGCTAAATTACTATTTTTATAATTTCCGATTAAGCGTAAAAATTACCTATCAATAGGCTTCTTTGTCGTCTTCATGTTACCTATAATATTCTTAAATATCAAATCCAACTGTTCACCGTTAGTCTATGAGAATAAATTTTCCATAATCACTACGCTCGCTAGACCTATCATCGATAGCAGCATATTATATAATTCGTAATTCCTATATTATTTATCTATTGTTTTGCTTTTGCTCGCCTCGGATGCAAAGCGGACATGCTGGGTTTATTGTCGACTTAACGAGGCAACGCTACCCGTTATCAATTAATCAAAGTTTATTATTTGTGACCTACAGTATTAAGTAAGAAAGTCACATCTATACTAAGAGGAAACACTAAGGTATAAAACTGATGACGGTTATGTGAATGATGATTTTATTTTAATTTTGCAATATGCATTATTATAAAAGATGTCCAATGATTTTTTGTTTTTAAGGTTCCGTAGCCAAATGGCAAAAACGGAACCCTTATGGATTCGTCATGTCTGTCTGTCTGTCTGTCCGTCCGTATGTCACAGCCACTTTTTTCCGAAACTATAAGAACTATGCTGTTGAAACTTGGTAAGTTGATGTATTCTGTGAACTGCATTAAGATTTTCACACAAAAATAGAAAAAAAACAATAAATTTTGGGGCTTCCCCATTCTTAGAACTGAAACTCAAAAACTTTTTTCCATCAAACCCATACATGTGGGGTATCTATGGTAGGTTGAATTTTTTTCTAAACAGAATAGTTTGCGCGAGAGACACTTCCAAAGTTCTGAAATGTGTATCCCCCCCCCCCCCCTGTAACTTCTAAAATAAGAGAATGATAAAACTAAAAAATATATGATATACATTACCATGTGAACTTCCACCGAAAATTGGTTTGAACGAGATCTAGTAAGTAGTTTTTTTAAACATCATAAATCGTAAATTATGTTACTTGCTGCTACGGAACCCTTCATGGGCGAGACCGACTCGCACTTGGCCGCTTATTTTTTTTAATTTTGCTGGCTGGTGGTTTGCGGTAAGCTATCGTACATGTGTATCATTAATTTGTATGTGTACTTAGCTTAAGTTTCTGCACTTTTTGTCATACGCGTGCAAATACTTATCTATAAATTCTATTCTATCATGCAATCAATTAATAAAACAGCTGTGAATCAGTGTATTATCAGCATTCGACGCGGTCGGTTTTTTTAATATATCATATAAAGTGTTATCAATTCAACCTACAGTTTCTTTAATTTAATAAGAAGGAAATGTGAGGTAATAAATAAATATACCTCACTAATAAATGCATTTAATGCATGCCTTACATTACCTCAACAAATTTTGTTCGTTGGTTGTTTTTGTGTCGTATTTTTAATATTTTCTTGCGTTTTATCTATAATATAAAAATGAATCGCTGAATATGTTGCTAAGCGCAAATCTCGAGAGTAGCTGAAACGATTTCCCTAATTATTTTTCGGTCCGGAGATTAAGTCCGGAGATGGTTCTTACGGAGAGAAAAATAAAAAAAATGCCTGAAAAGTCTAAAAACAACACTTTTCTATATTCCCGTACAAAAGGTTCGTAATAATACTTAAAAGCCAATTTGAACTTTAATACCATACCATAAAATTTCTAGTGTTAGTTGAGGAGTTCCGGAAAGGCAAAACAATTGAGTGACGTTAGTATCGTATAAATATTTGACGGGACCAGCACCATTGCACGTGCGGCGCGGTAGCCGTCGGTGCAGTTAGACAGAATTCTTGTAAATAACAGGTGTTCCGCACACCTGCACCATTGCACCTGCAACGGCGCCCGTTTTGCTTGTATAAAACGGACGGCGCGGCCGCCGTTAGGACAGTCTTGGCTCTGACGTGGAATGATGTGTTTGTCGTATTCCGTTACTAGTTTATCCTCGACTCGTTGGATAATTAATTCATGTAAACGGATTAATTATTATTCCTTACTACAAAATTAGTCTCTGTACTATACTCAATTACCCTGTCTACATCAGAAGTGGGATAAAGTCCCCATTTTGCCCACATATAATCTTCGAATAGTATGAGGATTATTACATTTGTGGAAGACTGTAATGCCATTCCGCATTGATGAATCTGTTTTTATGTTAAATACCGTAATGAAATTTGATATGCTACTTACGATATTTTCGTATCATTAAAGTGTAGAGAAAAGATAAAGTTTTTTTTTTTATAGAATAGGGGGCAAACGAGCATGCGGCTCACCTGATGGTAAGTGACTACCGCCGCCCATGAACAACCGCAACACCAGGGGAATTGCAGATGCGTTGCCGACCTTTTAGAAAGGTGTAAGCTCTTTTTTTGAAGGTTCCTAAGTTGTATCGGTCCGGAAAATTTGCTGGTGGTAATTGATTCCACAAGGAAGTCGTGCGAGGGAGAAAACTTCTTCTAAATCGCACAGTGGTGGACCGCCAATCATTCAGATGGTATGGATGGTAACGCGAGTTTTGTCGCGATGTGCGATGGTGAAATTGAGCGGCTGGAATTAGTCTGAACAATTCCTCAGAGCACTCCCCGTGATAAATGCGATAAAATACGCAAAGAGATGCAACATCTCTACGCAGTGCCAGTGTATCGAGCCGATCAGAAAGAACTCGGTCGTCGACGATTCGAACCGCTCTGCGCTGGATGCGGTCAAGTGGAAGGAGCTGGCACTGGGGTGCCCCGGCCCAGAGATGAGAACAGTATTCCATGTGGGGCCTAACTTGCGCTTTGTAAAGTTGCAAGCGATGTGCCAGCATGAAATACTGTCTCGCTCTGCTGAGCACGCCAAGCTTTTTAGAGGCCAATTTGGCCTTCCCTTCCAAGTGACCACGAAACTACACACTATTAGATATGTCAACGCCAAGGATTCCGATACTGGCTGAGTCAGTAAGGGGAGTGCCTTGAAACTGAGGAGATACGACAAAGGGGTTCTTTTTAGCGGTAAACGCGCAAACTTGTGTCGTCTGGGGATTGAACTGGACTAGATTTAGTCGGCCTCAATCCGAGACTTTGTTAAGCAAAGACTCGACTTCAGACACAAGTTTGTTCCGGTACTCAGCGACGTTTTCCCGAGAAATATTGGCACGGCCGGTATATAAGGCATCACCAGTGCTGTCGTCCGCATAGCAATGAATGCTACCAGTTAGCAACATATCATTGATATGCAGGAGAAACAGCGTTGGTGATAGCACGCAGCCTTGTGGAACACCAGCGTTGATAGGCTTGAGATCAGAGCATGCACCGTCTACTACGACCTTGATGCTCCGATCAGCAAGGAAACTGGTGATCCATTTGCACAATTTCTCGGGAAGCCCATAGGAAGGAAGCTTCGAAAGAAGCGCTTTGTGCCAGACCCGATCAAAGGCCTTCGCTACGTCCAAACTAACGGCTAATGCCTCCCCCTTGGACTCTACTGCCTCCGCCCATCTATGACTCAAGTAGACTAGAAGATCACCAGCTGATCGACCCCGACGAAAACCGTACTGGCGGTCACTAATCAGCTGGTGATCCTCAAGGTACCTCATGAGCTGGCAGTTTATAATGGCTTCCATTATTTTGGAGAACAAGGAGGTGATGGCTATAGGCCTGTAGTTAGACGGGTCTAAACGGTCGCCTTTTTTAGGGATCGGGTGCACCAAAGCTGTCTTCCATGAGTTCGGGACTACGCCTTGGGAGTAGGAGTACCGGAAAAGACGCGTTAAAACCGGTGCCAACTCCGGAGCACACGTCTTCAGCACAATGGGAGGGACTCCATCGGGCCCACTCGACTTGCTGACGTCCAGGGAGAAGAGTGCTTTACGGACCGAGCGCTGTGTAAATCGCACATCCGGCATGGAGCACTCACATCGCGGGATGGTCGGCGGTGTGTTCCCCCCGTCATCTAGAGTCGAGTTGGACGCAAAAAGAGAGCTCAACAGATCGGCTTTCTCCTTTGCGGCATGGGCCAGTGAGTCGTCTTCTCTGTGCAGAGATGGAAGAGATGGCTGACAGAAGTTCCCTTGGACAGCCTTGGCGAGAGACCAGAATGCACGGGTTCCCGAAGGAAAGCGAACTAGTTTCTCGCCAATTCTGCCGATGTGCTCAGACCTTGCCTTGGCAATGACGCTTTTGAAGGACCTGGAGGCGGAATTATACTTCTTTTTAAGTGCGCTGGTGTTTACATCCCGAGACGTTGATGCGTCAGCCCAGGCCTGGTAGCACTCCTGCTTATAGCGTGATGCTATTTTGCAGGAGCGACCAAACCATGGCTGGGATCTGCTTCCGATGGGCACCACAGAGGATGGAATAAAAAGTTCCATACCCTGAAGTACCACATCAGCAACAGAATCGGCAACAACGCTGGGATCTTCCGGCGAGAAGCAAACCCGCCCCCAAGAGTAGGATGCAAAAAAAGACCGCATCCCATCCCAATCAGCTGACCTATAGTGCCAAACACGGCGGCAAGCTGTAGATCGCAACTGCGATTGGAGCGTGAGTGGCACCGTACTCCGGATCAGACAATGGTCCGAAGAGCCCAGAGGGGCATCGACGGAGACCTGATATCCGTCCGGATGAGAGGTCAGCAGAAGGTCCAACAGGGAAGGTACATGGTCTTCCACATCTGGGATCCGCGTAGGTGAAGTAACCAGTTGTGTTAGACCATATGCCAAAGCAAAGTCATAGACAGATCTACCCGCATGATCAGTTAAACGAGAACCAAGCCATTCAGCGTGGTGGGCGTTGAAATCACCGAGTATCACGATCTCTGCGGATGGGACCTGTTGTAGCACGGAGTCTGCAGCCATTTGGACGTGGTCGATGAGTCGGTCTGTGTCGGCATTACCGCTATGGGACCTATAGAGGTACCCGTACACGCGGGGATGGTCGTCGCTGTCTACGCGTAAAATTATTTAAGCCAATTCTTTTTTATTTGTTCGATTTGTATTAAAAGTACCCCGCAAGTATTTTCATTATTTCTTGATGTACCTAAATATGTTAACAAATGTCGAAAGAAGTTGGAGGCTTTCTAATTAACTTATTCAATTTATGTTGTAATTTGATAGTTTAAGCGAAACATGATTATCATTTGCTATGTTTTAAAGTTCAAAACGTTTAAGGGATGTACTAAAATAAATAATAAACTTTAACACGCTATGAATTGAAAATAATAAGTGACATTTTTGTGTTCTAATGTGTTGATCAGTGTTGCAGTTTGCTCCGAATATTATGTCGTGGACAAGATTGGGGTTTGGTGTCGAGGGATTCGTAGAAGTCTCTTCAACAATGATCAATGAGGAAGATGTTGTGACGGCTAATCAAACATGGTCAGGTACGGCCGAGCGCTGGTAAGATTGAGCCTACACCGCTACAGCCGATAACTTATCGGCTGATCTTACGGCAAGGCAATTCAAGCGGCCGCCGAACAAATGGTGCTCTGGCGCTGTAAATGGACGTCTGAGGCTTGGTCGGCTTTCGTCGATTTTCCGCAGTTGACTCCTTCCCTTTGAAATATGTTGTGGTATCTGTCTCTACACATAGTTTCCGTTTTTTTTGCAATGTTTTCAAATGTCATAAAGTTGCCGTTTCATAAGAGAATATGTGATGAATTTTGGAAACTCGGAATTCCATGGTTTGCAATACATTTATCTCGATTTCTTTTAATTTTGCAAAGCAGTGCGACGATTCGCTAGCTAGCGCTACGGCGCGACGGCTCACTGGCGCGAATGTGGCACGAACGCAGCAGAACGGAAGGCTGGAGTGCGTCTGCCTGGAAGTAGCCATATTGGCGCGTCCATGACTTAAATGAAGTCTGGGATGATCGATCGTTGTAATATTTAACAAGAGTTAATATCTGTTAGCAGGTGGTGATAACTGTTAGACCGTATGCTGTTCACTGTCAACCGCACGAGGACGTGCGACAGTCAGAGGTAGCCGTGCCTGTGCATCTAGAAAATAGTAGAGACGTTGCAACACTCTAGCGAAGTAATTATTCTTGTGCAGGAAAGGAACATGGAGTTGCAGGGAGGCTGGTCTGTGCTGCACTGGGATGTGTCGTGTTGCTGTTGGTTTACATACTTAGGTGTTATCATGCCACGACGTCCCTCACGATACACTTTTGTGTGATTATGACAGGGACATGTTTGCGGTATGGTTAGTCTGTACCTGTTCTATACTGAATTGAAAAAAAAGAGAGTAAGAAAAAAAAGAGTAAATAGAAAAGCTACACACTAATCATTCCGATCACGCATAAAGTTGATTAAAGTTTTGTAGGGCTTAGTGCCGGATCAAAACTGATTGTCACCCAAGTCTGAAGGGTCAATATAGACCGGACCAGACGCTGTTATGTCAGGATAGTCGAACGATGTTTTCTTGTCTACAGATAACTAAAATTGTTATCGGGCGCGTGCGAGAACGCACGTATGTCAGTATGGCCGTGACGGGACCAGCACCATTGCACGTGCGGCGCGGTAGCCGTCGGTGCAGTTAGACAGAATTCTTGTAAATAACACGTGTTCCGCACACCTGCACCATTGCACCTGCAGTCACGCCCGTTTTGCTTGTATAAAACGGACGGCGCGGCCGCCGTTAGGACAGTCTTGGCTCTGACGTGGAATGATGTGTTTGTCGTATTCCGTTACTAGTTTATCCTCGACTCGTTGGATAATTAATTCGTGTAAACGAATTAATTATTATTCCTTACTACAAAATTAGTCTCTGTACTATACTCAATTACCCTGTCTACATATTAATGTCAATATTTGTCAATATTTATACAAACTGGCAGATAGCTGATGTTATAAGGAGTAACTTGGGCTGCTTTTATTTTAGCGTTTCACGACGCGGGCGATGTTTCGGGGAAAAGCTTGTATTTTATAAATTTGCCTGTTTTTGTATGTTTCAAAATAAATAACTCGTTCTTTCTTTCTTTTTCTTTCTTTAACTTACCAGTTCACTTCACTGGTCTAAATATTTACATCTGCACATACTACTTGGTATAGTCAAATCATTCCCAGAATCTCATCTTACGACTCGTATTGGACGTAATAGAGCGATGAATAAGGCAATTGTAGTTTAATTATCTCTTTTTTAACATTAATTTATGTTCAGAAAAAAAGAAATTGCAGTCTTGTAAAACAACTGATCTAATTAGCGGTTGTGTGGGAGATCCGACGTATCAGGCGGGGGAAGGTAAAAAAGATTTAATCTATATGGGCTAATTGATACAAATTTAATTGGTATTATATAATAGTGTGGTTCGCTTTTATTTGCTTGTATTTCTCCTTTTTGATATGATACTGTAACTACTTTATGACGTTATATAATGAATTATAAGAAGAAAATGTTTTATTTAGAATTATAGAGAATATGGACGCGGTAGAGACACGGTGCAGTTATCATGTCTGTAGCACGAATAGGTAAGCTCGACCGAGGAAGAGCTACGCTCTCGTGGCATACCATATTGGATGCTGCTGTCGTATGGTGAGTGTAAAAAACCGGATACCCTTTTTAATGGAAATAAGGCATTCCATCTTTCCTCAGGCTTGACTATGCATCGCAGTTTAATTATTAATTGAAACTAGTTGTAGATCATAGCGTACGAGCAAATCGAGTTTGATCCCCACCGGTATCAATCAATTTATCAACTATATTTCAAGTGCTTACGACGTGCTTGCCAGTTAAGTGAAATACATGGACCAAACGTGTATACCCGGATATATGAAGTCTGCCAACATGCTTTCGGGTATCGCAGTGCTTTTCCCATTTTCAAACCCCTCTCAAAATGAGGGTTAGCCTAGAAATGTACATAGATTGTTACTTTCCTTTTTTTTTCAAATAGATCAGCAAATTTTTCTGGATTGATACGACTTGGGGACCTTCAAGAAAAAATCCTACTCATGTTTTGAAACCACAACGCACCTATTATTCCTCTGGTGTTTAATTTTTTCACGGGCAGCGGTAGTCACTTATCAACAGGTGTGCCGCATTCTCGTTTGACTCCTGCAATTCCCCTGCTGCTACAATAGTTCATGAGAGGAGAAAGTAGTATATATGAACAAAAAATACATATTAACTTTACCATACTATTATAACATAGTTTAAGAAATTATTCCATTACTGATGTTAAAAATTATTCTCAAAATTGTTTAAATAAAAGAACAACTACTCGGTAATAAACCCTACTTACTATCAGTACCCAATTACATGATAACACATACTAGTAGAATACCCCAACGAGCGTAGCGACAGTGAGGCCCGTATTAATAAACATTACTCAGCTCAAGTACATGCACTTGAGTACAATCTTGTGATTATGATCTTATTAATAAACATATCGCAATATGTGACTTAGGTTTACGATATCACCTGAATGACGCAGTGATTTATAAATTAAACTCGCATCGATTTGGTCAAGAATCAGTAATATGTATAGTAACATTAATGTCTCATTTGTGAAATACAGTAACAGAGGTCTAAAAATTTCCCCAGAAATAGCCGTCCTATTAATTTTAAGGTTTTTCGTCACAGCATCATTTCAGTTATATACTAAATTGTATATTTATTTAAGTACCTAGGTAATTTTTTTTTAATTTAAATTAATATAATGTATTTAAATTTCAAAGTAGGTAATGATTGGACATTGGTAGGTAATGAGAGGGCACGATTAGTAAGATAAAATAAATGTCATGACTAGGTACATGCTGTTATGGAAATTCGGATTACTGATCAAAGAGATTTAAAATATATATGTAGAAAGGGTAATTGAGTATAGTACAGAGACTAATTTTGTAGTTAGGAATAATAATTAATTCGTTTACACGAATTAATTATCCAACGAGTCGAGGATAAACTAGTAACGGAATACGACAAGCGCACCGTTCCACGTCAGAGCCAAGACTGCCTTAACGGTGTTTTTTTTTTTTTTTTTTTTTTGCGCCCGAAGCAATTGGAAAAGGGCTACCACGGAGGGAGGCGGAAAATGCATTACGCATACCACGACAGCCGGTCTGTCCTGGTTATGCGGGACTCACTGCCTACCGGGGGACCTAAGTGATACCCGCTAAAAACCGCCTTTGGGGAGTGGCAACTTAGCTGTTTAAAGCTTCTTATGCCGAATCGGAAGCGACCTTCTTTTGGGAAAAGAGGGCGCAGGCGGCTACGAGCCGCTGAGGGAGTGCCTACGAAGGCAAATTAATTATGAATAATTTAATTAGAGTTGGCCTGAGCCGCCATGAGGCAGTTCAGGTCGTTTGACAGTTTATTAGGCGGGTCCGAGAGAGAGTTTCTCGGCCTGCGGACTCGATAGCGAGAGGGGAGTGGGGCTGCATAAGTAGCTGCCTCACGAATAAGATGATTGGAGTGCGACTCTGAGGCTTTGAAGAAGTTTTCAGAGAGTTTTTTAAGAAATTGTTGAATTGTAGGGAGCTCTAGGTCCCGATGAAGGTCGGCATTACGGACGTACCAAGGTGCGTTCGCAGCTCGACGACAGAAAAGGTTTTGAACTACTTGGAGTTGATTAATAATTTTAGGGTTAGCGTGGGCAAAAATGGGGCCCGCGTAGGACATGACTGGTCGTATACAGACCTTATAAAGGGTACGCTTGTTTCTGAGGGACATTTTACTGTGTCGGCCCAACATACTGTTGAGCCTATTCAGGTAAAAACGTGCGTGACGGGTTACTCTCTTGACGTGGGGCCTGAAAGTTAGCCCTGTGTCTAGAGTGACACCTAAATATTTGGCAGACGTATGCCAGGGGACAGGGGTCCCTAGCATACGTATTGGTGGAGTGTTTTTGATACGGCGTCGTTTATAATCGAAGTGAACGGCGGAGCTCTTCTCCGGGTTCACATCGATGCGCCATTTTTTGAACCAAGCTCCTAGGTCATCAACTGACTTTTGGACCTTGTTCCGTATGAGAGGTAGCGAGATACCTTTACAGTAGAGAGCAGTGTCGTCTGCGAAGAGGGAGAGCTGAACACCTTTCGGCGGAATGGGAATATCGTTGGTGAACAGGATGTACAGCAGAGGAGCAAGTACTGAGCCCTGAGGGACACCAGCTTTGATGGGGCGCTGTGAAGATAGCGTGCCTTCGTGTCTAAAACGAAAGGTACGATGATTTAGATAAGAGGCCACGAGGCGTACTAGACGATCGGGGAGACCTATTTTGTATAGTTTGTAGATAAGGCCTGTATGCCAGACTCTATCAAAGGCTTTGGCGATGTCGAAAAAGACCGCGATAGTCTTATGACGACGGGGATAAAAACCGCTGAGGATATATTCCACAATACGGTGAACTTGTTGGGGGCAGGAGTGTTTCGCTCGGAAACCGAATTGATGGGGAATGATAAGAGGGTCACCGTCTGTGGGAAATAGATGGCGCCTCATGCGATTTTGGATGACTCTTTCAAAGAGCTTGCCCATTGCCTTGAGGAGGCTAATGGGGCGATGACTGGAGGGGAGGTTGAGAGGCTTGCCTGGCTTGGGAATAGCAATCACAGTTGCCTCTTTCCACGTAGTGGGAAAGTAACTAAGGTTGAAGCAGGCGTTGAAGATAATAGATAAAAGGGTTAACACCTGCTCAGGAAAGTGTTTAAGGGCTTGGTTGGAGATGCCATCCGCGCCCGGAGCCTTTTTGGGTTTAAGTCCTTTGATGAGGGATGAAATCTCATCATTGGACACAGAGATAGGTTTGGAGGCTGTAGGGGGTGAGTTCCGGCGGCGGACCTCATCTTCCACTGCCTGGACGTGTGAAGGGTCAACGGGTTGAGAGCTAGGAGAGCATTGAGCGGCAATGCTGTCTGCAAAGCACTCAGCCTTTTCCTCGTCCTCGAAGGCTACCGTACCGTCGGGACGGGAGAGAGGGGGAGTGTGGGTGATAGCGTCTATGCGGAGGGCTCTTGCCATCCGATAGTACGCTGTATGAGAGGGAGAGATATTCTCCATGAGTTTACTCTTTTCGAGGTCTCGAAATTCAGAGAGGCGGAAACGGAGTTCTCGTTGAAGACGATTAGCCGTGTGCCTATATTCGGGCGTGGGGTATTTTGCTGCTCTCCGGAAAGCAGCTTTCTTGGCTTTTAATAGGTTGCTAATATGTAGGGGAAGCCCACTATTATTAGCAACCGGGACTACCCTTTCATTCTCCTTAAGGGAGGTTTTAATAAGGGTGGAGAGTGAATCGACCGCGGTGTCGATTTTTTCGGGACTGTCTAAGTCCGACGATAGGGAGATGGGAGAGTCCTGTGAGTCCAGAGCATTCGCTAGGGACTCCTTGAAGCCCTTCCAATTTGTGAAGGTTTTAGTCGAGGGTGTTGATGGGGGTGGCTGATGGCCAAGAATGAGGGAGACCGGTCGGTGGTCGGATCCTAGATCGTCTAGTGTCTCGATTGCCCTGAGGTTGAGGGAAACACTTTTAAGTAGTGCAAAATCTAGCACGTCGGGAGCGTGGTCGGTGACATCGGGATAGTGAGTAGCACCTAGGGGACTGTGAACGGTGAGGTCAAGAGACTGCGTGATATCGAGCAGTATCTTGCCACTAGGGGAGGTAGTACGGCATGTCCATTCAGTATGCTTGGAGTTAAAATCTCCAAACATAATGACTGAATTGCCTAAAGATAAAATAGACTCAAAATCTTTTTTGAGGGGATGGGTTCCTGAAGGGATGTAACAGGAGGCTATGAAGATGGACTGATGTCCAGTCATAGCTAGCCTGCATACCGTGGCTTCCATATTGGTAAGCTGCGGAGTAGAAATGGGAGAGCAGTGGAGTGATTTCTTGTAATAAATGGCCGTACCGCCACCTCGGCGGTCGTGCCTGTCATTACGAAGAAGAGAAAAGTTTTTAATAGAAAGGCCTTTAGTGTCCTTAGTTTTGAGATTAGTTTCCTGTAGGAGGAGGAAATCGGCTTCACGATTTTGAAGAAAGAGCTTAAGTTCTGGGAGGTTATTTCGCAAACCGCGAATATTAAAGGATACAAGCGATAAACCCTTAGGTTTGATACGACCGTGAGACTTTGGTAGAGCAACCTGCTCTGTCATCGTAAGTTAAGTTAATTAAGTTAACTTAACTTACAACGAGCACAAAAGATTATGATGCTCTGCAAGAGCGAGGAGACGGTCCTGAGGGGACCTCGCAGCGCGCAATTTGCGTGCTAACACAGCGATTTCCCCAACGTCGATGTTCCTAATAGCGGAATACACCGTTTTTAGGTCATCAGCCATTGAGGGCTGTGATTGTTGTGGGGCGGAGGTAGTCCGCGGTGGGTCTGCCTTTTTGGGGCCCCAGGGAAAGACTGGAGGCTCCATAGGCTTAGAGAAGCCCGGAGGGGGCCGAATAATGCCCTGAGGGGGCCTAAGGGGACCCTGAGAGGGTCGAGAGAAGCCCTGGATGGGCTGTGAAAGGCCCTGACGGGGCAACCGTTGGTAGAGAGCCGGGAATGAGCGGTCATTGACCGGCGGTGGAGCTTGCCTACTGGGGCGAGGATGAGGTGCGCAAGGGCAGCCTCTGTAGTTAGCCGGGTGGCCTGTTTGCTTACACAGGACGCACGCGGGTGGGGATTCGGCGTCTTTGGGCCGAGGACAATCCTTAGTATTATGGGGTTCAAGGCACTTAACGCACCTGGGTGGGGCAGAGCAGTTGGCCGCCGCATGACCATATAGCTGGCAGCGGTGGCACTGCGCCGGGAACCCGCGCCTATGTGGGGGCTCAACCTTCACTCTCGACAGGCCACACACTGTGCGTACCTGCCGGAAGATGGCTTTTGCCTCCGGCACGTTGGTTAAGATGACTAGGACCAGGTTGAACCTCTGGCCCGTTCTACTGTGCATCTTGTGCACGGCTTCTACAGGGAAACCTTGGGACTTAAGGTCCGCAAGGATTTCCTCGTTGGAGAATTCAAATGGCACGCCGCGGATGACGGCCCTGATTTTACGCTCTTCCGGAAGAGCGTAAGTATGGTAGGAGGCTTGTTCGGCTGTGAATAGCCTGGTGATACTACGAAAGGCATCGATTGAGTTGGGAATGATTTTAATAGTCTCCCCGAGGTTAATCGCATGGTCATATTTAATGCCTGCGTCGTATAATGATTTCGACAACTTGGTGAATCTGGCCTTGTCTCTTAGGAAGACAGGGGGCGGGACTTGCTTCTTTGCAAGTACTGGGGCACAGCGGGAAGCTGGCTTGGATGGCGGGGCGATGTCCATTGACATTAGGGGAGCCGTAGCAGCAACGGGGGCTGCGGGGGCAGGGACGGCAGCGGGAGCTGCGGGGTTTGAGGCAGCAACGGGGGCTGCGGAGGTTGAAGGAGCGGCAGGGGCCGCTGAAACGGGAGGTGTGCGGTTTTTTGCGATGCGTTTACCGCCGCGTTTTGAGGAGACGGTCGTGAAGGATGACTCGTCGGAGTCACAGGACTCCGAGGAATCGATGCCAGAATAGGTGGCGGGCCTCTTCCGGGGGGCCGACGCAGTGGATTCAGACTCGGAGCATGCGTACTCCATATCTAAGGGGGCGAAAGAGTTCTTGGACTCTAGGTAGGCCGCTATAACGGGCGGCGGTTGAGGTGCCTGAGGGGCATACGAGGCAATAGTTGCCACGATTGCGGCGAGAGCCGAATTATCCAGCCTATTAAGGCCTGAGACGATGGACCCTATAAGGTCTTGTTTCGACATGATGCTAGAAATGAATGGGGGCTGGTGGGGGATGCTGTTCTGAAAAGAACAGAGACGTTCTGAACCTAACAGTAGGGGCGGGATCACCGTTCTCAGAAGAACGGGACGTTTTTTATTCAAGGAGAAATGCCCTTACTCTTAAAAGAGCAGGGCCTTGCTCTGAAAAGAGCAAGTAACTCCCAAGAAACAGTATACACGTACACGTTATACAAATAAATAACGAAAACAAAAACAGAAATAGTTAACAAAAAAAAGATAACAAAAAATATAACAGGTAACAAGCGGAGGTCAGTCAAACCTCCCCGCCCGAAGACAGGGGGGCAAGAACTGATAGCAGAAATGACTCACCAAGGCGACGACGCTGTACAGCGCGAGCAGGACAGCGGAGGCGCGAGAGCGAGAGAGCACTACCGTACGGGGACGGCTGCGCGGACTACCTGAGACGACCGCACGAGAGCGGTGCCAGAGGCGGAATGTCGCCTTAACGGTGGCCGCTCCGTCCGTTTTATACAAGCAGGACGGGCGGCACCGCAGGTGCAATGCCGCAGGTGTGCGGTACACGTGTCTTTTACAAGAATTCTGTCTAGCTAGACTGACGCCGCCGCACCTGCAACGGTGCAGGTGCCGTCATATATATATATATATATATATATATATATATATATATATATATATATATATATATACTATAGAGCGGGCATTGGGAAAATTTATATACAAAAACTTTAAGCTCGTGCGTGTGTGACACCCTCTAGCTAAAAACAGCAAAACTACGCTATCATTTATTAAGACAACATTTTAGCTATTCCCCAGTAGGTGACGTTTAAAATATAAGATCGTTTTAGGAATGTTACCCTTTCGATACCAAAGTATCGATAATGTTGTTGAAGGTTACTAAGTTTGAAATGCTTTAAAATATAATAATAGGGAATAAAATGATTGTTACATTGTATAAATCTATTTATCATGACTTCCATCACACGAAAAAAATCACTTTAACTTTTTACGCCTCTTTAGTGACATGAAATAAAATATTAATTTCCAATAGCTAAGAATCAATTCAAACAGCAGTCACTTTAGTTGCCGCCTTGGTGGCATCTTGGATGACGTCACTCGGTCCATTAGAAGCTATAATAATATCATGTGATTGGTCGATCGGCGTTGAAGACACATAAAGAAACACCAAATTCAATAAGGGAGCGCCTCTATGTTTTTAAATTCGTTTCTTTTACAAAAGTACACTTCAAATCTAAAATATTTAGGATAACACTGAACATAAAAGCCGTTTCACGATATATCATTTTATAAATGTATATTCATACATTCATATTATAAATACGCTGTTATGTTATGTACTAATATTCTTCAAAGAGATTTATGCTTAACAACTTGAGACATTACTGACATGGTGAAAGAAAGCATAGTGAGGAATACTGAACATTATAATCTGAAATCACGAACATACACTAAACAAGTGTTGTGATAAATGCTCGTTACTTCCCTGTATGTGAAGACTACTTTGCGCTACAGTAGGCTAATACAGGCTAGTATTATTATAAGAAATGAAATTATTCCAGTACTTTCAACGGTATTTATTTAGAAAAATGTTTAAACTGTTGTAAATCGAACTCATTACCAATACTCATAACAACTTGTATCACTTTAATTTATTTATTAAATTCTCACTGTGCACCATTGCGATATTATGTACTAATGTACTAGAGAGGCCTTGCGGTACATCATACCCGGTACGGTGTACGGTTGGATACTCACTGATGAGTCAACACCCGTCACGAAGAGTCGTGTTTTGTACTTTCATAAAATAGTCGTAAAAATGCCTGATTGTGTGTTTCAAGACTGTTCTATACACTTGAGGACATAATAAAGTGAAGGTTTAAAATTTCATTGGTAAGTAGACATATTATTTTTTTAATATAAGAAAAAAATACGTTTAAAAATCTTTGATTGAATATTTTTCGCAATGTAACAACGCCCACGAGAAGGGCCGCTGACGCCATTTTGCAATACAAATCATGGAGTAATGAAAACAGAAGACGCAGATACGCAACAATGGTACCTACTTTTATTTTGTTGTTCAGTTATCATTTTTAGCTTATTCATAGATTTCAATAGTACAATCATAGTTTACGAAGAGAGACTATTTATGATTAAATATATGACTTCGAAAAATAATTTTATCTCTAGAAATTAGGTGTCACGTTATTTGTCCGCGATGAACTCCTATACTTCTGAACTGATTTCAATGAAATTTTGCACACTGTGTGCAGTTTGGTCCAACTTGAGAGAAAGGATAGCTTTTATCCCGATAAGTGACCCACAATTTTATTATTGCTAACCTCAGGAGTTTTTTTAGGAAAGCAAATGGTCGTCAAAAGGGCAGAATAACGTCTGCTTGGTCAGAAATATATATATATTACTTATTTTGGTACGTTTGATAACATCTCACCTGATGGAAAGAATTTTTTTTATAGAACAGGGTGACAAGCGAGCACACAGCCCACTTGATGGTAAATGGTTGATGTGTGCCCATATACATCTCAAATACAAAATATCTAAATTCCAACAAGTAACAGTTACAACAACAATTCAAGTAATCGATCTCAGATCAATATCCCTAATATTCACTTCACTTAGTTGTTGTTGTTTTATCTTTCGTTCATCGTTTCACTATTTCATTTCATTACTAACCACAGATTTTTGGTGATTTTATACTGATCCTGCTTTTATATCTTTAAGGAATTATAGTGAAAAATAACCTGTTACAATGTAATAACAGTGAAAAATTACCTTATTTTCTAACTCAGGCTTATCCTACAACTTCTTGAATCTTTATTCTTAATATCTTTAATAGTACAATTTTTTTAATGTCACAAGCCTATAGCACTCTCCTATCACTGTAAGATAGGATCTATAATGGTTTTGTTCCAGAAATGTTCCAGACATTGTCTGCCCGGTATGTAAAAGAGAAAACTTGCTGTATTGCTAAACATCAACACAGCAAGTATCCTCAGCATGTTTATAAGCAACACAGAAAATCTCATCATCATGCCTAAAAAAATTTTCCCACCCTTCCACATAAAGTAGGCTACTTAGCATAGTTGGTATATGCTACTCATTTTTGTTGGTATGGGTACAGTATCTTTAACTGTTTTACCTTCTTAAATATTGTAAATGATTAAATCGGCATCCTGTATATTATTTTTATTGATAACCCCAATCGATAAACGTCGTCAATCACTAACTTTAATAAATAGTGACGCTACAGGATAACAGAGGGCGCGTAGTATAATAAAAATAAATTTTCTAGAACAATCTACTAGAAATAATAAAATTTAAAGATTATTCGGTAAATAAACGTTATACTTACGATAACAAACCAAAATCACGTTCATTTTTTGCTCCATATCGTGATTTACAATATCTTAATGCACAACCGGGCATATTTTCTATAAAATATTTTTTTTAAAATATGAAAAGAATGCGTCTTGACTTTATGACGATGTCACTAAGACTAACGAAGATATATCCTATAGGACATAAGTTACAGACGACAATTTTGCTGCTGATGTCCGGTCTATTTCTACTACTACTTAAATGTCTTTGTTACTGATGTTATAATGTATAAAAAGTGATATTTGTAGTACTATAATTACTTACCAGGCTAGATGCGTATGGATAATTAATGCCGAGAAAGCATTTTTCTCATCCGGAGTAAATACATGCTTCTTGCTTTCCATTTTTGTATATATTAAATTTCCTGCGAGATCAAAATTAAATAAAACAAGATGTTTTCCAGTGTCAAAAATGATGCGTCAGTTTCATATTTGACACTGGCGCTGTCGTCTCTTTAATGCGTTAGGTTAAACATTTAGTTCGTATTTAGAAATACATACGTAATAGTTATAATAATTAAGGGTTTTCGAAAGTAGAAAACAACTTTATAACGTGATGCAACTCTATTTATTTAAGTTTTATCAAAATAAATGTATTCAATAAATCTCACGATATAGCAAAAATGAAACGTTATGAATGAAATTCTAAACTTCAGTCTATGTGACGTAATCGTTAACGAGATCAAGCCCTCTAGTCACAGAACAGTATTGCTAATAACAGCGTCTAGACATACTGTTTTTATGTGTTTATTAATTAGCAACGATCTTGAGATGCTGATCGTAGTGAGGGCGTATCAATTGATAACGCACTTGAGTTTGTCGTTGAGCAAAGTCTATTAATACTAGCCTGAGACTCGAAGAATTACAGACTGATCCTTCTTGGTCGCTTGCGCGATACTTTATATATACTGCTAGAACAAGTGGGAGATTACCGGAGGAAGGTATCATTTGTTCGTATTTCCTTTTATTTTTTTACCCTCTTTCCCAACAATAGATTCATTATAAGTCAAGTTTGTATTATAGTGGAAATAAAGGCTATTTTATTTATATAACACTTAACTAACTATAATTTTTTTTAAACTGAAGTGACAAACGAACTGAGGAAGCTCTTTCGAAGCTCCCTTCCTATGGGCTTCCCGAGAAATTGTGCAATTGGATCACCAGCTTCCTTGCAGATCGGAGCATCAAGGTGGTTGTAGATGGTGCATGCTCCGACTATAAGCCTATTAACGCTGGTGTTCCACAAGGCTGTGTGCTATCACCAACGCTGTTTATTCTGCATATCAATGATATGTTGCTAACTGGTAACATTCATTGCTATGCGGATGACAGCACTGGTGATGTTCTATACACCGGCCGTGCCAATATTTCTCGGGGAAACGTCGCCAAGTACCTGAACAAACTTGTGTCTGAAGTCGAGTCTTTGCTGACAAGGTCTCGGATTGGGGGCGACTAAACCTAGTCCAGTTTAATTCTCACAAGACACAAGTTTGCGCGTTTACCGCTAAAAAAACCCCTTTGTCGTATCTCCTCAGTTTCAAGGCACTCCCCTTCTTGCCTCAGCCAGTTTCGGAATCCTCGGAGTCGACACATCGAGTGACGTCCAGTTTAGTGGTCACTTGGAAGAGAAGGCCAAATTGGCCTCTAAAAAGCTTGGCGTGCTCAGCAAAGCGGTACAGTATTTCATGCCGGCATACCGCCTGCAACTTAACAAGGCGCAGGTTCGACCTCACATGGAATACTGTTCCCATCTCTGGGCAGGGGCTCTCCAGTGCCAGCTCCTTCCACTTGACCGCATCCAGCGCAGAGCGGCTCGAATTGTCGACGCACGAGTCCTTTCCGATCAGCTTGATTCATTGGCACTGCGAAGAGTTGTTGCATCCCTTTGCATTTTCTTTCACATTTACTACGGAGAGTGCTCTGAGGAATTGTTCGGATTAATCTCAGCCGCCAAATTTCACGAACGCGCATCGCAGCAGAACTCCCGATACCATCCACACCATCTGGATGATTGGCGGTCCATCACTGTGCGATTTAGAAGATGTTTTCTTCCTCGCACTACTTCCTTGTTGAATCGATTACCATCAGCGAGTTTTCCGGACCGATACGACTTAGGGACCTTCAAGAAAAGAGCCTGTTCCTTTTTAAAAGGCCGGTAACGCATCTGCAATTGCACTGGTTCCCCTGGTGTTGCAGTAGTTCATGGGCGGCGGTAGTCACTTACCATCAGGTGAGCCGCATGCTCGTTTGCCCCCTCTCCTATAAAAAAATAATAATAAGAGGCTACCGCCGCCCTTGGGCATTTGTAACCAACTTCAAACAAAGAAGGCTTCTGAGGATTAATGATAGATAAGACAAATTTTTGGTTACATAAATACGAATTTATTTATGTATTGATAAATTTATATATTTGCTTAAAATATGGGTCATATCTACTGGGAAATCTCGATAGTAAGCAATAAGCGAGTGGAACAGATTTGCCGGCATTGTTGACGTAAACGAAAGGCGTCCCCAAAAAATGCGCTTTGGAACTTTCTAGACAATAGAGACTTTTATTTAAAACGTTTCTCTTGTCTGAAATATACAGGGAGAAAGAAATAACTTCAATAGGTGGTTTACTTAGGCGAGTCTGAAATTATTCTCTCAGCGGTAAATTTACGTTGTGATGTAAATAACTGAAATTGGATTAAAGTTGCGTCTCAAAGTTATTGCAAGGACCAGGATGGGATAAATGTACGTATTGGTGAAGAATACGGAGGAACAGAACATTTAAAAATATAAAAACATTATGCCAACCTTTGTTCATACAGAAGAAGCTCTAACTTAAAGGCTTACTAGAGGCTAAAAGTAAAGATTATATTATCTTTTTTTTTTTTTTTTTTTTTTTATAGGATATGGGTGACAAACGAGCACACAGTCCACCTGATGGTAAGTGGTTGCTGCGGCCCATAGACATCTACATCTATCCTCGTTTGCGAATCAAAATGCAGATGCGTTGTCACCCGTGAGGACTAAGATGGAATGCCTCATTTCCAGTAAAAAGGGCCTCCGGCCACCTGCACTCACCAAGCGAAACGCAGAGGTAAACCTCTACTTCACGCTGGTATTCTGTGAGGTCGTGGTACCACCCCGGTTCGAGCCGGCCCATCCGTGCGACACCAAAATCTGCCGCGTGGCTCTACCACTGTTAAACTGTTATCTTTGCTTGAGGCTCTTTATTTTGAGTAATAAAATAAGAAAACATTAAAACAGGGGTGCAGCGACAAACATAAGGTAAAATACTTTTATAAATTATATAGATAATCAAACATTACACTAATTTTTATATAGGTATATAATTATTCTTACCGTGTGTATGTGACTGAACTCCTCCTAAACGGCTGGACCGATTTTGATGAAATTTTGTGTGTGTCATTAAGTTGATTAGAGAATTGCTTAGATTCACAATTAGTCACGGTAGGTGGTGAAGTTTGATTGGTGAAGTTTGGTGATTTTAATTTATTTGCGCGGAACCCTGATATTTTTTCTAAAATAAAAGTAGCCTTAGTTACTCCTTATAACATTAGCTATCTGCCAGTGAAAGTCCCGTCGAAATCGGTCCAGCCGTTTCGGAGATTAGCCGGAACAAACAGACAGACAGACAGACAAAAATTTAAAAAAAAATGTGTTTTGGTTATATGTACCATATATACTTTCAAATGCATTTAGTAAAAAGCTGTTATTATTACATTACAAACAAACACTTCAATTTTATTTATTTGTATAGATAATTAAATACATAATATTAAGAATATTTATTTATGGCTTTTTTCGTTTCATTTATTTATTATGGTAAGAAGAAGTATCTATTTATGTTTTAATTTTATTTGTTTATAACTTGTATTTTATTTAAGTTTTTACATCTATCCTCAATAAAGAATCAATATGCAGATGCGTCGTCACCCGTGAGGACTAGGATGGAATTCTTCTTTTCCAGCAAAATGGTTCTCTACACTCACTATACGAAACACAGCAGTGTTAAGCTGCTATTTTACGCTGGTATTCTGTAAGAGCGTGGTCCTTCCCTGGTCGAGCCGACCCATTCGTACTACAACTATACTACTAATACAGTTACAACATGGCTCTACCACGTTAAAGAATTTTACTTGTACTTTATACTTGTTTTCTTCAAACTTGAACACAGCAGTGTAGGCACAGTTATATGGCAGCGGAAATAACTAAGAAGGTAATACCTACTCTCTTAGACAGAAAAAAGTTCTACCACCTAATAAATTATTACAATTAATTGGGAATTTAAATAATTAAGTTGCAATTAATGAAGTATACAATAAGTAATTATAAAGGTTCTCTTAAAGAAATATCTTTTAGCGATAACAGTAAGTAAGTTGTGACACTTATTTGCATCCTTCGTTCATGTTTTGTTTTAGTGTACTATTGTACATATCTTTGTTAAGATTTATGTATCTATTTGTTAATGCATGTGTGTATGTCTCACAGCTAGGAACAACTAATTTCCGAGGAGCTATATAACAGAACAGTCTGTCGTCCTACATTATAGAATAAAGATGACACACTAGCACACAGTCCACTTGCTGGTACCTAAGTGGATTTGTAATTCATCATCAGTACGAATAATTAGCCTTTTTGGATCAATAACTGGACGAGAGCCACGCTGCAATGTTGTATTATAGGTGCAGTGGCTCAATCGCGTATGGACTACTTTTGCACAGAGTAATACACAGAAAAAGAAAAGAAATAAATGTTAAGGTAACTTTTATTTATTTTCTTTTTCTCAACGGTGGAACGTATATAGAATGTAAAGTCTATTTTATATTATATATTATATTATATATTTCTCATCTCATTTCTGAGATGGTTTCAGGAAATCAAGGAATGAATGCAAGGAAATGCTTGGATATATATATATATATATATATATATATATATATATATCTTTATATATAAAAAGTACGTGTCACGTTGTTTGTCCGCGATGGACTCCTAAACTATTGAACTGATTTCAATGAAATTTTGCAGACTGTGTGCATTTTAGTCCAACTTGAGAGATAGGATAGTTTTTATCCCGATAAATGACACTCAAATTTTTTTATTGCGAATTTAAGGCTTTTTATAGGAAGATTCGTCGGAAAGGGCAGAACAACGTCTGCCTGGCGAACTAGTATATATATATATATATACATATATATATATATATACATATATATATATATATATATATATATATATATATATATATATATATATATATGTATATATATATATACATATATATATATATATATATATATATATATATATATATATATATATATATATATATATTCTGTGAACATGTACAGGATCGCCCCCATCACTGTATTAGATTTATAGACTACAAATCCTCGATAAATAAAACCGATTCCTTCCAAAAATTGATCCAAGAGAAGATTGTTGGGTACTACCATGCTTAGGATTCTATAATTAGAAAAATTAAATCCCAATCCAAACATAAAACTGCAAGACTCTGAAAAAAAATTAATACATTTAATCTGGAGGTAGCCGTGGTTAACTATGACATTGGGACGTCAAACACCTCAGTCCCCCTGTGACGATAGGTGCTATAAAGTACTTGAAACATCGGGAATATAAAATAAGTTAAAATATGCGATAAAATCCGTAAAACTAGTTTTATTTAAATATGTTTTTTTAATTATTCCGATGTTTTCCTTCACGAGCACGTGCACAGGCGCAGGAGGGTATCGAACCTGGATTGCTCGCGTACTAAAATTTACTGCAAGCGTTAAGTTAGTGAGCTACCACGGCTCTAAAGATAAGAAGACAGTATGAAATAACAGTTTAACATAGCATTGTTTCTTATGGTGAGTATGAAGAAACGAAGGTCCTTTTCACCGGCAACGAGGCATTCCGTGTTAGTCTTCTTATAAAAAGTTTACATGGAACTGTGAGATGTGAATTGCTGAAGTCTGGTCCCGTTAAACCAAAACATCCTGACTAAAGGTACAAACAGCCTCCCAGAACTATGTGTCTTACCCGTAAAGTGGTTTTCGACAGGCGTGTGTAAGACATAAGTAAGGTTAATTTAAAAGGTTTGTTAAAACATAGTACTTCTTACTTTCATTGTAGTCGATATAGATGCGGAGGATAATGATGTAAATTTGAATTGCGGATATGCAAGCAGAACATACGAAATACAGCAGCAAGTTGCTGCTATTTTGCGCTATTATTCACGCAATAAAATCTGTAAAATAAAACTTGTTTTAAAACTACTATTTTTTTTAATTCGCGACGTTTCCAGCCTAACACACAAGCACCTATGGTTTATGTAGGGACAGCCGTCATCGACGTCTTCATGCCACAGTTAAACTGGCCAACTCTTTGTTTGTAATTCTTAGTGCTAGGTGACATTAAATAACGATATCAGTAAAAATTATATAAATAATCAACACTGAATAAAAATTCCCTGCCAAAATGTAGGCTTATTCTTAAGATGAATGATAACATCCAAAAACAAGTAACTCACTAAATACTAAGGAATTTTAATTATACATTGGTAAAGTTAGCTTAGCAAGATGTAATGAGGAACCTTGTGTTTAACTGTGTAATATATTCCTTTATATGTACATTACAATTACGGACCCCATTTTACCACGTTATTTATGGCAAAAGTTTGTACTCAACAGGAAAACTTTAGAATTAGGGTCTCACATATTTGCTGGAAAATGTTAACGGTTATAATAGATTTGAACGTAATTTAAAACTATGTCAAGTGATGTTAAAGCGAGGTACTCAGTGTACGATTTTTTTTGTTTAATTTTAGTAAATAGCTCATTTAACCAAAATAATAATAATAATGTCCTCCAGACCGAATTTCGGCCACGGCGGCTAGTCTCAACGAAGACTAGCCATCGGCGCAGGACAGGATTATAGTGCCCAAGTGTTTGCGCAATCACAGGTGCACTCTCTATTCCCTCACTCTCATGGCCCGATGGGACGGTAAACCGACACGACCGGAGAGAGATCAGGCGCAGGACCAACGGCTTTACGTGCTTTGCGAGGCCCGGGGGTGAAACACCGCCAACTTCCCGACTCCGGGCAGCTACTGAGAATTTCTTGATGGAAAAACCCAATAACTGATTTTTCGGCCCGACCCAGGGGTTCGAACCCGGGACCTCATGATCAGCAGTCGCACTAGTACAACCACTAGACCAACGAGGCAGTCAAACCAACCAAAACCAAACTAACTAACCAAAATAATCAAGTTACAGAAATGCATACATTATAGGTTAATGTAAGCACCGAAATAAACTGTGCAGAGGCGGTGTAAGAATATCCACTACTCTGTATTATCGTCCCGTGTGTGTTGTAAGAGGCGACAGAGGGAAATGCAAGCAGCTGATGGGCAGCAGCATCTTCCTGATAACAACTCGCAATTATAAAAAGACTGATTGCCAACCCGCCTGCCAAGCGTTGCAACTATGGCACAATCCCCCTATGAGGCAATCCTTGAGGTAGGCCTGTATTCAGCAGTGGACTTTTATAGGCTGTAATGGATGGATGAAATGGTAAGTCGGATCGAAAGACAAACTTAACTTTACAATGGAGTTTCTTCTATTTATCGGTCTAGGTCACGGTCGATGCTCCAACTGTAAATGTGAGTTCGTACTCACAGAAAATTGTCATTCTTTGGGAGAGGCCTATGTTCAACAGTGGACTTGAAGGGCTGTAATGATGATGATCATAATGAATTATAGAAAATATTTTAAGTGATGTTTTCAAACTAACTATTTCCAGATGTTGTCCTTTATTTAAGCAGTCAGACCTTACTTGTGACATTATAGCAGAGTAAGGCTACCGTAGATCTAGTTTATGAGTTTCCGGGCGGGTTCCAACGAAAAACTAGCACAGGTTGCCAGCAATCAGTATATGCTGGTTTGGGACCGATTTGTGACGACAATCATTTATGTAAAACAATTAAAACAAACATTGTTGTTTTACTTGAAAGAAGACCCCGGTTCGAGACCAGATGTCTCCAGTAAGAATATTTTTTCCCTTTTTTTTTTCAAGTTCTTTCTCTTGTGTGAAAAACTACTATTGGGAGCCCTTTATCAACGCAGTTAACGGCGGGGCGTCGATCGGTGCGCAGTGCAAGGTCTGCACGCCTGGTCATACTATAATTTCTAATTAAGGTGTAGTTTGCAATCTTGGGGATCAGTCTGGTGGTGCGTTTTGTGCACTTCTCGGATTGGGAGATTTAGAACTAAAGAACAAACGAACTAAAAGGTCGCTTAAGATATGTTCCGTTTCAAGCTCCTTGGGGAGCCCGCGGACGACTACGCGAAGGTACGGCGTACGGTACGGTACTCCTCTGGGAGGGCGTACGTATGAAAGCTTATTAGCTGGGCGCGCAGGTGGTCTGTAAAATTCGGAAATCCTCAGTCGTATCTACGAAGATTCTGATGCCCTGACCGGTGTTTTGTACCTAGTTTAATAGATTTTTTTGGAGTCCAACCAGTATGATAGGTTACTCCATTTAAATATATATTGTATATTTATTAGTGGCGGCGGCTTTTCCCTACGTTCAGCAGGGGATCCATTTGCTGCAGGCTAAGGGGTTTAAGTGTTGGCAATTTTGGTGGAGTGGCGGTGGGGGACGAGGGATCCGAGATAGTAGGGGCTACGCGTTTGCGTTTTTTGCCCTGGACGAGGATGAAACCTTCGTCTTCGGGTTTGAGCGGGACCCGTGTTTCGAATTCCATATTGGAGTTTGATTCGGCATTCGAGAAGATCGGAGACGGGCCGCGGGTGGACATCGCGGAAGGCGCGGGGGACGCGGCTACGTATACTGTGTCTATGGACACGGGGGTAGTGGGACCGGTGCTCGGTGACATAGGCTCGTCGGACCGCATGGTCGGACGTTCAGCAGGGGGCCAAACATGACGGGTAGAGGGGCCGGTTAGAGGCGCAGACTCAAGCGCGGGCTCAGGCGCGGGACGCGAGTTGCGCTGTGAGATAAACACAGCCCAAATATCGGGGCAGGCTCGACTAAAAAGTCCGCGAGTTCGTCGACCGTAATCGACGCTATTTTGTCGCCCAGATGTAGCACAGATGTGTACCAAGCTCTAGGTATGTGGCTAAAACGAACATCTATATACCTAGCGCGTTGGTACGCTGTGTGTACCTAGTTGTTGCCTAATGCAACAAGCAACAAAAAAATTAAAAACGATGGCCGCCTCTAAGGCGGCGGTGTGTTTCACTCTACTTACGGTTGCCGATACCAGTACCAGGAGGCCATGAAGAAGAGTTACGCACAAACACCTTTTGCGTCCGATATACTTCACAAAAACACAGTGAGCCCGCTGTCTCCCGGGACAGCGTGCTTCGCACACCACAGTGAGAACACCAAGGCAGCGACCAAACACTAAGACCAAACACAGAGCACTAAGTGCCACGAACAACTGAACGCCTGAACCTGAAGATGATGTGGATGGTTTTGTCGCGATGTGCGTTGGTGAAATTTGGCGGATGTAATTATTGGAATAATTCCTCTGAGCACTTGCCGTGGTAAATGCGATAGAAAATGCAAAGGTATGCAAGATTTCTTCGTATTTTAACAACATCTCTTTTACCATTTCAATAGCCTCTCACTTAATAATAATTGAATTAAGCTCATTAACGTTATTGCTCCGTCACACACGGCTCTCTGCAAACTCATTGACAATTACTCACGGCTCTAAGTGCCTACATAATATTAATATAACACTTGAAACAATTATAGCAAGGCAATTATTTGCATAGATCCTGATAAGTAAGTGCATCAAGAGTAGTATTTTGTAGGTAATTAATTTGAATAGAGTTATTATTATTTATTCAAGAAACTTATTACTTATTTAATAAATTAAGTATTAAGGCTTTATACTTGGCTAGTTTGTGTAAATCAAACCTCAATAGCATGATAAGTGACACATTGCACTTTTACAATTTACAAAACGTCCTTGACAACATAGCACACGACAATGAAAATGTTATTAGTAGCACAGAATGAATAATATTTAAAAGAAGTAGTAGGTACCATCGAACATGGCGTACGCGTCGGAGGACCATATCTATATATGAAAAGTGTCCATAAAAACGTGTCCAATAAGGGTGGCGCTGCAGTAGCATAGGATAAATTAAAAAAAGCGCCAAAATTAATTAGAATAAGATGGAGAAATAAACAAGGACCGATCAATCCGCTTGGTTTTGTACTACATAAATAGTTGAGGTTTTGTATACTGGCATTTTACTAACTAGCTGACTTCACTCCGTCTACAACAGTTATATTCTTTTTTTTTATATGATAAGGGTGACAAACGAGCACACAGTCCACCTGATGGTAAGTGGTTGCTGCGGCCCATAGACATCTACATCTATCCTTTATTACAAATCAAAATGTAGATGCGTTGTCAGCCGTAAGGACTAAGATGGAATGCCTCATTTCCAGTAAAAAGGGCCTCCGGCCACCTGCACTCACCAAGCGAAACGCAGAGGTAAACCTCTACTTCACACTGGTTTTCTGTGAGGTCGTGGTACCACCCCGGTTCGAGTCGGCCCATCCGTGCGACAGCAAAAGCTGCCTCGTGGCTCTAACACTGTTAAAACTTCTAATTTTCATGTCGCAGTTCTTCAGATGCCAGCGCTATTGAGGTAGGTTTTGGAAAATTTATTTTCAGTATATAGAGGGACACTTTTTCAAATTTCGCACCTTGCTGCGGAGGCGCGCGTCACGACTACGGCGCCTGTGATTGGCCTAAATATTGTATTATTGTAGCCGCACGATGATACGTTAACCGAGGAGTCGGCATGGCGCGTAGATTGAACTAAAACAATCACGCACGCTAATTGAACCTGCTTGTTACAGGTATTAATTGTCCAGTACCTGTCTTTTTCTATTGGCATGTAGTGAGAAGATAGAGAGTAACTTTAAGCATTATTAACTTGACGTCGATTTTCATGATAAAAGTAGATTTTATTCAATTTTCATTATAACGAGCCGCGGTTGCTCAAAAGCTAAGCGTTCGCTGTAAATTTCACAATACCCGAGCAACCTGTCTTTGATCCCAGCCGGCATCAATGAAATTGTTATTTAGAGTTGAATGCATCGTGAGGAAATATCCTTGTGTTAGATATAAAATAAGATAAATAATGTGGGTGTCTACAATGCAAGAGTGAATGATGGTGATGAAGAATGGCCTTCGTTAAGCTAAGTCAGTGCGCTTCACCATCAAGCTGCATCACTACTTACCATCAGGTGGGACAGTAGTTAAGCACTGGTTTATACCTAATAATCCAGAAATATACAAACGCAAGGGGCAAAAATTTGCATGCACCAGTCTAAGACAGTTTACGCATTAACAATTAAGAAACAGTACTCCCATTTCTGATGGGGTTTTTTAGGGCAAGGAAATATCCGCCGCGCTGATACTTGTTGGCGAATTTCACATGTGTTCGATTTTTTTTTTCTTTTTTTTAGCCATGTAGGTTTCCCTAAGATGTTTTCCTTCATCGTCGAGAATAGGGTAAATCAGTTCTTAAAATTACAATTAAGAATTTAAATGGTGCGGGCGGGGATCGACCCCGGATATGCTCGCGTACTGTGAAAGTTACAGCGAGTGTTTAGCCCCTGAGTTACTACGACTCTATAAAATAGATTGCCCTATAGATTTGCATAAGGTAAAATAAACGAAAATATTTTTTGCTAGTTCACCGTTTTCATACGGTCAACGATAAATAGATTAATGACCACCACGAATGTATAATACCACATATCTAATGTTAATACACAAGGAAATGGACATAGTTCTTCAGCATGCTGCAAGTACATTATCAATAGATATGCAGATGCAGACAGCTGTTAATCCTTTGATAGCATCTATCGGTTTATAGGGAACAGTTTACACAATTTTCCATATTATTAGCGTCCGTCAAATTAAGATGGGGTTAATTATATTATAATTAAATTTGTTTATAATTATTAGCTATAATTATGTAGGTATACATTATAAAGCTCTTATTTGACATCATGAAGAGAAAAGATAACGCCTTCGTGGCGCAGTTGCATAGCAAGTTGTGGCGCAGTTTCGCACGGAACGAGTATTTTGTATCGCCAACAAATAGTAATAATAAATTTCGCATTAGAACCAAACGGTTTGCTTCGTCTTTTGTAATGCGTACAGCTAAGGAGTGGAATAATTCGCCAGCGTCTATCTTTCCGTCCGAGTACAATCCGGGCGTCTTCAAGGCAAGAGTGAATAGGCTTTTGTTACGCTAAGACAGTGCGATTTAGCATCTAGGACTGCATCACCACTTACCACCAGGTGGGGTTGTGGTCAAGCACTGACTTATAATAAGTAAAAAAAGTGAATAATTGAATTTTAAAAATAATAATTGTACAGAATCTTGATGTTTGTTCTTGTGCAATTGATGTATGTAAACTGCCTCCGTGAGATAGAAGAAAGTCAGAGTATGAGGGAATCCTAAATAATCATAGTAACGTTTTCCTGTATAATCCTAGTAACGTTTTTATAAATAAAACAAGCTGTTTCCCGCGACTTCGCCCGTGTGTTATTTGTTTTTTTTTTGCGCGGAACCTCAATTCTTTTTCTAAAATAAAAATAACCTAAGTTACTCCTTGTTACATCAGCTATCTGCCAGTGAAAATCCCGTCAAAATCGGTCCAGCCGTTTCGGAGATTGGCCGGAACAAACAGACAGACAGACAGACTGAGAAACAGACAGACAGACAAAAACTTTAAAAATTGTATTTTTGTTATTAGCACCGTATATACTTTCATATGCATTTAGTACAAAGCTGTAATTTTAACATTACAAACAGATACTTCAATTTTATTTATTTGTATAGATAATTAAATACATAATACTAAGAATATTTATTTATGGCTCTTTTCGTTTCATTTATTTATTATATGGTAAGAAGAAGTATTTATGTTTTAATTTCATTTGTTTATAACTTGTGTTTTATTTAAGTTTATTATAGGATGGGATGTGTTTTTTATAGGAGAGGGGGCAAACGAGCATGCGCCTCATCTGATACTAAGTGACTACCACCGCCCATGAACAACCGCAACACCAGGGGAATTGCAGATGCGTTGCCGGCCTTTTAAAAAGGAGTAGGCTCTTTTCTCGAAGTAACCATTTCTTGCTGAAACGTTTTGATATGTTCTTGGACTCACACCTTGCACTACAATCTTAAATGTTATTTAAGCGTTGTTTATGGGTGGCGGCCGACACAAGCTCGTTTGCCGCCTCTTCTATAAAAAAAATCATCCATCCATTACGGCATATAAAGGCCCACTGCTGAACATAGGCCTTGCCAATAGATTCTTTGATAGGAAGGTTATTGTGACTGGTAAAGAATGCCGCATTAAATCCGCCCTTTGTCATCTCTAGTTGAAGGTATGTCGCCATAAAGGATAAATAAAAAAAAACATAAAAAAGTAGTAACCACGCTTGGTTGACAACTGCAGTGTTTTATTATGTTCAATTGTTTTCAGACATATGCCTCGTCTCTCGTTTCAGTTTCCCTCTGTCGCTTCTTGCAACACCCATGGGGCAATATAGGAAAGTGGATGTACACAGTCAGGTCATAAGTATTGTCACAAAGTAAAAACTTTTCTTTTAGAATGCTGGCCACAAAAAAGTTTATTGAATTCGAATTTAGAATTGTTCATGAAAATAAAACTGTATTCTTTTTAGAATTTTACTCATTTTTAAATATGGAGTGGACGCTTAAAGAAGACCGTGTTGCAGTTATTGCGTTGCATCGTTGCGGTTACGCGCCAATTCAAATTTTTGACATACTGAAAAATTTGAATATAACCAAAAGATTCGTTTATCGTACCATCAAACGATACAATGAAAACTCTGGTGTAGATGACAGGTCAAGAAGTGGTCGCCCTCGGTCTGTTAGGATTCCAGCAGTGATAAAAGCTGCGAAGGCGCGAATTCAAAGAAATCCCAAACGTAAGCAGAAACTGTTAGCCCTTCAGATGGGGTTGAGCAGAACCACGGTGAAAAGGGTGTTAAATGAAGACTTAGGGCTTCGGGCATATCGAAGAAAAACAGGACATCGTTTGAATGCTCGTCTAATGGACCTGAGAATGAATAGATGCCGCGCCTTGTTGAAGCGGTACGCGGGAAAAAAATATCGGGAAATTCTTTTTTCGGATGAAAAAATTTTTACCGTAGAAGAGAGCTACAACAAACAAAATGATAAGGTGTACGCACACAGTAGTAAAGAAGCGAGCAACAGTATTCCGCGTGTCCAACGATGTCATTTTCCATCCTCGCTCATGGTATGGTTGGGAGTTTCTTATTGGGGCTTAACAGAGGTACATTTTTGTGAGAAAGGTTTAAAAACATATGCAGTTGTGTATCAAAATACAGTCCTGACGAACCTTGTGGAACCTGTTTCTCATACCATGTTCAATAACAGGTACTGGGTATTCCAACAAGATTCGCCGCCAGCTCATAGAGCGAAGAGCACACAAGACTGGCTGGCGGCGCGCGAAATCTACTTCATCCGGCACGAAGACTGGTCCTCCTCCAGTCCAGATTTGAATCCGTTAGATTACAAGATATGGCAACACTTGGAGGAAAAGGCGTGCTCAAAGCCTCATCCCAACTTGGAGTCACTCAAGACATCCTTGATTAAGGCAGCCGCCGATATTGACATGGACCTCGTTCGTGCTGCGATAGACGACTGGCCGCGCAGATTGAAGGCCTGTATTCAAAATCACGGAGGTCATTTTGAATAAACTTTAGTGTCATAAGAATCTATGTTTTGTTAAGTTCATTTTGGTATATAAATGGTTACATAATGAATAAACTTGTTTCAATTATTTTATATTAAACATGTGACAGAATTTATGACCTGACTAGGTATATTATCTTACGGTGGATAGTCTTTATTACCAGTGTAGTAAGGGTGTTGGAATTTAAGCGTATTGAAACGTGTTTAATATCCTAAATACATTTACTAAAATCTCCAACGAAAATACAAGTTAGACATTTTAGTATTATTTTTTATGCAAGTAAAACGAAATTATACGTGGTAGAGCATGCTGCAGCTATTTTAGTAGTATAGTTGTAGCAAGAATGGGTCGGCTCGACCGGGGAAGGACCGCCCTCTTACAGAATACCAGCTTGATACTGCTTTGTTTCGTATGGTGAGTGTAGAGAACCGGAGACCCGTTTTACTGGAAAAGTCCTCACGGGTGACGACGTATCTGCATATTAATTCTTTATTGAGGATAGATGTAGATGTCTATGGGCCACAGCAGCCACTTACCATCAAGTGGACTGTGTGCTCGTTTGTCACCCCATCATTTAAAAAATTTGAGTATATACCAATTAGTAAGAATGACTAATAAACACACAGTCTACTTGATGGTGCGTTGATACTGTGGTCCATAGACACTCACTTTTTATCAACGAACAGATTATTATCACCCCCTAAATACCAAGTTTAAATGCCTCATTACCTGTATAAAGGGTCATCAGTTCTTATCACTGACCAAATAATATATATGCTAATGCCATTTTACATCAATTTTCTATGAAAGTATAGCTCTTCACTAGCCGAACTCCATCGTGATGCTGCTACAGCCCTACACGCAGCTATTGTATCTATTGCTGTGTTCCCGTGGAAATGGTATGGAGAACCAGTATAATAACCAGACCGAATTTCGGTCACAACGGCCAGTCACAATGTAGACTATTTATCTACGCAGGACAGGGTTATAAAGACCGATTGTATGCGCAACTACAGGCGAACCCTTCTATTCGTTCACTCTCATAGCCCGATGGGACGGTTATCCGACACGACCGGAAAGTAATCAGGCGCTGAACCAACGGCTTTACGTGCTTTCCGAGGCACGACGGTAACAAAACACCACTAACATCCTGACTCCGGGCTACAACTGAGAATTTTGTGACAGAAAAACCCAACAATTAATTTTGGTCCGACCCGAGATTTGAACCCGGGACATGACCAGAAAGATTACAGACTGAGAGGCATTTCATCCAGTCGCTTCGCTGCTTTATTGCAATTTTCCATCACGTGGATAATTTTAGGTATTAAAAAAACTACACTTAAAGGAATAAATAGTGATATTTTGTGATGGCGTGTTGAAAACTTCTAGGTTAGTTTCTAGGTCTAGGTTTATCGATTCGTGCTGCAACCATATTACAGCTGCAGCGTGATTCTCCCCGCAGCTATAATATGGTTGCAGCACGAATGGGTCAGCTCGACAGAGCAACAACCACGCTGAAACGCAGCATGAAATAGCAGCTTAATGCTGCTGTATTTCATATGGTGAGTCTAGAGAGCCGAAGACCCCTTTTAATGGTATCGAGGCAATCTATTTTAGTCATCAGGCACAATGCATCTAGATTTTAATTATTAACAGAGGATTTACTTAGGTGTCTATGATTTACAGCATCTAGTTGTAATTATGTGGACTGTGTATTTTTTTTGGCACACTTATTTGAACAAAACAGAGTTAGTGTAAACGACTTAAATTTATTATGTTGATCGCAAAATCTTAACCTTTATCTCACTCGGCTCCCGACGAAATAATGACATCGTTAGAAAGAGCTCGTTCGCTACAAGTGTACATACAGCGGCAAATGACATGCGATAAAAGCGTGTCATCCTTCTCGCGTAAGCTTTAGTGCTTCAGATATTTATAGATTTTGGTATAGATTTTTAAATACTAGTGGTCGTCCAATAATACATATATATATGTTCGCGCAAAAGCGTTAGTGTCGTTAATAGACGTCAGAGGGCGCGCGCGCCTCTACGATACCGGTTTGGACGTCCGGTCGTTTCGAGGACACGCGGGAAAAAATAGTAGTCCTTTTCATCGCGTCGAGAGAGAATCACGCGGTCCGTTTTGGTCGGGAGCTCTTAGATATATTTTTATGATAGGCGCGTATAGTAAATATACCACTGGCAATTGTAGCGAGCGCCCCTTGCTGAGAGTTTTACCCGGGACTTTTAGGTTTAACGCAGAATCTGTATGAGGGATTCGACCGTATTAGTTACTAGTGCGGTATTTGATATTCTAGAAATAACGGTGACCTTTGATCCGTACGTTCTGTGTTCATTTTCGCGAGTCAAGCGTTATAACAAACGAGAGTTAGTGACTTATGTAAGGTAGTTAATCGTACGACAGAATTAAAGAACTGTCATCGTAGAAAACGAAAAAAGTGACTGCGGAAGGAAACCGTAGTTTGGAGAGGTGCTGAGGGCCGAACTGCGGCAGAGGATAACGGTCTAATAAGGTCAATAACACTACCAGCCACACCCAAATACTGCTTACTTTCCTAGCACTATACATCCACATGCGACCTGACCGAATCCTGAGGGACCAGTCGCCTTGGATACAGGTAAGTAAGCTCCATTTATAGAAAACAACGCTCCCCCCTGATCGTTTAATGTAATCAGAAACTTTTAACCCTTGGCGTGAGGACGCCCGACCAGCATCTGCCTGTAGCTTCTCCGTCTATGGGCCGCGGAGGAACCTACTCCTGGGAGAGGCAGCTGTTGGCCGTATCATTTGGTAGCACAGCGCGATTCCGGGATCGATTTCCGGTCGATCCACCGACCATAGTGTTTGATAAAAATTAAACAATTTTGATGGCAGGGAGCGTTGGGTTGATTGGTTTAATTTTGTGTCTACAATCACGCCCGTCCGTAATACGTAAAAATATATATTTTTTTTATATACGTAATAATAAAATTCCTTTCTTTGGTGGCTTGATTTTTTTGTTATTAGCGGGTAAATTTGAAAAGCCGCGCCCGGTTCGCGCGCAAGCGGGAGTTTGCGTCATGTAGGTAGATGGTTATTTTTACGTAATCGGTTAATTATCGTTGTCGGATAGTTGTAGTGGATTACTTATCCAAGGGTCGATTTCCGAGATAGGCATTTTTTGTTGATCATTTTTTGTTGATGTGTATCTTCGTTATGTATCTTTCGTATTGTAATTTGTATTTGAACTGAAGAGTAGTAATTTGTATTTACGTAATTTGAATTTAAGTTAATTTTTTTTTGTATTTGTTATTTGTTATTTTTGTAATTGTGCTCGAGCCGCGTCGTGATTTGTATTTGGTAGTGATGTCCTCGCCCAAGATGCTAATCCTGCCTGCGGACTGAGTTACGCTGGGCCACCAGCGCCCATGCTTTGATAGGTCGACCGGATAGGGTCCATCACTTGATGAAGCGGTTCGAACAGGTCGATGCTCGAAGGGCTGCAGTAGAGGAGGCTTACGCTGAGCTCGAGGATTCGGATGTGGAAAAGGGAGTCCTGGACTCCTGCCTCTCAGACTATGAGCAGTTCTTTTCGCTCACGGACGAGTTGATCGAGGCTGAAGGCAGGTATGCCGAGGAGGCGCGTGAAGCTTGGACGAGTGGCCTGCCCAAGTCCTTTCGGAAGCAGCCTTAGCCGGAGCTGTTGGGACGACTCCCAACTCTGGACTTGCCAAGGTTCTCCGGGGTCCTTTCCGAATGGCTGACCTTCGTTGGTCTTTTCGACGGCCTAGTGGACGCCCGGAGTGACTTGACCCCGAGCCAGAAGATGGCGTACCTCCTGGCTTCACTGGAGGGGGAGGCCCTGGGCGTTGTCAGCCATTTGAGCTTGTCGGACGACGCCTACCAGACTGCTCGGGACCTCCTAGCCCAAAGATACGCCAACGTCCGGCGAATTGCGGACGAACATTTTAAGCAGCTTCTGAGCCTCCCGCTGCTTAGTGACCGGGCCAGACTACGTCCGGACCTGTTGGATCCAGTCTTGGTGGCCTGTAATATGTTGAGGCGGCTGGATTTACCAGTGGGCGAATGGGCCTTCTTGTTGCTCCGCATCGTGCTGTCCCGTCTACCTCTCGACCTTCGAATGCATTTTGAGGAGAGGTACGGCGGGGACGAGGTCTCCTATATTCCGCCCTTCTATGACCTGCTGCGGTTTTTGGAGGAGCAGTGCCGGCAGATTGAGAACGCGGCGGTCACCGTTGACGACTTACGAGCCGTGCCCAGTGAGAGGCGGAATTCGCCGGGCAAGTCGTCGTCAACCCCCCCCCCTGCTCCTATTGTCGAGCATCTGATCACCGGGTAACGTCTTGCCCGAAATTATTAAGTAAGCCGGTTCCAGCGAGGCGAACTATCGCCAAGGAGCGCCGCTGGTGCTACTCATGTGTGGAAGGGCACCTCCAGCGAGACTGTCCGCACCGGCGTCCCTGTTTGCATTGCCAGGGCAATCACCATGCCGTACTGTGCCTGGGTGCGAACGGCGTCTCCTCTCGGGGCACTGCCAGGCCCTTGACCCCCACGGGCGGGGGCGCTCCGCCACGCCCTCTGACGGGCGACGCTCGGCGCTCGCCGGCTAGCCAACAGACCCCTAGGTTTGAAAGGGGTCCCTCCCCCGACCAGTCGGGGGGTAATACCTCCAGGGGCGGGGGTGTCATCACCCCCCCTCAGCGTGCGAAGAGGAACTTCACGGCTATTTATCAGTCCGCTGGACCCTTCTCACTCCCGTTAGCTGAGTGGCCGCGAGTGGTGTACCACTGTACCCCATTTGATGGAGGCGGCCCTAGTTAGCTGCCGCCTTAGCTCCCACCATGGCTGCCTTTACTGAGCCTTAAGCCGTCAACAGTCCACTTGTCAAGCTGTTCTGTTGCCGACGGCCTCAGTGAGGGCGTACAACCCGAGTGGCGACTGTTAGCGGTTGCGCTCTGTTAGTCTCGGGTTCACGCGGTTTGCCTCCGCTTGGTGGTGGGAAGATTAGGGCCCCCTGGAGCATTGAATCACGCTCTCAAGGGGTATTGGATTTGGTTTGGTCGAGCACTTAGTTAAGAATTCCTTGAATTAAAATTAAAATGCTTTGGGTTTTCCGCGAAATTCATATTGTAGCGGTTGTGATTAAAAGAATTGAATTTAAAATACTCCTTTAAATGCTGCTGCATATGTTTTGTAAATACATTTGATCACTGCGTTTGTTGTTGCACGGAAAATTGAGATTAAATTGTGTGCCCTTTTTTAAGGCTTGTGCGTATGCTTTGTAATTGTATTTGATTGTCGCGTCTGTGCTGAAAGGAAAGTTTGAATTCATTTGAAATTTGAATGGCGCGCTATTTTGAAAATTGTGTATATGTTTGTGATAGTGTTTAATTATTTTGCTTTGTGATAAGGAAGGTTGAAATTAGATAACCCTGTTGTTGCCGAAGGAAATAAGAGTCAATTCTCTTTTGGTTTAGATTTTGTTGGCACTGTCTAAGATATTTATTTGCAATAAGAAATAGGGCTGTCTCTTACGTTTATTGTTTTGTTTACTTTACCAAGTTGACCTTTGTGCATCGGTGATTACTTGTTTTAATTAATTCTGTAATTGAACATTGATGCTTTTGAAAAATTAGTTGAAATATGAGCATAGGATTACCTGCCTAAAGGGCTATCTGGTTTGTAGATTATCAGATGGAAATCAGCTGTCGCACCATTTGGTAAATGATTATAGGTGGATGGCTTGGTTATGCCTACTTGTTTGAAAATTCATACTAGGGACTATCTGTGCGTTTCCTTCAGCTCTCCACAGACGACGTTCATGGGGAATTTGGGGGTGCTCTCTGCACTGAAGCTTGGAAGGTCCCTTTGGGCCGCTTCGTGTCGCGTCGCTATTTGCAGACCTGATCCGGTCGGATTGCGGAACTAATCATAGGAGCGCAGATCGGTGTTTGAAGGAGGTCGTCGGACTTCTGTCTAGGAATAGGACTTATTTATGTGCTGCGATGTCCAGGAAGGGCATCCAGTTCAACTCTCCAGCTAGCCCACGTTGGGGCTGTAATTTTGAGGCGTTGGTTATGGTTGCAAGATCTGATGGGGTGCGTAAGGTGGCCTAGTTTGATTGTAGATTCGGTCTTGCAACTTGCCGTCGCGACCCTGTCCCGCTGACCGGTTTGCTCGCGGACCTAAATCCTTATGTTCGGGACGGGGGTTTGTTCATGCAAAAGCGTTAGTGTCAATAATAGACGTCAGAGGGCGCGCGCGCCTCTACGATACCGGTTTGGACGTCCGGTCGTTTCGAGGACACGCGGGAAAAAATAGTAGTCCTTTTCATCGCGTCGAGAGAGAATCACGCGGTCCGTTTTGGTCGGGAGCTCTTAGATATATTTTTATGATAGGCGCGTATAGTAAATATACCACTGGCAATTGTAGCGAGCGCCCCTTGCTGAGAGTTTTACCCGGGACTTTTAGGTTTAACGCAGAATCTGTATGAGGGGATTCGACCGTATTAGTTACTAATGCGGTATTTGATATTCTAGAAATAACGGTGACCTTTGATCCGTACGTTCTGTGTTCATTTTCGCGAGTCAAGCGTTATAACAAACGAGAGTTAGTGGCTTATGTAAGGTAGTTAATAGTACGACAGAGTTAAAGAACTGTCATCGTAGAAAACGAAGAAAGTGACTGCGGAAGGAGACCGTAGTTTGGAGAGGTGCTGAGGGCCGAACTGCGGCAGAGGATAACGGTCTAATAAGGTCAATAACACTACCAGCCACACCCAAATACACATCACTGACCCTTACTTTCCTAGCACTATACATCCACACGCGACCTGACCGAATCCTGAGGGACCAGTCGCCTTGGATAGAGGTAAGTAAGCTCCATTTATAGAAAACAACGCTCCGCCCTGATCGTTTAATGTAATCAGAAACTTTTAACCCTTGGCGTTAGGACGCCCGACCAGCATCTGCCTGTAGCTTCTCCGTCTATGGGCCGCGGAGGATCCTACTCCTGGGAGAGGCAGCTGTTGGCCGTATCAATATATATATATATATATATATATATATATATATATATATATATATATATATATATATATATATATATATATATATATATATATGTATGTATGTATATATATAAACTGCAGATCGTTGGGTCCTGTTTGATCCTAGAGAATTTCTAAGTAGCAAGTTCTATTTCGGTGCTTGTGTATATGTGTGTGTTTGTGTACGTGCGTGTGCGTGGCGTGTGTGTGTGTGTGTGTGTGTGTGTGTGTGTGTGTGTGTGTGTGTTTAACACACACATACGTAAACACTCCTACTTAAAAATTCTGCAGGATCAATCACAGGACCACATGATCAGCCGCTGCGTTTACGAACTCTACACCAACGAGGCAGTCGTAATTTTATGAATAGTTAAAGCATTAAGCTCGCTTTTCACTATGGGATATAATATATTTTATACCCCGAAATATAAATTATATCCCGCGATTGGGTTTCACACTGTGAAACAAATCTTTAAACCAGTGTGCGTTCGTCATTTGATTAGCCCCTGTACCCCGCACACCGTCCTGCGGCGGCGCGCGACTGTGTGTAAACGGTTCCATTTAAAAGTATGATGTGCGATATTAAATTATCTCTCTATGTAATATATATTATACTAGCTGGCCAGGAAGACGTTGTTCTGCCCTTTCAGATGACCCTTCCTATGGAAAAATCCTTAAATTCGCAATAAAAAAATATTGAAGGTCACTTATCGGGATAAAAAGTATCCTATCTCTCAAGTTGAACCAAACTGAACTCCGTGTGCAAACTTTCATTGAAATCAGTTCAATAGCTTAGGAGGTCATCGCGGACAAACATGTGACACGTAATTTTTATATATAAAGTTATATTATATCCCATAGTGAAAAGCGGGCTTTAGCCTCTCACAACTTGTTAAACAGTAAGTTCTGACAACAAATTTAAGCTATATTAAAGCAATTAACACTTTGTAGAAATCACTTTAATAGTACCTAAATGAAACATTGAGAAATACAATAAAAAAGCATTAAGACATCTTAATTTGTTTTTGTTTGCTCCTTTTGTTGACAAATACACTGTTGCGTGGACTCTCGGCGCCCCCGCAGCTGCTAATCCTCGACCCTCATCCATTATACTATAATTGCCAGCAATTTGTCGAGACGCTGATAGAGGGCGCGACAGATTGTCCTTGTTGCTTTTATCAACATTATTAATGGCTAAACATTGCAGAAACATTAACGCCCTGCCTAAATTAAATAAAAAGATTCTTACTGGATTTTATTGCAGACTTTTATGTCTTTATCTGTTACTAGTATTAGTCCAGTAGTCGAAATTAGTTCGCAATTTATAACATTATATTTTAGTTTGTATAATGCGCAAGTTGTATTTCACTTTCAACTCTTTGTATGTGTCTATGTGTTTGACATTGGAAGTATGAATAAACACAATGTATGTTTATTTTATTTTATTTTACTTTCTGCACTCCTTATCCATATAAACTTTAACTCTACCAAAGCTCCTTCGTATGCGCATTATAAATTTGTTTTATTGTTTTATGACCATACTACAGCTATATTAGTAGTATAGGTGTAACACGAATGGGTTGCCTCGACTGGGGTAGGACCACGCTTTCACAGAATACCAGCGTCAACTAGCAGCTTAAGCCTGGGAATACACATCAGATTTTGTTTCCGATTGTCTGATCAGGCTATCTGATCGTATTTACTCGATACACATACGATTCTTGCGCCAGACTTTTTCTGAACTCAGTCGTTGTCGCTTGCTTGCTTACGGAGCAGAAAGAAAAGATGGACGACGATTTACTGTTAATGTGTAATTTTAATTCTAAATTAAAAATAAACTGAGAAAATTATCTAAGATAATTATTATGACAATACAATGACATAAAATCTATTTTATATTTGTAATTAAAAATAACAATTATTATTAATTATTTTATTTCAATGATTCATAATAGGAATTATTATATTTTCTTTCTCTTTTCAACGTTCATTGAAACCCATGCTTCTTCCAATATTTCGTTACACACGTCTTCCCAAGTCAAAACTTTCATCTGTCTATCGTGATACCCTTCACTGCCTGTATCCCATAAGCAAGTACGTTTTTTTTATGTCCATAGTAATTTTCCGCCATCATGCGAACCACAACGATGCGATGCGTCCGTTCAGTGTGTCGCTAGAGAGTAGAGAGTCAACTGGCAAGTCGGAAGGAGGAATCGGACGTCTATTTGATCTCTGTACAAAAGTATGCAGACGGCACCTTCAGACAATCGGACCGGCAATAAAATCGTAAAAGTCTTGGCGCTGTTTCCGACTCGGACGTCCGATCCAACTATCGGATCGGATGTGTATTAAATATTCAAACAAATGTATGGCACTCGTGCCTTCAGATAGTATAATCAGAAAGTCGGGTTGGACTGTCAGATGAAAAAATCTGACGTGTAGATATTATCGGCCTAAACCTGCTGTGTATTATATGGTGAGTATAGAAAACTCGTCGTACATCTTTTCTTTCTGCTTCGTATGCGAGAACGACTGAGTTCAGAAAAAATCTGGCGCAAGAATCGGATGTGTATCGAGTAAATACGATCAGATAGTCTGATCTGACAATCGGATACGAAAGCTGACGTGTTTTCCAGCGTATATCCACGTGACATAATTGACCACTTGCAACGAAGACTGTAAACAAGTGTCAAATGTCAATTTGCCGTGCCAAAACACCAGCTGCTTGGCGGCCGCTTGAGTTGTCTTGCCGCAAGATCCGCCGATAAGTTGCAGGAGACTTCTACGAACCTCTCGAATGGAGAAACAATTTTTACAGTTGGCATATAAATTTACCAAATCTAATATAAGACAACTAGTGTTATGGATAGTAGGCGTGAGTGTTTGCAAAAAGCTAGGCAGCAGGTACTCCGGACCTTATAAAATTGTAAAAACTAATCACGCCATTGATTGTTACACAATATGTTCTGAATAGGCTATCGAAATTTCTGTGCAGCGGTAGCCGAAGATACATTACGTCCATACAAGTCAGTAGTATCCGATACCCTTAGGCCCTTTTTACTGGAAATGAGGCATTACATCTTAGTCCTCACGGGTGACAACGCATCTGCATTTTGATTCGCAAACGAGGATAAATGTAGATGTCTATAGGCCGCAGCAACCACTTACCACCAGGTGGACTGTGTGCTCGTTTGTCACCCTCTTCCTATAAAAAAAATTCAAATTTACATCATTATCTTCCGCGTCTTTATCAACTACAATAAAAGTAAGTAGTACTATGTTTCAACAAACCTTTTAAATTAACCTTACTTGTGTCTTACATACGCCTGTCGAAAACGACTTCACGGGTAAGACACATAGTTCTGGGAGGCTGTGTTTGTACCTTTAGTCAGAATGTTTTGGTTTAACGGGACCAGACTTCAGCAATTCACATCTCACAGTTCCTTGTAAAAATTTTATAAGAAAACTAACACGGAATGCCTCGTTGCTGGTGAAAAGGACTTTCGTTTCTTCATACTCATCATAAGAAACAATGCTACGTTAAACTGTTATTTCATACTGTCTTCTTATCTTTATATTAAATACGGCAATAAATCGATTACCATAAAGAATATCTGATCTGATCAAGAAATTTATATGGCTTTTGAGAAACATTTTACTGATGTTCATCATCATTGCTTAATAAAATGTAAAGGCTTGTTCAAATACTTTTAAATTCCGTAGAGTACTGCCAAAATATATCGTTAAATATTTTAAAACTATTGATGTTAAGAAAACGGCAGACTTATGGGTGATTTCCGTTAAAGTTTCCACTATATTTAATACAAGCGTCGAATCTGGTGTGTTTCCTGATTTAAAGAAACATAGTAAGGTCATACCTATATTTAAATCTGGTAGTACATTAGACACCGCCAATTTTAGACCAATTTCTGTACTACCAACATTAAGTAAATGTTAAGTTTCTTTAATATTAATAAATTGCTACATAAAAATCAATTTGGTTTTACAGGGGATCGCTCGACAACTGACGCTGGAGTTGAGCTTATTAAACATATTTTTTGTGCATGGGAGAATTCAGAGGATGCTTTGGGTATATTTTGTGACCTTTCCAAGGCCTTCGACTGTGTTCACCATGAGACATTAATCAGGAAATTACAGTACTATGGTATCAAGAACACAGCGCTTAAACTTATTATTTCATATTTAGGTAATAGAAAGCAGATGGTAAAAGTTCTTCCGGGTCACCTGTACTAATGGGTGTTCTTGAGGGCTCGATTCTAGGCCCATTCCTGTTTCTGGTGTATATTAATTACTTACCTCACCTTGTAAGGGATAGTCATGATTAGTATTATTTGCTGATGATACTTCCTTGATTTTTAAACTTAAACGTCAATCATTTAAATGTGACGAAGTGAATAATGCTATATCAAAATTAGTGCATTGGTTTAACGTTAATAATCTGCATTTGAACGGAAATAAAACTAATTGTGTTAAATTTCCAACAACGAATGTTAAAAATCTGAATACCAATGTGTTTTTAAATGGGGAGAAATTGAGCCATGTTGTATCCACTGTTTTTCTTGGCATCACTCTTGACGTAAAGCTTCAGTGGGGCCCCCATATATCCAAATTAGCAAGCAGACTAACTTCTGCAGCCTATGCTGTAAAAAAGATTAGAGATCTCACTAGTGTCGAGACAGCTATATTAGTTTATTTTAGTTATTTCCATAGCATAATGTCTTATGGGATTTTGCTATGGGTAAATGCGGCTGATTCAGAAACTATTTTTGTTTTACAGAAGAGGGCAATTAGAGCTATTTAAAATCTAAAACCGAGAGAGTCTCTTAGAGATAAATTTAAAGAAATTAGTATATTAACTTTGGCCTCTCAGTATATTTACGAAAATTTAATGTATGTTTACAAAAACAAAGATAGTTTTAGTAAAAAACGTGGTATACATTGTGTAAACACTAGGAACAAACACAAGCTAGTGATGCCAGTTTCTCGACTCCACAGAGTCAGTAATTCATTCTTGGGGCAATGTATACGCTATTACAACAAGGTCCCGGAAAGTGTACAGGTTCTCTCTATTACCAAGTTTAAATGTTTTATTAAGCTGAAACTGTATAAAAAGGGTTATTATAGTATAAATGAATACATGGTACATAATAACCCCTGGGAATGAGGTGGTCCCTTCCAAGCAGTTTCTAAAATAAATTTTGTAAATAGTTCTTAATCATTTATATTGTAAAATTTATTTAAAAAAAAATAGTCCCGCTGGGTTTCTTGCTGGTTCTTCCCAGGACAGAGGGTTTTCTTTCGAACTAGTGGTAAAGTAAAAAATGACTTTCAATAAGAATTACACATGTAATGTATATTGAATAAAAATTATTCTATTCTATTCTATGCTAATACACTAGTGAAATTCTCGTTTCTGAACGCAATAGAAGACTTCTCATTTTGAAACGTGATTTGACATTTCAAACTTCAAACTATTTACTTAAAAGAAAAAGACAGATTTTTCGATTCGATTTGAAACGAGCGCAATATAATCGATTGTTGATTAAATTGAGCATTTTAATATTTATTTTCGATTATTTTTCTGTGTTAACTAGGGAGATAAAAAAAATTACGTACATATCTACAGAATAATAATAAAAAATACAAAAAAAACAAAACTCCAACAAGTAACAGTTACAACAATAATTCAATTAATCGATCTCAGATCGATACCTCTAATATTCACTTCACTGTTGTTATTTTAACTTCGTTAATCATTTCGCCATTTCGTTTTAATATTAACCACATCTTTTTTGGTGATTTTATACTGATCTTGCTTTTATATCTTTAAGTCATTATAGTGAAAAATAGCCTGTTACAGTGCAATAACAGTGAAAAATCACCTGTTACAGTGTAGGTAATAGATAATCTCACTTTTAATTATTCTATAATAACTCAGCTTCTAGATTGACAAATCTTGCCAGATTTTCAGCTATGAATTGTTTATATATACGCTTTCAAATGGTCCTACTTTCATCTTGTTAACAATTGGTTCCAAGAATGTATGGAGACCTCTCCTTCTAATTTCAATTAAAACAAACATTGTTGTTTTACTTGAAGGAAGACTTCGGTTCGAGACCAGATGTCTCCTGTAAGATTATTTTTTCCCTTTTTTTTCAAGTTCTTTCTTTTGTGTGAAAAAGTACTATTGGGAGCCCTTTATCAACGCAGTTAACGGCGGGGCGTCGATCTTTGCGCACTGCGCAGTGCAAGGACTGCCGCCTGCACGCCTGGTCATACTATAATTTCTAATTAAGGTGTAGTTTGCGATCTTGGGGATCAGTCTGGTGGTGAGTTCTGTGCACTTCTTGAAACGGGAGATTTAGAACTAAAGAACAAACGAACTAAAAGGTCGTTTAAGATATGTTCCGTTTCAAGCTCCTTGGGGAGCCCGCGGACGACTACGCGAAGGTAGCGCTCCTCTGGGAGGGCGTACGTATAAAAGCTTATTTGCTGGTCGCGCAGGTGGTTTGTAAAATTCGGAAATCCTCAGCCGTATCTACGAAGATTCTGATGCCCTGACCGACGTTTTGTACTAAGTTTAATAGTTTTTTTGGAGTTCAACCAGTATGATAAGTTACTCCATTTAGATTTATCTTGGATATGTATTAGTGGCGGCGGCTTTTCCCTACGTTCAGCGGGGACCCTTTCGCTGCAGGCTTAGGGGTTTAAGTGTTGGCTATTTTAATGGAGTGGCGGTGGGGGACGAGGGATCCGAGATAGTAGGGGCTACGCGTTTGCGTTTTTTGCCCTGGACGAGGATGAAACCTTCGTCTTCGGGTTTGAGCGGGACGCGTGTTTCGAATTCCGTATTGGAGTTTGATTCGGCATTCGAGAAGGCTGGAAACGGGCCGCGGGTGGACATCACGGAAGGCGCGGGGTACGCGACTTCGTATACTGTGTCTATGGACACGGGGGTAGTGGGACCGATGCTTGGCGACATAGGCTCGTTGGACCGCATGATCGGACTGTCAGCAGGGGGCCAGACATGATAGGTAGAGGGACCGACTAGATGCGCAGACTCAAGCGCGGGCTCAGGTGCGGGACGCGAGTTGCGCTGTGATATAAACACAGCCCAAATATCATGGCAGGCTCGACTAAAAAATCCGCGAGTTCGTCGACCGTAATCGACGCCATTCTGTCGCCTATGCTTACACAAGCACAGATGTGTACCAAGCTCTAGGTATGTGGCTAAACGAACATCTATATACCTAGCGTGTCGGTACGCTAGAGTGTGAACCTAGCTGTTGCCTAAGGCAACAAACAACATAAAAATTAAAAACGATGGCCGCCTCTAAGGCGGCGGGTGTGTTTCACTCTATTTACGGTTGCCGATACCTGTACCAGGAAGCCATGAAGGAGAGTTACGCACAAACACCCTTTGCACCACAACAAGCGTCCAATATACTTCACAACAACAAAGTGAGACCGCTGTCTCTCGGGACAGCGTGCTTCGCACACCACAGTGAGAACACCAAGGCAGCAACCAAACATAGAGCACTAAGTGCAACGAACAACTGAACGCCTGAACCTGAAGATGATGTGGATGGTAACTTGAGTTTTGTCGCGATGTGCGTTGGAGAAATTTGGCGGATGGAATTATCCGAATAATTTATCTGAGCACTTGCCGTGGTAAATGCTATAGAAAATGCAAAGGGATGCAAGATTTCTTCGTATTTTAACAACATCTCTTTTACCATCGCACCTTGAGCCAAAAATTTAAAGAAATGGCCCCGAGTTCCCGGCGCCCCTTTAATGGGGCAGGGGTGCGAAGAATCTCCGGGAGGAAAACCGGCGACGAGGTTCGCCACCCGTCACGTCCTGTCTCCTGGAGGGGCGAAAAGTGGATTGCGGAGGCCCGTCTGGCTACGCTGAATGTATGTGGAGCAATGAATGATAAGATGGATGAAATATGCGAAATGATGAATGATAGAAGAATAGATGTGTTATGTGTGAATGAGACGAAACGAAAGGGAAGAGATGTCACTGCACATGGCATGTATACCGCTTACTGGTCTGGTGTAGACGAGACCGAGCGGGCATGCCAGGGAGTCGGTGTCATCCTTTCAGAAAGAATGGGTCAATGTGTGAAAGAGTATGAATGTGTAAGCCCAAGGCTGCTGTGGATACGAATGAAAGTGGGCTTAAAGAAGTTGTTTGTGCTTGGGGTGTACGCCCCAGATATGTCTAAGCCCACTTATATCCGAGAGCAGTTTTGGGACATGGTAAGGCTGGTGTTGACGAAATGCAAGGAAAATGAAAGTATTATTATGTTAGGAGATTTTAATGGAAGGGTTGGAGTGAAGAGGTCTGGTTATGAAAGGATATTAGGAGCGTTTGGCGATGAAAGAATAAATGAGAATGGTGAAGACCTCCTCACCATATGTGTGGAAAAGAATATTTTTGTGGCGAACACTTTCTTTCGCCATAAGAGGATTCACATGTATACATGGGAAAGAGGGGATGATATAAGCATGATAGATTTCATAATTGTGGATGGAAGAATGAGGAGCGCAGTGGTGGATACAAGGGTTTACCGGGGGTCCAACGTAGGGACGGATCATTACTTGGTCTTATGCCAAATTAATGGTCTATTCAAGCGTTGGCGGCATCGGACATCTGTGTCTACCACTGCGTTACAGCGTATAAGAATAGAGAGGCTACAAGATGAAGGTGTGAAAGAGAAGTATAAATGCAGACTGAGGGAAAATATAAGTGTGTTGAATGAATTTAGTATGAATGATTTAGACTTGAAGAATGTATGGAATAATGTTAAAAATGTTTTGGTGGATACAGCCACCGAAGTATGTGGTGTAAGTAAGAGAACGAATGAAAGGAAAAGTAATACGTTGTGGTGGGATGATGAGGTACGGATGGAAGTTGAAGCAAAGAAGAAAGCATGGCTAGATTTACTAGCAACCAAAGCTGGTAATTCTGGCGGTATGAATGATGAGATTGAAAGAAAAAAGGCAGACTTTAGACGTATAAATAAGAGAGTAAAAGAAGTTGTTGAAAGGAAAAAGCAAGAAAGGACAGATAAGAATGATAGAAGAATATCTGATAACTTCCAGGCAAATATTAAAATGTTCTGGAAGATCGTAAGAACTGCCAGGGGCAATTCAAAACAGCCTAGAATGAATGCTATACAAGACGAGAATGGCTGCATGCTGAATGATGAATTTTCGAATTTAAAGAGATGGAAGGAATACTTTGAAAGCGTGTTTAAGAGTGAAGAGTCGTCTTAAGTTAGTGAAATAGAAATTCCGGAAGAAGTAAAGAGAGGTAGAGAAATAAGTGTAGATGAAATAGTGAAAGCAATGAAAAGCATGAAAGCAGGTAAGGCAGCCGGATATGATAGAGTATCACTCGAAATGCTAAGGGCTGGAGAGGGTGTGGTTGCAGGCCTGCTGTACACATTGTTTAATTTATGTTGGGAACTGAAGCGAGTACCGGAAGACTGGTGCAAAGCCGTTATAGTCCCAATATATAAGGGAAAGGGGTCGCAGCAGGACTGTAAAAACTACCGTTGTATCAGCTTGCTTAGCATTGTGGGTAAACTGTATGCTAAGGTGTTAATTGAAAGAGTTGTGGAAGATACTGATGGAAAAATTTGGGATGTGCAAGCTGGATTTAGAAAGGGGATGGGGTGTACGGATCAAGTCTTTTCCATGCGCATGATTGCGGAGAAATTTTTGGCCAAAAACCAGAAAGTTTTTTGTGCGTTCATGGACTTGGAAAAGGCTTATGACAGAGTGGACAGGAACGTGTTATGGCAAACACTGACCTCATTTGGGTTGAGCGCTGGTCTGATACAGGCATTGAAGTCTCTGTATAGGGACTCTAGTGCCTGTGTCAGGATCAACGGGGCTTACTCGGACTGGTTTGGCATCCATAAAGGTGTCAGACAGGGCTGTGTGGCTTCCCCGTGGCTGTTCAACCTATTTATGGACAGTTGTTTGGAAAATTTGAAAGTAGAAGAATGCGGGTTAAGAATGGGTGAGTTAACCGTCAAATTTCAAAAAATGAATCCCAAAAAGGCTCCTGGGGAGGATGGCATAACGTCAGATATCTGTTATGAGGTCTATAAAACAACACCACCGACGCTTTTGGCAATTTATAATAAATGTCTTGAAACAGGATATTTCCCAAAGACATGGAAAAAAAGCAATTATAAAAATTATTCCAAAGCCTGGAAAAGTCGACTATACAGTACCTAAATCATATCGTCCAATTGGCTTGTTGCCAGTATTTGGAAAAATTTTAGAAAAACTCTTTGTAGGCAGATTATCCTGGCAGCTTGGAAGTGAAGGAAAATTTAGCAATCGTCAATATGGTTTTATGCCACAACGTAGTACAGAGGACGCACTATATGACATAATGACAGATATAAAACAAGGCATTAAGGAAAAGAAGATAGTGGTTATGGTATCCCTTGACATAGAAGGGGCTTTTGACAATGCTTGGTGGCCCCAAATAATAAAAGAAATCCACAGGAAAAATGTGAACATACACATCCTGAGACTAATAACCAGCTATCTGTCAGAAAGAAGTATTATTGTGAAATATCCAGGAGCAATAGCCACCAAACCTACAACTAAAGGATGCATACAAGGATCGACTTGTGGACCCATACTTTGGAATATCCTCCTAGATCCTCTTCTTGAATTAAGTTCAGATATGGATGTACATCTTCAGGCATTTGCTGACGATATACTTATCATCGCAAAAGGAAACTCAGCAAAAGATATAGAAGACAAACTTAATCCGGCCTTGGAGAATATAGTAACATGGGGTAAATCGCATAAACTAAATTTTGCGCCACATAAGACCCAATCCATCATAATAACCAAAAAGTTATCTTATGAATTACCCATAATAAAGATAGATAAAGTTATTATACAACCATCTACAAGTCTAAAAGTACTTGGCGTTACGATAGATAAAAACCTGAACTTCGTGAAACATCTGGATGAAGTTCTCGGGAAGGCAATAAAAATCTACAAAATGATAGCAAGAACAGCTAAAGCTCACTGGGGACTTCATTCGGAGATAGTAAAAACAATATATATAGCAGTAGTTGAACCAACCATTCTTTATGCAGCAAATGTCTGGGCTATGACGGTGAAAAAAGAATATATGAAGAAAAGACTGGAGCGCATAACAAGAATGTTCGCAATCAAAATCTGTAAAGGTCACAGAACAGTCTCCTTCACGTCTAGCGTTATACTGGCAGGAATATTCCCCCTCGACTTAAGAGCAATGGAATGTCTTTCGCTCTATGAAATAAAACAAGGAAAGCCACTGAACCAACTTCCGGGAAGAGACATCGAAAAACCAATAAGTCCTTTTTGCCTACCCCATCCTGCTGAAAGATGTCGCATGTCTTTTGAGCTGATAAGCTCTCAAGATCAGGAACAAGCAATAGACTGCCTAAAGCCAAGATTATATACGGATGGAAGCAAGCTGGAAGGGAAGCTTGGTGGCGCTGTCAGTGTATGGAAAGATGGCAGCGAAATACGTAAGTCTACCTTTCGGCTAGAAAGTTATTGTAGCGTTTATCAGGCAGAGCTTACCGCAATATTAAAAGCGTTAGATATGATGTGCAAGTTCGGCGAATTGAAGAAAGGAATAATCCTAAGCGATTCACGTTCAGCTCTAGAGTGTCTAACCGACAGCTCGTCCCTTCATCCTTTGGCAGCTGAAATACGAGAGCGCATAAGATCATTAGTAAATAAAAACGGCGAGGTTAAATTTTACTGGATAAAGGCACATATCGGTATACCTGGCAATGAAAGGGCTGATGAGCTTGCCAAAAAGGCTGCACTATCCAACAAACAAGCACCAGTTTATGACAAGTGTCCGCTATCCTTCGCGAAGCAACTAACCAGGGACTCTACCTGCGTGAAGTGGCAGCAGCGATATAGCGAAGCAGCAACAGGTGCAGTCACGAAAAATTTCTTCCCAGACGTAAGAGAAGCTCACAAGACACTGAAACTGATAAGAATGGACAATATTAAAGCTCAATTATTAACTGGTCATGGAGGATTTAAGGCTTATTTGTTTAAGTTCAAGTTAGCGCAATCCCCATCTTGTGTTTGCAGTAATGAAATAGAAGAAAAAATTGAACACCTGCTAATAGATTGTCCTAGATTCACTATTCAAAGAATGGAATGCGAGCATAAAATGGGAATTGCAATCAATATAACAAATTTAAAGTATGTAATTAACAACGATGACTGCCGTATCTATTTTCTTAAATATGCAGAATATGTCGTTAGGTGTGCAGGAAAAGCGAATGGATCGAAAGTAGATATTAAATTATAAAAATGTAGATTAATAATTATATAATATTAAATGTGTTAGATATTAATAATAAATGTAGACGAGCAATTAATAAAAACATATAGAGAAATAAATACTTTTCATTGTATAACATAGTATAGGAAATGGTTGTAAATAGTACTTGCTGTAATAGTATTCCATAACAACATAATAATATGTATAATGTTTATAGCTTATATATATGTTATAAAGCATTGGCAATAAAAACAAAAAACAAAAATATACTAAATGGAGAAAAGAAAAGAAAAATAAAAGGAAAAGGCCAAAAAAAAAAAAATTAAAAAAAAAATAATAATGAAAAAAAAAAAAAAAATAAGGAAAAAGAAATGTTAGATGAAGATGTATATTATATAAGATAACGGGTAGCGCAGTTAATAACTTAATTTAAGTACCATATTTTATATAACTTAATCAATAATTGTAAGAATACAGTAAAATAATGTTACTTTAGATAGTAGAAAATACTGTACGAATGATATAAGATAAATGAATACATGACCAATAACAATAATAAATGTAAAGGGAAAATAATTGTAAACAGTAAAAGCTAAGGTAAAAAAAAAAAAAAAGTAGTTAAATGTTAAGTTAGGAAGTACATAACAGTAAGTAGGATATAAGTAATAAGTATAATTAAAGTAGTTAAGTAAAAAAAAAAAAAGGATATATGTGTATAAGTAATAAAAAAACGATAGTAACAAATGGTGCTGCATGTATAGCAGCAGTAACAGAGTATAATAAAAAAAAAAAAAAAAAAAAAAAAAAACCGTCAAATGCCTTTTATACGCCTATGATCAAGTCATACTTGCGTCTTCGGCGGCCGAGTTGCAAATGATGGTTACATTAATGAACAGGACATTAAAAGAAAAGGGAATGAATGTGAACGCAAGTAAGACGAAAGTTATGGTTTTTGAAAGAGAAGAAAGTAAAACGATATGTGAAATAAGAATAGAAGGGGAGTTGGTAGAACAAGTAGATGAGTTTGTGTATTTGGGATGTGTGTTTAGCAAGGATGGTAGATATGATAAGGATATAGAACGACGAGTGAATGCAGGAAATAGAGTGAATGGGGCTCTACACTCTATTGTGAAAAGTCAGAATGTGTCCAAAAAGGCACGTATGGCAATTCACAATGCTGTGTTAGTGCCTACTTTAATGTATGGTAGTGAAAGTTGGGTGTGGCAGAAGACGCACGAGAGTAGAATAAATGCTGTAGAAATGCGGTCATTAAGGAGTATGTTAGGGATGAATCTGAATGACAGAGTGAGAAATTGTTTAATAAGAGAAGAGTGTGGTTTGCAAGATGATGTTGTGACCAGGATTAAGAAAGGAATGCTTCGGTGGTTTGGTCATGTAGAAAGAATGAATGAGGAAAGAGTGACAAAGCAAATTTATGTTGCAGAGGTGAACGGCAAAATCGGGAAGGGTCGCCTTAGGCGAAAGTTTATCGACCAAATTTGCGATATATTGAAAATGGGCCAAATCAAGAGTACCTTTAACCGACGAGCGTGTATGCGTAGGTATATGGATGTGGAGGAAGCGAGAGAGGTCTGTCAGGATCGTGCCAAATGGAAGTCCATAGTCTCTGCCTACCCCTCTGGGTGACAGGCGTGAGTTTATGTATGTATTATGTATCTCTTTTACCATTTCAATAGCCTCTCACTTAATAATAATTGAATTAAGCTCATTAACGTTATTGCTCCGTCACACACGGCTCTCTGCAAACTCATTGACAATTACTCACGGCTCTAAGTGCCCACATAATATTAATATAACACTTGAAACAATTATAGCTAGGCAATTATTTGCATAGATCCTGATAAGTAAGTGCATCAAGAGTAGCGTTTTATAGGTAATTAATTTGAATAGGGTTATTATTATTTATTCAAGAAACTTATTACTTATTTAATAAATTAAGTATTAAGGCTTTATACTTGGCTAGTTTGTGTAAATCAAACCTCAATAGCTTGATCAGTGACATATTGCACTTTTACAAATTACAAAACGTCCTTGACAAAATCGGACACGACAATGAAAATGTTATTTGTAGCACAGAATGAATAATAGTTAAAAGAAGTAGTAGGCACCATCGAACATGGCGTACGCGTCGGAGCCAGCTATTATGGAGTGTAGAGTACAAGGAGGACTATCTCTATATATGAAAAGTGTCCATAAAAACGCGTCCAATAAGGGTGGCGCTGCAGTAGCATAGGATAAATTTAAAAAAAGTGCCAAAATTAATTAGAATAAGATGGAGAAATAAACAAGGACCGACCAATCCGCTTGGTTTTGTGCTACATAAATAGTTGAGGTTTTGTATAATGTATTTTACTAACTAGCTGACTTCACTCCGTCTACAACAGCTATTTTCATATCGTATTTCTTCAGACGCCAGCGCTATTGTGGTAGGTTTTGGAACCTTTATTTTCAGTATATAGAGGGACGCTTTTTCAAATTTCGCACCTTATAAGATGGTTCTCCTTCAACTCTACACTCCATACCAACTATGCTGCGGAGGCGCGCGTCACGACTACGGCACCTGTGATTGGCCTAAATATTGTATTATTGTAGCCGTACGATGATACGTTAACCGAGGAGTCGGCATGGCGCGTAGATTGAACTAAAACAATAACGCACGCTAATTGAACCAGCTTGTTACAGGTATTAATTGTCTCTGTACCTGTCTTTTTCTATTGTCATTTAGTGAGAAGTTAGAGAGTAACTTTAAGCATTAATATCAAACCCAGTTTTACTCAGCCTTTTTTTCGTTCACAATGATGAAAGTACTTTTGCTACAGTAACATTAATTCATCAAAATATCGCGGGATTGTTGAACAAAATGGATTTGTTGGAATTATTTGTCAATGAATTAACGGAAAATGGCAAAGAAATTACTCTAATCTGTCTCACCGAAACCTTTGTAAAAAAAGAAGAAGTATCGAACATTAAACTGAAAAACTACTAAGTTGCTTCCACATTCTGCAGATCAAAAGAAAGACGTGGTGGAGTGTGTATACTCACAGATAAAACACTTATCTCTAAGCCTATCAATTTATGTAATGATATATCAGTTGAAAAATATTTTGAATGTTGCGGAATTGAAGTGCCGGCCTACAAATGCAAAATAGTCTGCGTGTATAGGATACCAAAATCACCGGCTTGTTTATTTTTTAATAAACTAGTTATACTACTTTATAAGCTAACAGCAAAGAGCAGCATGAAATTTATTCTATGCGGTGACTTCAATATTGATACGCTTAAAGAGAACAGCACAAGCGAAGAGTTGGCATATTCAATGCGTAACTATAATCTTATACTCCACATTTATAAACCGACTCATCAACACACATGCATTGATCACATAGCTAGTAACATAGAACGTCCCTATAGTTCCTTATATGAGTTTAACATGTCAGACCATAATACTAGTCAATTACTAAGCTTTCCGGTCGTAAAACAAAGAAAAATTAAACATATGTATGTTACTATAAGAAATTATAGCAAAGAAAACATTCAGAAGTTTAAAACAACCATGGCAGCGCTTTCCTGGAAGGAAATCGACATAGAAGACTTGAATTCAGCATTTAACAATTTTCATGAAATATTTTGCTTACTATATAATCTTTGCTTTCCTATTTATTCAAAGGTGTAAGATAAACTTTAGCATTCAAGCACCTAATTGGATTACTACGGGAATAAAAATATCAATTATTACCAAAAGAAAATTGAGATTCATCTATTATAAAAACAAAAATAATAAAAACAAAGAACGGTATATTAAATATTCGAAATTACTCAAATCTTGTATTATTTGGTCAAAGAAGAAAATAAATAACAATTTAATTACAAAATCTAAGAATGTATGTAAGACAACCTGGGACATTATTAAAAATAATGAATATAATAATACAAAAAATAATGACATTGATCGGATAAATAGTGACGGTATAAAAATTATAAATCCTAATAACATTGCAGAAAAATTTAACAACTATTTTATTAATATCCCTGACATAAAATTGATAAAAAAAATACGGAAACATAGAACACGCTTGGATAACCTCGAGTATAGCATATTTTTACGACCATGCTCCGTAAATGAAATTATAAGAATAATTAAATCCTTAAACAATACAAAGTCTGTGGGTAATTATTCAGTCTCTACTCATATACTAAAGGATTGCGCTGATATTATAGCTCCTATTCTTGCAAAACTCGTAAATCTATCGTTTACACAGGGCACGTTTCCCGTAAAACTAAAAAGCTCAATTGTGAAGCCGCTCTATAAAAAAGGTGATCATCACGAATTAACCAATTACAGACCTATTACGCTAATACCAATTTTTTCGAAAATATTTGAGAAGGCGATGCATAGTAGAATTTACAACTTCTTGTCAAAATATAATATTCTTCGTAAATAACAGAACGGATTTCATAAAGGAAAATCCACAACACATGCCGCATTTTCTTTAATGCATAGAGTATCTGAATGTATCGACAAAAAAGTACCAGTAGTTGCCATATTTTACGACATGTCAAAGGCATTTGACTGTGTTGACCATATTATTATAATAGACAAATGTGAAAGATATGGAATTCGTGGGCCTGCATTAAATTGGTTAAAGTCATATTTAGAAAATCGACAACAATGTGTTGAAGTGACGCGTATTGATGAAAAGTATAACCGCACGTCATTTAGATCTTCTTTTACCCATAATAGAAATGGCGTGCCCCAGGGCAGTGTACTGGGTCCACTGTTATTTCTATTATACATAAATGACTTACCGACTACATTTCCATTGTCATACCAAAACTAAATAAAGAGGTTACCGTAAGTGACTTCGAAATAACGTTAAATTCTTCTGTAGCATCCATAATGACCTGGCTAGAAACTAATAATCTGCGTGCGAATGTCTCAAAAACAAAATTCATTACGTTGTCGAATTACAGCACACCTAGTGAATAACTAAATATTTCATATAATAATGAAAATTTGGAAGAGGTCACAGAAACAAAAATTTTAGGTCTACATGTTGATCACCATTGTAACTGGAAGTCACATAGGTATAAAAAATGTGTCCACCAAATTAAATAAATTTGTATATGCACTGCGTAGATTACAGTGCATCGCTGGGAAAGAGGCTGCGCTAACTGCATATTATGGATACATTGAATTTGTGTTGAGGTATGGTCTGTTGGTATGGAGTAACTCGACTGACATAAACAAAGCATTTATCAGTCAAAAGAAATGTATACGGGCTCTATGGTAACTTTGAGCCCCTGGAATCATGTAGGCTTTTATTTAAAAAGAATAATTTGCTAACGCTGACTGGACTATATATATTAGAGGTGTGTATATTTGTCAAAAAAAAATCAGTGTTTATTTCATAGCGATCGAGACAATTCTATTATAGGTAAAAGGGACCCAACTAGATTGTTAATGCCTGCCTGCAGGACAGCTTTATTTAAAAAAAAATTGTTATATAATATGTATAAAAGGTTTTAATAAGATACCTAAAGAAATTAGAGAGTTACCAACAATGAAAATGAAAACTCACCTAAAAAATGGCTCATCAAGCACTCTTTTTATACAGTTAAAGACTTCTTTATACACAAGTAGACGATGCTTTTAAGATTTTGACATAACGTATGAAATAATATTTAGATTATGGTATTTTTGTAAATTGTAATTTTCTATTTAATTTAATTTTGACATGATGATTCACTGATAATAATATTTTTTTATTGTATACTGGAAATTAATTAATTAGTTGACTTTGTGCATGATATTAATAATTAGAATACCACAAACGGTGAAATGTGTTCGGCTACATTGTACTTATTCACCACCTCCTGTTACCACGTTTCTTGCAAATAAAATATTTCTTAATTCTTATTTATTTCTTATTATTTATTATTAAATTGACGTCGATTTTCATGATAAAAGTAGATTTTATTCAATTTTGATTATAAAGAGTCGCGGTTACTCAAAAGCTAAGCATTCGCTGTAAATTTCACAATATCCGAACAACCCGGGTTTGTTCGCAGCCGGCATCAATGAAACTGTTAATTTCTATATTTAGGTTTGATTGCGGCGAACAAGGAAAACATCGTGAGGAAATATCCTTGTGTTAGATATAAAATAAGATAAATAATGTGGGTGTCTACAATGCAAGAGTGAAAAATAGTGATGAAGAATGGCTTTCGTTAAGCTAAGTCAGTGCGCTTCACCATCAAGCTGCACCACTACTTACCATCAGGTGGGATAGTAATTAAGCACTGGCTTATACCTAATAATCCAGAAATATACAAACGCAAGGGGCAAAAGTTTGTATGCACCAGTCTAAGACAGTTTAAGCATTTACAATTATGAAACAGTACTCCCATTTTTGAGGGGGTTTTTTAGGGCAAGGAAATATCCGCCGCGCTGATACTTGTTGGCGAATTTCACATGTCTTCGATTTTTTTTTCAGACATGTAGGTTTCCTCGCGATGTTTTCCTTCATATCCGAGTATGGGGTAAATCAGTTCTTAAAATACAATTAACAATTTAAATGGTGCGGGCGGGAATCGAACCCGGATATGCCCGCGTACTATGAAAGTTACAGCGAGTGCTTAGCCCCTGTGCCGTAGTAACGGCTCTATAAAATAGATAGATTGCCCCATAGATTTGCATAAGGTAAAATAAACGACAATATTTTTTTTTGCTAGTTCACCGTTTTTATACGGTCAACGATAAATAGATTAATGACCACCACGAATGTATATTACCACATATCTAACGTTAATACAGAAGGAAATGGACTTAGTTCCTCAGCATACTGTAAGTACATTATCAATGGATATGCAGATGCAGACGACTGTTAATCCTTCGATAGCATCTATCGGCTTATAGGGAACAGTTCACACAATTTTCCATATAATTAGCGTCCGTTAAATTAACATGGGGAATTACATTATAATTAAATTTATATTCATTATTATTAGTTATAATTGTACAGGTATACATTATAAAGCTCTTATTTGACATCATGAAGGGAAAAGATAACGCCTTCGTGGCGCAGTTGCATAGCAAGTTGTGGCGCAGTTTCGCACGGAACGAGTATTTTGTATCGCCAACAAATAGTAATAATAAACTTCGCGTTAGAATCAAAAGGCTTGCTTCGTCTTTTGTAATGCGTACAGCTAAGGAGTGGAATAATTTTCCGGCGTCTATCTTTCCGTCCGAGTACAATCCGGGCGTCTTCAAGGCAAGAATGAATAGGCTTTTGTTGCGCTAAGACAGTGCGATTTACCATCTAGGACTGCATCACCACTTACCACCAGGTGGGATTGTGGTCAAGCACTGGCTTATAATAAGTAAAAAAATAATAATAATTGAATTTTAAAAATAATAATTGTACAGAATCTGGATGTTTGTTCTTGTGCAATTTATGTATGTAAACTGCCTCCGTGAGATAGAAGAAAGTCACAGTATGAGGGAATCCTATATAATCCTAGTAACGTTTTTATAAATAAAACTAGCTGTTTCCCGCGACTTCACCCGCGTGTTATTTGGGGTTTTAATTTTTTGCGCGGAACCTCAACTCTTTTTCTAAAATAAAAGTAGCCTAAGTTACTCCTTGTGACATCAGCTATCTGCCAGTGAAAATCCCATCAAAATCGGTCCAGCCGTTTCTGAGATTAGTCGGAACAAATAGACAGACAGACGGATAGACAAACAGACAGACAGACAGACAAAAACTTTAAAAATTGTATTTTTGTTATTGGTACCGTATAAACTTTCATATTATGCATTTAGTATAAAGCTGTAATTTTGACACTAAAAACAGACACTTCAATTTTATTTATTTGTATAGTAGATAATTAAATACATAATACTAAGAATATTTATTTATGGCTTTTTGTGTTTCATTTATTTATTATATGGTAAGAAGTTGTATTTTATTTAAGTTTATGGCTAAATTAAATATGTAACCATTTTTTACTAAAACGTTTTGATATGTTATTGGACTCACACCTTGCACTTTGTTTATGGGTGGCGGCCGACACAACCTCGTTTGCCCCCTCTTCTATAAAAAAAAAATCAACCATCTATTACGTTATATAAAAGTCCACTGCTGAACATAGGCCTCGCCAATAGATTCTCTGATAGGAAGGTTATTATGACTGGTAAAGAGTGCTGCATTAAGTCCGCCATTTGTCATCTCTAGTTGAAGATATGTCGCCATAAAGGATAAATAAAAAAAAACATAAAAAGTAGTGACCACGCTTGGTTGACAATTCCAGTGTTTTATTATGTTCAGTTGTTTTCAGGCAGATGCCTCGTCTCTCGTTTCAGTTTCCCTCTGTCGCTTCTTGCAATACCCACGGGGCAATATAGGAAAGTGGATGTATATTATCTGACGGTGGATAGTCTTTATTAACAGTGTAGAAAGGGTGTTGGAATTTAAGCGTATTGAAACGTGTTTAATATCCTAAATACCTTTACTGATATGTCCAACTAAGATACAAGTTAGACATTTTAGTATTATATTTTAACGCAAGTAAAACGAAATTATACGTGGTAGAGCATGCTGCAGCTATATTAGTAGTATAGTTGTAGCACGAATGGGTCGGTTCGACCGGGGAAGGACGACGCTCTCACAAAATACCAGCGGAAAATGGCAGCTTGACATTGCTGTGTTTCGTATGGTGAGTGTAGAGAACCGAAGACCCGTTTAACTGGAAAAGTCCTCACGGGTGAAGACGCATCTGCATTTTGATTCTTTATAGAGGATAAATGTAGATGTCTATGGGTACAACAACCACTTACGATAAGGTGGACTGTGTGCTCGTTTGTCACCCTATCCAAAAAAAAATATGAGTATATACCAATTAGTAAGAATGACTAATAAACACACAGTCTACTTGATGGTGCGTTGATACTGTGGTCCACTACACTAACTTCTTATCAACGAACAGATTATTATCACCCCTGATGACAAATTTTAAATGCCTCATTACCAGTATAAAGGGTCACCAGTTCTTATCACTGACTAAATAATATATATGCTAATGCCATTTTACACCAATTTCCTATGAAAGTATAGCTCTTCACTGGCCCGACTCCATCGTGATGCTGCTACAGCCCTACACGCAGCTATTGTATCTATTGCTGTGTTTCCGTGTAAAGGGTATGGAGAACCAGTATAATAACCAGACCGAATTTCGGTCATAGCGGATAGTCACAACATAGACTATTTATCTGCGCAGTATAGTATTATAATACCCGAGTGCATGCGCAAGCACAAGTGCACTCTCTATGCTTTCACTCTCATAGCCCGATGGGACGGTTATCCGACACGAGCGGAAAGTAATCAGGCGCTGAACCAACGGCTTTACGTGCTTTCCGAGGCACGGGGGTGAAACACCACTAACATCCTGACTCCGGGCTACAACTGAGAATTTTGTGACAGAAAAACCCAACAATTAATTTTGGTCTGACCCGAGATTTGAACCCGGGACATGACCAGAAAGATTACAGACTGAGAGGCATTTCATCCAGTCGCTTCGCTGCTTTATTGCAATTTTCCATCACGTGGATAATTGTAGGCATTAAAAAAACTACACTTAAAGGAATAAATAGTGATATTTTGTGATGGCGTGTTGAAAACATTTTCCTATATCATTGACGTGGTCGTGGTCTAGGTTTATCGATTATTGATGCAACCATATTACAGCTGCAGCATGATTCTCCCTGCAGCTATAATATGGTTGCAGCACGAATGGGTCAGCTCGACAGAGCAACGCCCACACTGAAACGCAGCATGAAATAGCAGCTTAATGCTGCTGTATTTCATATGGTGAGTCTAGAGAGCCGAAGACCCCTTTTAATGGTATCGAAGCAATCTATTTTAGTCATCAGGCACAATGCATCTAGATTTTAATTATTAACAGAGGATTTACTTAGGTGTCTATGATTTACAGCATCTAGTTGTAATTATGTGGACTGTGTATTTTTTTGGCACACTTATTTGAACAAAACAGAGTTAGTGTAAACGACTTAAATTTATTATGTTGATCGCAAAATCTTAACCTTTATCTCACTCGGCTCCCGACGAAATAATGACATCGTTAGAAAGAGCTCGTTTGATACAAGTGTACATAGAGCGGCAAATGACATGCGATAAAAGCGTGTCATCCTTCTCGCGTAAGCTTTAGTGCTTCAGATATTTATAGATTTTGGTATAGATTTTTAAATACTAGTGGTCGTCCAATAATATATATATATATATATGTTCGCGCAAAAGCGTTAGTGTCGTTAATAGACGTCAGAGGGCGCGCGAGCCTCTGCGATACCGGTTTGGACGTCCGGTCGTTTCGAGGACACGCGGGAAAAAATAGTAGTCCTTTTCATCGCGTCGAGAGAGAATCACGCGGTCCGTTTTGGTCGGGAGCTCTTAGATATATTTTTATGATAGGCGCGTATAGTAAATATACCACTGGCAATTGTAGCGAGCGCCCCTTGCTGAGAGTTTTACCCGGGACTTTTAGGTTTAACGCAGAATCTGTATGAGGGGATTCGACCGTATTAGTTACTAGTGCGGTATTTGATATTCTAGAAATAACGGTGACCTTTGATCCGTACGTTCTGTGTTCATTTTCGCGAGTCAAGCGTTATAACAAACGAGAGTTAGTGGCTTATGTAAGGTAGTTAATCGTACGACAGAATTAAAGAACTGTCATCGTAGAAAACGAAGAAAGTGACTGCGGAAGGAGACCGTAGTTTGGAGAGGTGCTGAGGGCCGAACTGCGGCAGAGGATAACGGTCTAATAAGGTCAATAACACTACCAGCCACACCCAAATACACATCACTGACCCTTACTTTCCTAGCACTATACATCCACATGCGACCTGACCGAATCCTGAGGGACCAGTCGCCTTGGATAGAGGTAAGTAAACTCCATTTATAGAAAACAACGCTCCCCCCTGATCGTTTAATGTAATCAGAAACTTTTAACCCTTGGCGTGAGGACGCCCGACCAGCATCTGCCTGTAGCTTCTCCGTCTATGGGCCGCGGAGGATCCTACTCCTGGGAGAGGCAGCTGTTGGCCGTATCATTTGGTAGCAGAGCGCGATTCCGGGATCGATTTCCGGTCGATCCACCGACCATAGTGTTTGATAAAAATTAAACAATTTTGATGGCAGGGAGCGTTGGGTTGATTGGTTTAATTTTGTGTCTACAATCACGCCCGTCCGTAATACGTAAAAATATATATTTTTTTATATACGTAATAATAAAATTCCTTTCTTTGGTGGCTTGATTTTTTTGTTGTTAGCGGGTAAATTTGAAAAGCCACGCCCGGTTCGCGCGCAAGCGGGAGTTTGCGTCATGTAGGTAGATGGTTATTTTTACGTAATCGGTTAATTATCGTTGTCGGATAGTTATAGTGGATTACTTATCCAAGGGTCGATTTCCGAGATAGGCATTTTTTGTTGATCATTTTTTGTTGATGTGTATCTTCGTTATGTATCTTTCGTATTGTAATTTGTATTTGAACTGAAGAGTAGTAATTTGTATTTACGTAATTTGAATTTAAGTTAATTTTTTTTGTATTTGTTATTTGTTATTTTTGTAATTGTGCTCGAGCCGCGTCGTGATTTGTATTTGGTAGTGATGTCCTCGCCCAAGATGCTAATCCTGCCTGCGGACTGAGTTACGCTGGGCCACCAGCGCCCATGCTTTGATAGGTCGACCGGATAGGGTCCATAACTTGATGAAGCGGTTCGAGCAGGTCGATGCTCGAAGGGCTGCAGTAGAGGAGGCTTACGCTGAGCTCGAGGATTCGGATGTGGAAAAGGGAGTCCTGGACTCCTGCCTCTCAGACTATGAGCAGTTCTTTTCGCTCACGGACGAGTTGATCGAGGCTGAAGGCAGGTATGCCGAGGAGGCGCGTGAAGCTCGGACGAGTGGCCTGCCCGAGTCCTTTCGGAAGCAGCCTCAGCCGGAGCTGTTGGGACGACTCCCAACTCAGGACTTGCCAAGGTTCTCCGGGGTCCTTTCCGAATGGCTGACCTTCGTTGGTCTTTTCGACGGCCTAGTGGACGCCCGGAGTGACTTGACCCCGAGCCAGAAGATGGCGTACCTCCTGGCTTCACTGGAGGGGGAGGCCCTGGGCGTTGTCAGCCATTTGAGCTTGTCGGACGACGCCTACCAGACTGCTCGGGACCTCCTAGCCCGAAGATACGCCAACGTCCGGCGAATTGCGGACGAACATGTTAAGCAGCTTCTGAGCCTCCCTCTGCTTAGTGACCGGGCCAGACTACGTCCGGACCTGTTGGATCCAGTCTTGGTGGCCTGTAATATGTTGAGGCGGCTGGATTTACCAGTGGGCGAATGGGCCTTCTTGTTGCCCCGCATCGTGCTGTCCCGTCTACCTCTCGACCTTCGAATGCATTTTGAGGAGAGGTACGGCGGGGACGAGGACTCCTATATTCCGCCCTTCTATGACCTGCTGCGGTTTTTGGAGGAGCAGTGCCGGCAGATTGAGAACGCGGCGGTCACCGTTGACGACTTACGAGCCGTGCCCAGTGAGAGGCGGAATTCGCCGGGCAAGTCGTCGTCAACCCCCCCTGCTCCTATTGTCGAGCATCTGATCACCGGGTAACGTCTTGCCCGAAATTATTAAGTAAGCCGGTTCCGGCGAGGCGAACTATCGCCAAGGAGCGCCGCTGGTGCTACTCATGTGTGGAAGGGCACCTCCAGCGAGACTGTCCGCACCGGCGTCCCTGTTTGCATTGCCAGGGCAATCAACATGCCGTACTGTGCCTGTGTGCGAACGGCGTCTCCTCTCGGGGCGCTGCCAGGCCCTCGACCCCCACGGGCGGGGGCGCTCCGCCACGCCCTCTGACGGGCGACGCTCGGCGCTCGCCAGCTAGCCAACAGACCCCTAGGTTTGAAAGGGGTCCCTCCCCCGACCAGTCGGGGGGTAATTCCTCCAGGGGCGGGGGTGTCATCACCCCCCCTCAGCGTGCGAAGAGAAACTTCACGGCCACTCATCAGTCCGCTGGACCCTTCTCACTCCCGTTAGCTGAGTGGCCGCGACTGGTGTACCACTGTACCCCATTTGATGAAGGCGGCCCTAGTTAGCTGCCGCCTTAGCTCCCACCATGGCTGCCTCTACTGAGCCTTAAGCCGTCAACAGTCCACTTGTCAAGCTGTTCTGTTGCCGACGGCCTCAGTGAGGGCGTACAACCCGAGTGGCGACTGTTAGCGGTTGCGCTCTGTTAGTCTCGGGTTCATGCGGTGTGGCCTCCGCTTGGTGGTGGGAAGATTAGGGCCCCCTGGAGCATTGAATCACGCTCTCAAGGGGTATTGGATTTGGTTTGGTCGAGCACTTAGTTAAGAATTCCTTGAATTAAAATTATAATGCTTTGGGTTTTCCGCGAAATTCATATTGTAGCGGTTGTGATTAAAAGAATTGAATTTAAAATACTCCTTTAAATGCTGCTGCTTATGTTTTGTAAATACATTTGATCACTGCGTTTGTTGTTGCACGGAAAATTGAGATTAAATTGTGTGCCCTTTTTTAAGGCTTGTGCGTATGCTTTGTAATTGTATTTGATTGTCGCGTCTGTGCTGAAAGGAAAGTTTGAATTTATTTGAAATTTGAATGGCGCGCTATTTTGAAAATTGTGTATATGTTTGTGACAGTGTTTAATCATTTTGCTTTGTGATAAGGAAGGTTGAAATTAGATAACCCTGTTGTTGCCGAAGGAAATAAGAGTCAATTCTCTTTTGGTTTAGATTTTGTTGGCACTGTCTAAGATATTTATTTGCAATAAGAAATAGGGCTGTCTCTTACGTTTATTGTTTTGTTTACTTTACCAAGTTGACCTATGTGCATCGGTGATTACTTGTTTTAATTAATTCTGTAATTGAACATTGATGCTTTTGAAAAATTAGTTGAAATATGAGCATAGGATTACCTGCCTAAAGGGCTATCTGGTTTGTAGATTATCAGATGGAAATCAGCTGTCGCACCATTAGGTAAATGATTATAGGTGGATGGCTTGGTTATGCCTACTTGTTTGAAAATTCATACTAGGGACTATCTGTGCGTTTCGTTCAGCTCTCCACAGACGACGTTCATGGGGAATTTGGGGGTGCTTTCTGCACTGAAGCTTGGAAGGTCCCTCTAGGCCGCTTCGTGTCGCGTCGCTATTTGCAGACCTGATCCGGTCGGATTGCGGAACTAATCATAGGAGCGCAGATCGGTGTTTGAAGGAGATCGTCGGACTTCTGTCCAGGAATAGGACTTATTTATGTGCTGCGATGTCCAGGAAGGGCATCCAGTTCAACTCTCCAGCTAGCCCACGTTGGGGCTGTAATTTTGAGGCGTTGGTTATGGTTGCAAGATCTGATGGGGTGCGTAAGGTGGCCTAGTTTGGTTGTAGATTCGGTCTTGAAACTTGCCGTCGCGACCCTGTCCCGCTGACCGGTTTGCTCGCGGACCTAAATTCTTATGTTCGGGACGGGGGTTTGTTCATGCAAAAGCGTTAGTGTCAATAATAGACGTCAGAGGGCGCGCGAGCCTCTGCGATACCGGTTTGGACGTCCGGTCGTTTCGAGGACACGCGGGAAAAAATAGTAGTCCTTTTCATCGCGTCGAGAGAGAATCACGCGGTCCGTTTTGGTCGGGAGCTCTTAGATATATTTTTATGATAGGCGCGTATAGTAAATATACCACTGGCAATTGTAGCGAGCGCCCCTTGCCGAGAGTTTTACCCGGGACTTTTAGGTTTAACGCAGAATCTGTATGAGGGGATTCGACCGTATTAGTTACTAGTGCGGTATTTGATATTCTAGAAATAACGGTGATCTTTGATCCGTACGTTCTGTGTTCATTTTCGCGAGTCAAGCGTTATAACAAACGAGAGTTAGTGGCTTATGTAAGGTAGTTAATCGTACGACAGAGTTAAAGAACTGTCATCGTAGAAAACGAAGAAAGTGACTGCGGAAGGAGACCGTAGTTTGGAGAGGTGCTGAGGGCCGAACTGCGGCAGAGGATAACGGTCTAATAAGGTCAATAACACTACCAGCCACACCCAAATACACATCACTGACCCTTACTTTCCTAGCACTATACATCCACATGCGACCTGACCGAATCCTGAGGGACCAGTCGCCTTGGATAGAGGTAAGTAAACTCCATTTATAGAAAACAACGCTCCCCCCTGATCGTTTAATGTAATCAGAAACTTTTAACCCTTGGCGTGAGGACGCCCGACCAGCATCTGCCTGTAGCTTCTCCGTCTATGGGCCGCGGAGGATCCTACTCCTGGGAGAGGCAGCTGTTGGCCGTATCATTTGGTAGCAGAGCGCGATTCCGGGATCAATTTCCGGTCGATCCACCGACCATAGTGTTTGATAAAAATTAAACAATTTTGATGGCAGGGAGCGTTGGGTTGATTGGTTTAATTTTGTGTCTACAATCACGCCCGTCCGTAATACGTAAAAATATATATTTTTTTATATACGTAATAATAAAATTCCTTTCTTTGGTGGCTTGATTTTTTTGTTGTTAGCGGGTAAATTTGAAAAGCCACGCCCGGTTCGCGCGCAAGCGGGAGTTTGCGTCATGTAGGTAGATGGTTATTTTTACGTAATCGGTTAATTATCGTTGTCGGATAGTTATAGTGGATTACTTATCCAAGGGTCGATTTCCGAGATAGGCATTTTTTGTTGATCATTTTTTGTTGATGTGTATCTTCGTTATGTATCTTTCGTATTGTAATTTGTATTTGAACTGAAGAGTAGTAATTTGTATTTACGTAATTTGAATTTAAGTTAATTTTTTTTGTATTTGTTATTTGTTATTTTTGTAATTGTGCTCGAGCCGCGTCGTGATTTGTATTTGGTAGTGATGTCCTCGCCCAAGATGCTAATCCTGCCTGCGGACTGAGTTACGCTGGGCCACCAGCGCCCATGCTTTGATAGGTCGACCGGATAGGGTCCATAACTTGATGAAGCGGTTCGAGCAGGTCGATGCTCGAAGGGCTGCAGTAGAGGAGGCTTACGCTGAGCTCGAGGATTCGGATGTGGAAAAGGGAGTCCTGGACTCCTGCCTCTCAGACTATGAGCAGTTCTTTTCGCTCACGGACGAGTTGATCGAGGCTGAAGGCAGGTATGCCGAGGAGGCGCGTGAAGCTCGGACGAGTGGCCTGCCCGAGTCCTTTCGGAAGCAGCCTCAGCCGGAGCTGTTGGGACGACTCCCAACTCAGGACTTGCCAAGGTTCTCCGGGGTCCTTTCCGAATGGCTGACCTTCGTTGGTCTTTTCGACGGCCTAGTGGACGCCCGGAGTGACTTGACCCCGAGCCAGAAGATGGCGTACCTCCTGGCTTCACTGGAGGGCTGGCTTTACTTTCCTAGCACTATACATCCACATGCGACCTGACCGAATCCTGAGGGACCAGTCGCCTTGGATAGAGGTAAGTAAGCTCCATTTATAGAAAACAACGCTCCGCCCTGATCGTTTAACGTAATCAGAAACTTTTAACCCTTGGCGTTAGGACGCCCGACCAGCATCTGCCTGTAGCTTCTCCGTCTATAGGCCGCGGAGGATCCTACTCCTGGGAGAGGCAGCTGTTGGCCGTATCAATATATATATAAACTGCGGATCGTTGGGTCCTGTTTGATCCTAGAGAATTTCTAAGTAGCAAGTTCTATTTCGGTGCTTGTGTATATGTGTGTGTGTTTGTGTACGTGCGTGTGCGTGGCGTGTGTGTGTGTGTGTGTGTGTGTGTGTGTGTGTGTGTGTGTTTAACACACACATACGTAAACACTCCTACTTAGAAATTCTGCAGGATCAATCACAGGACCACATGATCAGCCGCTGCGTTTACGAACTCTACACCAACGAGGCAGTCGTAATTTTATGAATAGTTAAAGCATTAAGCTCGCTTTACACTATGGGATATAATATATTTTATACCCCGAAATATAAATCATATCCCGCGATTGGGTTTCACACTGTGAAATAAATCTTTTAACCAGTGTGCGTTCGTCATTTGATTAGCCCCTGTACCCCGCACACCGTCCTGCGGCGGCGCGCGACTGTGTGTAAACGGTTCCATTTAAAAGTATGATGTGCGATATTAAATTATCTCTCTATGTAATATATATTATACTAGCTGGCCAGGAAGACGTTGTTCTGCCCTTTCAGATGACCCTTCCTATGGAAAAATCCTTAAATTCGCAATAAAAAAATATTGAAGGTCACTTATCGGGATAAAAAGTATCCTATCTCTCAAGTTGAACCAAACTGAACTCCGTGTGCAAACTTTCATTGAAATCAGTTCAATAGCTTAGGAGGTCATCGCGGACAAACAATGTGACACGTAATTTTTATATATAAAGTTATATTATATCCCATAGTGAAAAGCGGGCTTTAGCCTCTCACAACTTGTTAAACAGTAAGTTCTGACAACAAATTTAAGCTATATTAAAGCAATTAACACTTTGTAGAAATCACTTTAATAGTACCTAAATGAAACATTGAGAAATACAATAAAAAAGCATTAAGAAATCTTAATTTGTTTTTGTTTGCTCCTTTTGTTGACAAATACACTGTTGCGTGGACTCTCGGCGCCCCCGCAGCTGCTAATCCTCGACCCTCATCCATTATACTATAATTGCCAGCAATTTGTCGAGACGCTGATAGAGGGCGCGACAGATTGTCCTTGTTGCTTTTATCAACATTATTAATGGCTAAACATTGCAGAAACATTAACGCCCAGCCTAAATTAAACAAAAAAGATTATTACTGGATTTTATTGCAGACTTTTAATGTCTTTATCTGTTACTAGTATTCGTCCAGTAGTCGAAATTAGTTCGCAATTTATAACATAATATTTTAGTTTGTATAATGCGCAATGTGCTAAGAATCTCCGGTGGAGGTTTGGTTGCCACCTACGACGACTCGACCTGGCAACATACAACGCACGCACCCTGAGGACTGACGAGAAGATCGTGGAGCTGGAAGAAGAGATAGACAAGTTGCGCTGGCATATTATAGGATTATCCGAAGTCCGAAGAGAAGGGGAGGACACGGTAATCCTCGAATCCGGCAACTTGCTCTATCACCGGGAGGGCGAACATCTGTCCCAAGGAGGTGTCGGATTTATCGTCCACAAGTCTCTCGTTAACAACGTTGTAAAGATCGGGAGTGTGTCGACGAGGGTTGCGTACCTTATACTCAGAATCACCAAACGGTATTCGCTGAAGGTCATACAGGTTTACGCACCAACCTCGGCACACCCCGATGAGGAGGTGGAGGAAATGTATGAGGATATCTCTAGAGCCATGCATTCCTCCAAAACCCAATATACGGTGTTAATGGGAGACTTCAATGCAAAACTAGGCACAAGAGAGAACGGTGAGCTGAAAGTAGGGAAATTTGGAATAGGGCAACGGAACCCAAGGGGCCAGCAGCTGGCCGACTTCATGGAGAAAGAGGGACTCTTTATGATGAACTCTTTCTTCAAGAAGCGGCCCCACAGGAAGTGGACCTGGTTGAGCCCCGACGGTTCGACAAAAAAAAATGAGATTGACTTCATTATGACGACCAGACGACAACTGTTCAGTGATGTCTCAGTGATCGCAAGGGTGAAAACCGGCAGCGATCACCGAATGGTTAGAGGCACACTGAACCTAAATGTTAAGTTGGAGAGGTCTCGTCTGATGAAGTCAACGCTCCGTCCCCCTCGTGCTCTAATCCAAAGTCCCGAAACCTTTCAGCTCGAGTTACGAAACCGTTTTCAGTGCCTAGAAGACTGCAATGAAGTGGACGATATGAATGACAAGCTCGTGGAAACTGTCCATGCGGTCGGAGCTAAGTTCTGCAAGACCCGCCGCAGAAGAACACAAAAACTCTCCGATCACACTCTTAATCTCATGGCTGTTAGACGGGAGATGAGGCTACATTCTTCAACAGATTTGACAGCATACAGGCAACTGAACAGACAGATCTCCAAGTGCATGCGGCGGGACTTACGCAACTTCAATACAGCTCGTATTGAAGAAGCGATCGAGCGGAACCAAGGCTCCAAAGTCTTTGCCAGAGATCTGTCTGCCAGAAAGAGCCAACTGTCAAAGCTGAAGACCGAATGTGGCAGCATCGTTTCCGGGGCACCTGAGATTTTGAGTGAGATTGAGAGGTTCTATGGGCAGCTGTACACGTCATCGTTGGAGCCACACGCAAGTGTGAGTAACGATCCAAGAGCGAGTCTTATCCGACACTATTCCGAAGATATCCCAGACGTCAGTCTGATCGAGATTAGAATGGCTCTCCAGCACCTTAAAAACGGCAAGGCCCCAGGCGAGGATGGAATTACAGCGGAGCTTCTGAAAGCGGGTGGAAGACCGGTACTTGAAGTCCTTCAGAAGCTCTTTAATTCCGTCCTCCATGGTGGCATAACACCGGAGGCGTGGAGCAGAAGTGCGGTGGTCTTGTTCTTCAAGAAAGGTGACAACGCTCTCTTGAAGAACTACAGACCGATTTCCCTTCTGAGCCGCGTCTACGTGCTGTTTTCGAGAGTCATTACGAATCGTCTCGCGCGCAGACTTGACGACTTCCAGCCTCCCGAACAAGCCGGTTTCCGAAAGGGCTTTAGCACCATAGACCACATACATACCCTACGGCAAATTGTACAGAAGTCCGAAGAGTACAATTTGCCACTATGTCTGGCGTATGTGGACTATGAGAAAGCCTTTGATTCCGTCGAAATTTGGGCGGTGCTGCAGTCCCTTCAGCGGTGCCAAGTTGACTGTCGGTATATCGAAGTGCTGAAGTGTTTGTACAGTAGGGCTACGATGGCTATCCGAGTACAGAACCAGAGTACGAAACCCATCCAATTGCAGAGAGGTGTAAGACAGGGTGATGTTATATCCCCGAAACTCTTCACCGCTGCATTGGAAGACGTTTTCAAGCTTCTGGACTGGAAAGGATGCGGTATTAACATCAATGGCGAATACATCACTCACCTTCGATTTGCCGACGATATAGTCCTTATGGCAGAATCGCTGGAGGACCTAAGCACTATGCTCAATGACCTCAATAGTGTCTCCCAACGGATAGGTCTTAAGATGAACATGGACAAAACAAAGATCATGTTTAATGTCCATGTCACACCTATGCCGGTAGTTGTTGGGAGCACTAAGCTCGAAGTTGTTGACGAGTATGTTTACCTGGGACAAATAGTCCGACTAGGTAAGTCCAACTTCGACCGAGAGGTCAATCGACGGATTCAACTCGGCTGGGCAGCGTTCGGGAAGCTACGACACATCTTCTCGTCAGACATACCTCAAAACCTTAAAACGAAATTGTACAACCAGTGCGTGTTGCCAGTGATGACTTACGGAACTGAGACGTGGTCCTTCACTGCTGGCCGTATGAGGAAGCTCAAGGTCGCTCAGCGAGCTATGGAGAGGGCTATGCTCGGAGTTTCTCTGCGTGATAAACTTAGGAATAAGGATATCCGCAGTAGAACCAGAGTAACCGACATAGCCCAACGGATTAGTAAGCTGAAGTGGCAGTGGGCCGGCCATATAGCTCGAAGAACCGACAACCGATGGGGAAGAAAGGTTCTCGAGTGGCAGCCTCGTACCGGTAGGCGAAGTGTAGGGCGTCCCCCCACGAGATGGAGTGACGACCTAGTAAGACATGCAGGAAGTCGATGGATGCAGGTGGCTCAGGACCGTGCTTTGTGGCATTCTTTGGGGGAGGCCTATGTTCAGCAGTGGACTTGTGAAGGGCTGTAATGATGATGATGATGATGATGCGCAAGTTGTATTTCACTTTCAACTCATTTTATGTGTCTATGTGTTTGACATTGGAAGTATGAATAAACACAATGTATGTTTTATTTTATTTTATTTTACTTTCTGCACTCCTTATCCATATAAACTTTAACTCCACCAAAGCTCCTTCGTATGCGCATTATAAATTTGTTTTATTGTTTTATGACCATGCTACAGCTATATTAGTAGTATAGGTTTAACACGAATGGGTTGGCTCGACTAGGGTAGGACCACGCTTTCACAGAATACCAGCTTAAACTAACAGCTTAAGCCTGGGAATGGGAATACACATCAGATTTTGTTTCCGATTGTCTGATCAGGCTATCTGATCGTATTTACTCGATACACATACGATTCTTGCGCCAGACTTTTTCTGAACTCAGTCGTTGTCGCTTGCTTGCTTACGGAGCAGAAAGAAAAGATGGACGACGATTTACTGTTAATGTGTAATTTTAATTCTAAATTAAAAATAAACTGAGAAAATTATCTAAGATAATTATTATGACAATACAATGACATAAAATCTATTTTATATTTGTAATTAAAAATAACAATTATTATTAATTATTTTATTTCAATGATTCATAATAGGAATTATTATATTTTCTTTCTCTTTTCAACGTCCATTGAAATCCATGCTTCTTCCAATATTTCGTTACACACGTCTTCCCAAGTCATAACTTTCATCTGTCTATCGTGATACACTTCACTGCCTATATCCCATAAGCAAGTACGTTTTTTTACGTCCATAATAAGCCGTTCGATATCGTAATTTTCCGCCATCATGCGAACCACAACGATGCGATGCGTCCGTTCAGTGTGTCGCTAGAGAGTAGAGAGTCAACTGGCAAGTCGGAAGAAGGAATCGGACGTCTATTTGATCTCTGTACAAAAGTATGCAGACGGCACCTTCAGACAATCGAATCGACAATAAAATCGTAAAAGTCTTGGCGCTGTTTCCGACTCGGATGTCAGATCCAACTATCGGATCAAACAAATGTATGGCACGAGTGCCTTCAGACAGTATAATCAGACAATCGGGTTGGATTGTCAGATGAAAAAATCTGACGTGTGGATATTATCGGCCTAAACCTGCTGTGTTTTGTATGGTGAGTATAGAAAACTCGTCGTACATCTTTTCTTTCTGCTCCATATGCGAGAACGACTGAGTTCAGAAAAAATCTGGCGCAAGAATCGGATGTGTATCGAGTAAATACGATCTGATAGTCTGATCTGACAATCGGATACGAAATCTGACGTGTTTACCAGCGTATATCCACGTGACATAGTTGACCACTTGCAACGAAGACTGTGAACAAGTGTTAAATGTCAATTTGCCGTGCCAAAACACCAGCTGCTTGGCGGCCGCTTGAGTTGTCTTGCCGCAAGATCCGCCGATAAGTTGCAAGAGACTTCTACGAACCTCTCGAATGGAGAAACAATTTTTACAGTTGGCATATAAATTTACCAAATCTACTATAAGACAACTAGTGTTATGGATAGGAGGCGTGAGTGTTTGCAAAAAGCTAGGCAGCAGGTACTCCAGGCCATATAAAATTGTAAAAACTAATCACGCCATTGATTGTTACACGATATGTTCTGTATAGGCTATCGAAAGGGGAATGCCCAATTCTGGCCATGAAACGCCCAACAATTTGCATTTGTTAAAAAAATACTTCCTTTTTTATGGTAATTAATCTCGGTATTTATATATCCAAAAAAGATTGAAATATATTTGCACAAAATAAAAGTACCGAAAAGATTAAAATGAAATTAGGTAAATCCGGAAGTCATTAATTTGTGTATAAAATGAAGTGTTGCCGTGTTGCCAATCACAAATCTCGTTAAAAAGTCGATTCTGTTTTTTCAATCGATTTTTATGGTGTCATTATTATAATGGTAATATTATTTTTCGATAATTATTATGATGTTATGATAATTAAGTAAGCGAATTGCTAGTTGATTTACCGTGAACTCGTTAGAACATAACAAAAACCCTGCTGCACAATTTAACTATTTTTATTATCTGTTCTTAAAATACATTTAAAGCGGAATTTATATTTTTTATAGGATAGGGTGACCAACGAGCACATAGTACCTGATGGTAAGTGGTTGCTGTGGTCCATAGACATCTACATTTATCCTCGTTTGCAAATCAAAATGCAGATTCGTTGTCACCCGTGAGGACTAAGATGGAATGCCTCTTTTCCAGTAAAAAGGGTCTCCGGTTCTCTACTCTCACCATACGAAACTCAGCTGTGTTATACTGCTATTTTACGCTGGTATTCTGTGAAAGCGTGATCCTTCCCCGGTCGAGCCGACCTATTCGTGCTACAACTATACTAGTAATATAGCTGCAGCATGGCTCTATCATGTATAAGAAATAAAACAAAACATATTTTAAAAGGCGTTCAGAACTTAAATCGAATGAAAGATTATTATTATTTGTGAAATTATAAATCGAATAAAAATCGCTATCTATTTATCGATTTTGTGTCTGTTAATTGGCAACATCGAATCTGACAGCTAGGCCCATATCATCGTTATCAAAACTAAATAGTCACAAGTTGAATTCGGAATTAAAAAAAGAAATAAAACAAAACATATTTTAAAAGGCGTTCAGAACTTAAATCGAATCAAAGATTATTATTATTTGTGAAATTATAAATCGAATAAAAATCGCTATCTATTTATCGATTTTGTGTCTGTTAATTGGCAACATCGAATCTGACAGCTAGGCCCATGTCATCGTTATCAAAACTAAATAGTCACAAGTTCACAGAACACAATTACTCTTTATCAAGAGCACAAGTTGAATACGGAATTAAAAAAGAACTAAGAAGAAAGATAAAAAGACTAAAAAGAATTAAGGAAAGAAACGAATAAGCTTTCTAAGTGGACTTCGATAATTCTTCTCACCTTATTGAACACGGCCTGAAAATGAATCCCGCTCCCACTTCTTACCTCTGCACGAATTTGGACTCGATATCCACTGTTAACGATGACCCGAGTTTTCACACCGGCCAGATTTCCTTCCAGCTCTCAGTAAGTCATTCAAAAGGACATTTACGCTGTGTCAATTGCGGTTAAAAAACTTACTAGGTACTAACTTTGTTGTTAAAAAACTGTTCTTGTGAAAATAAAAAACCTTTATATCTTAAAAATCCGGACTTTTTTTAAACCAATTCCTTAACCATTTCATTCTTTTAATTGCATATTATCATTCCCATATGCTTTTATATGTGGGCACCCATGGCCGAAGTGTCTATGAACGGTGGGCATTCCCCTTTCTGTGCAGCGGTAGCCGAAGATACATTACGTCCAAACAAGTCAGTAGTATCCAATGCTGATGATTCTACAGACAGTGAGGGCCATAATATTAATAGCGATGACTTGATCGATTTATTAGAAAATTAGGTTATAGTTTCACTAAAATTTTTACTTTCATTGAAATGGTGCTTATTCGCGCGTTATTAATTGCGTGTAATGCTCTATACAAAGAGATTTAAATATATTACTACTACTACTTAAATGTCTTTGGCTCTAAGTATCTTGAGTTTGTAAAAAAATATACATAAGCTCGTTAAGAAGTGTTTTAAATCTTACAATTAATTACAATTGAATATAACTACATTTACGGATTTTGTCGCGTTTAATTAACTTATGAAACGTCGGGAATTAATAAAAATCTGTTAATTAAACGCGATAAAATCCGTAAAAGTAGTTTTACTCAATGTGTAGTGTTTGCGTAAATATAAGAAATCATTAATTAATTTCCATTTAACATATGACTTTTTGATAAAAAAAGATGAGATGTGAATGTCTTTTACAAAAGTGAAAGACTTAAGAATATTTCTATTCAAACAGTTATGTATATTATCTATATTTACCAAAGAGTGTAATAATTATATCAATAAATTTTGATTGAGCAAGTGGATGAGTTTTTATATTTGGGATGTTTATTTAGCAGGGATGGTACATATGATAAGGATATAGAACGACGAGTGAACGCAGGAAATAGAGTAAATGGGGCCCTATACGCTATTATCAAGAGTCAGAACGTGTCAAAGAAGGCACGTATGGTAATTCATAATGCTGTGTTAGTCCCTACTTTAATGTATGGTAGTGAAAGTTGGGTCTGGCAGAAGAAGCATGAGAGTAGAATAAATGCTGTAGAAATGCGGTCATTAAAGAGTATGCTAGGGCTGAATCTGAATGACAGGGTGAGAAATAGTGTGATAAGAGAAAAGTGTGGTTAGCAAGATGACTTTGTGACCAGGATTAAAAAAGGAATGCTTCGGTGGTTTGGTCATGTAGAAAGAATGAACGAGGAAAGAGTGACAAAGCAAATATATGTTTCAGAAGTGAACGGTAGAGTCGGGAAGGGACGCCCTAGACCAAGATTTATCGACCAAATCGGCGATACATTGAAAATGGGCCAGATTAGAAGTACCCTTAACCGACGAGCGTGTATGCATATATATATATGGATGTAAAGGAGGCGAGAGAGGTATATCAGGATCGCGCCCAATGGAAGTCCATAGTCTCTGCCTACCTCTCTGGGTGACAGGCGTGAGTGTTTATTTATGTTATTTAATTTTAACAGTGATAGAGCCACGTGGCAGCTTTTGCTGTCGCACGGATGGGCCGGCTCGAACCGGGGTGGTACCACGACCTCACAGAATACCAGCGTGAAGTAGAGGTTTACCTCTGCGTTTCGCTTGGTGAGTGCAGGTGGCCGGAGGCCCTTTTTACTGGAAATGAGGCATTCCATCTTAGTCCTCACGGGTGACAACGCATCTGCATTTTGATTCGCAAACGAGGATAGATGTAGATGTCTATGGGCCGCAGCAACCACTTACCATCAGGTGGACTGTGTGCTCGTTTGTCACCCACATCCTATAAAAAAAAAGAAAAAATTTAGAAATATAGCAGCTACGCTTACATGATCGCAAGGTAAAGCTATGTGCGCTTCTCCAATAAAATTTACATTTACCTTGTGACAAATACATACACACTCACCTTACTTAATTTAGCTGTGTGTGTACAGCGATAATCTTTATTTACCGTCATAATTTATTGTATCCGCGTGCATAAATCAAAGTAGTTTTATAATTTTATTATTATTGTTGGGGTTATCTATAAAGTTTTCTCATCTGGTTGGGCTGTTTAAATATACAATTGTAAACGAAAGATATAAACATACATAAATATCAATAAAATAGAGTAAATACATAAATATATAAAAACCCACCCAGATGGAAGCCCTCGGCAGGGGAGACCAAACGGCCGAGGGTTAGGGGGAAAGGGAAAGAAATCGGTGGACGATGCGGGCGGTATCGAGGAGCACCGCCTTCTGCATTTGAGCATGGAGCGGTCCATCACGGAGTCCCAGTCGCCTCAGATGCCCGAGAGGCTGACTGGGATTAACCCGTTCGCAGAAACGACCACAGGAATAATTTCGGCCGGCAGACCACCCCACATGTCAGTCACCTCGTGAGCCAGTTCCAGATATTTTGTCCGCTTATCTGTTTCCGCTTTCACGAGGTTCTCGTCATAAGGAACGGTAATGCCGACCAAAACTATCCTTGACTGTGCCCGGTCCATCAGCACAATATCAGGCTTATTCGCAAGAATAGTCCTGTCTGTGATGATGGCCCGGTCCCAGTAGAGCCTTTTTTTTTTACATGGGGAAATGCCTACGCATACCCGCCTCGCGGGGGCTAGGACGGGTTATGTCGGACTCGCACCGACTAAAACCCCATAAACCCCATGGTGTTCCACCCTAGTCGCATATTGGCAGGGCCACGGGAACGCTTTCGCACACTTCCGCGGCCCCACCTGCGCTGGCCGCTCCGTGGCGGCCCCTCCTCGGGAGAGGAACACTCCTCCCCCATCTCCTTCTCCGGTAAGGCCCACCAGAACACATGGCGCGCCCTCCTCCTCGGCCTCCAATTTCATATGCGCAACGGACGCCCCCGTGTCCGATGCGCGAAGGCCATGGGGCCAGGAAAAACTAGCACTCAGGAGCACCAGCCTTCCTGACCCCAGCGGCGGATCTGGTCTATGGCTCCGCCGCCAACCAAAATTCGGCTGCGGATGGTAGGGAGAGCGGCGCCTCGCAATACCGGCACTCCTCTCCCCCCGCAGCCCCACCACCACCGCATCAACGGTGCGGCCCCGTTTGAGTCGCGGAGGATAGGGCGAGTGGCGCATCGCCATATCAACACTCCTCTTCCTCCGCGACTCCACCTCGGCTGCAGAGGTAGGGGTGGGGAGGACACCCCTCTCGCAGCAGCCCACCGACACACATCCGAAGTGGGCTCGTCAAGCCCACTCGGAGTGGCCACCTCGGGCCGGCCCTTCACCACGGGCCAGCCAAGGGGTTCCTCTTTGTTCACCGTGGGTGACCAAGCCACGGCTACTAAGCCCCCCCGCCACGACAAGGCGGGAACCCGTTCGGGGGGGTCCCAGTAGAGCCTGGCGCGTCCATTTTCGAGCACGGCTTTCGGCAAGTACTTTTTTTTTATATGATAAGGGTGACAAACGAGCACACAGTCCACCTGATGGCAAGTGGTTGCTGCGGCCCATAGACATCTACATCTATCCTCTATTACAAATCAAAATGCAGATGCGTTGTCACCCGTGAGGACTATGATGGAATGCCTCATTTCCAGTAAAAAGGGCCTTATAATATGGAAGTTTCTGATCCACGAGACCGTATTTCAGAGCGAGCTCCTGATGTAGAATCCTGGCTACTAGGTTGTGTCTGTGCAAATACTAGAAAGGGCCGAACAACCGGAGATGACATGCGTAAGTGACTCACCGGAATGGCGACAAGCGCGACAGATGTCGACGACGCCATCCTTTAGAGTGTATTCATTTCATTCATGTTTTCATTTTATTGTTATTATTCAGCCAATTTTCAGACTCCGGGCTGCCACTGAGATTTGCTTGACAGTAAACCCCAAGAACTGATTTTACCCGACCCGGGATTTGAACCCGGGACTTCATGATCAGCAATCGCGTTTACGACGGCTAGACAAAATTGATAAGCAGCAAACCCATACTGCGATAGTCGTTCAAGCCGAGGTTAATACCTCCTTCTGAGGGGCACTTGAATCACATCGAGCCCCCCCCCCCCCCCCCAGCTAGAGGAGCTTTTCTGAAAATAGGGTCGGGGTGCCTCGGGCCTGCAGAATCGTTGCACTCAATAGCTCGTAGGTCTTCGCTAACGAGCCTAATTCAATGAAGTTGTTAAGGCTACGTGACCAACAGCGTACACTTTCAGAAAAATAAATGGTAGTCAACGAGACAGTCAACTAGTTACTTTAATCATACAAGGAGCTTTATGAAAATTCACCCACAATGTCAAGTTAGTTAAAATTTCCCCAGTGGCTACGTGCGTGGCCCGCCAAATAATTATCATATTTTAGACCTCGTTACGGACGTCCATAGTTCTGCGAGCGGAAATGGGAAAAGTTGCTTTTGGGTTTCATATTTTCGTTATAACTATTTGCGTTTATCAAACTTTAGAACAGGTAGTAGCCTCAAACTACAGTTCCAGTTTAATCAGTTTTTCGTTAGCAAAATTGCAGGTTATCAAACAAGCTATATTTAAACGGACGGCTCCATGGCGCAGTTGCTTAGTAATGAGTTGCAGCGCTGGGGGCTGCGGGTTCGAATCCCGCACGAAACAAGTACTTGTATGGCCTACAAATAATCGTTCCGGGTCTGGATGATTATCCTTGTGAAGATTATGCATGTAAACTACCCCCAGAATACATGAGAAATTCCTAGTGTGGAGGTTTCGTCCTTTTAAAAATAATAATGAGTCCACAAACACACAGACCACTTTTTGCCACCAGCGCGGCGCCACTAGAAAGTGAGGTATAATATTTGACAGATTTCATAGCGGGGAAGTTAATTTGTGCGAAAAATTTTAAAGTTATTGTTTTTTTCTGTACTATTAGCTATATTTTATATTAATAACATTAAAAATAATAAACCAAACCTCAGATATTTATCAATCATACTAGGAAAATTTAAAAAAATTTGCAAAAAAATTTAAGAGCAAACCACTGACGCATTGTTTTGTGTATTAATATAATACTTTAGAAACTAATAAACTTTTATTAAAAAACAACTTTTCAATATTTAACTTTTTTTTAATTATTTTTAGCGTTACTAACCACCTACGCTGAAAGAGTTAAAATACATTGTGTCACAAAAAACTTTACCTCAGTTTCAACTAGCGACAACTCTGGCGAGCAGAAAATTATTAGCCTTCATTGACACTCTAATCCCTCCTCGATCGACTCGATCCCTTTAACGACTTCACTGAATACTAGGGTAAAAATGCAGCATAACACTGTTGTGTTTCATATGGTGGACGACGAAAACTGGAGACCACTTCTTATCGGTAACAAGGTAGATTTTAGTTCTGAGGACTGACAAAGCGAAAGCAAGAGAAATATATGACTTCAAACCAAGAATACCTGGGAGGATGTCATCCTTGATTCTCATGGTCTCCAAATCCGAAACTAGTAATTATTGCACTGGTATATGGCTATAGAAATAAGTTATTTTTTTAAAGAAGCAAGGATGACAAGTTAGCACATAGTCTACCAGATCGTAAGTAAATGCTGTGACTCAAAATTATTTAAAGTTTACAATAGTAAAAATTACAATACAATCTAATATTGAAAATAAAATTAATTAAATTTTCGAACAAAATATTTGAGCTTACAAGGTGACCGATATATAGGCTGGTCTGCCGACCAAAATTATTCATATAGTCGTTTCTTCAAACAATTTAATCCAAGTCAGCATAGATAATATACTATATATTTAGAGGGATGAAGTTCCTCGGGTTCGTAGGAATTACTTGAATCCTGATTCCCTACACGTATCCTCTGGATAGTGCTAAACAAGAAGCACTACATACTGGTGGTAGGTTGGTCCTCTACTAATGAGAGGCCCGGCCGAGGGTTAGTTACCACCTACTTGGTAAAGACATACTGCCAAATGATGAAAATCGTGTTCCCGTATGATGTTAGGTGAAACCCATTTCTTAGGGAGAATGGGTCTGGACAGTTGCGTTATGCATATGAACTGGTTGTGACGCAGCAGTTTCTTAGTGTCAGGTGCCTGGTTTAGAAATTTAGCGGGATCCAAAGCATGGTTTCACCGCTGGCCAACCGTAGATAGTTGGGGGCCCAATTTATGAGCCAGCCACTCATGAAAGACTGCCCACCATCATATGAAAACTCCTGGAATGGCTCCACCATGCCAGTAAGTGACCGAAGAAGAGGGGAGGGAGGGTGGTTCGGGTGTCCCCGCGAACTCCATGAGAGGTACCATCGATGCTGTGACTCTGTTTGCGTCCCTAGGTTATATGTGTGACGCCTCATCCAACTGCCACTCTCTCAACCTATTCACTTCCACCATTTATGAATAAAAGGAAAAAGAAGAGTAAGTTTTTACAGCGGTTGCACCCCCTCTCCATCAAAGTGCACCTCAAAATCATCCGAGACCTGCATTGTAATCGTAATGCAGTCCATTACCACCTTGAGACTGACAAGCCGCACTTACTCTTCTTTACTGAGACGCAGTTCAGATGTTCTCTAGATGCGGCGTACGTTGGCTACCCTGGATACACTTAATAAATAATAATAATTATAATAATAAAATTATAATAATTGGAGCATAATTTCCATCAGCGCGCCGGAGTCTGTGTTTACGTCCACAACGACATCTGCTGTAAGCATCTCCGGCACAGTGAAAACCCCACTTTCTCTTTGATCTGGGTATTGATAGACATAGAAATGTATAAAACTATTTATTCTTGTGTCTGCCGATAGTACAGCGGTGACCAGGAGACAACTAAGCTGTTTGAGCACCTCAGTGAAGCCTTTGATGTATCTCTAAATCGGTACCCTGATGTACAGGCTGTTTGAACTGGCTGTTTCCATACCAGAAAACTGACCACGCTGGGAGAGAGGCGTGAAATTTTGCCTTGTCGCTGGGACTCTCTTAGCTGGTACAACAAGCGACTAGGGTACCTGATATGTATATGCACACAGCCAACTGCCTCGACCTTCTGCTGACGACCGATCCAGACAGGTACGATGTTCAGGTTACCTCATCCTTGGGAACTTCTGACCACTGTCTAGTGAAATCTGTGTCGTTATATTTCCCACCTAACTACGATTTACACGGTGTGCGGGTGCGAGTGTGGCGATACAATTTAGCAGATTAAGATGAGATGCGGCATTTTTTTGCATCTTATCCTTGGCGGCAGGTCTGCTTCTCGTCTGAAGACCCGTCGAGCTGCACGGATGCCATAACCGATGTGATACGTCAAGCGATGGAGTATTTCATCCTCTTTGCTGACGTGCCAATGGTTTAACGTCAAGTGCGCTCGTGCTGAAAAGCACAAGCATATGGCGTACTTATCCTGGGTCGATGCTCGAGACTGCAAAGGTCCGGACGTTAGCCTTCAGAAGAGAGCCTTTAACCAAGCCGCCAAGTCCTGCAACGCATTGGTACAAAGCTCTGTGTCAAACCATCTGGCAGTGGAGCTTTTTGGTCTTTCGCCAAAGCGGTCGAGACAAACTTCTGTCGGTCTACACTACCTCTATTGGTAAAACCAGATATCTCACTGGCGCATGCGCCTAAGGAGAAAGCGGACTTATTTGCTTCTTTTATGCTTGCAATTCACGTCTGGACAGTAGCAACAGCGTACCATCTCAATTAACTCACTGCGGTACTTCTAAGTCAGAGGTGCGTATCACCAACAAGGAGGTTCTTAAAACCTTTTGAAGTCTAGACGTGAACAACGCTAGAGGACCTGATGGTATACTAGCTATAGTTCTAAAGGTCTGTGTGAGTTGTCTGCTGTGTTGACACGTTTATTCCGCCTCTCATTTGGGATTGGAATAGTGCCCAAATCTTAGAAGCTGGCCAATGTGCAGCCTGTGCCTAAAAAAGGTAGCCGTACCGACCCTACTAACTATTGGCCGATTTCAATTACCTGCATACTCTGCAATATTGAACGCCCACCTCATGGCACACCTAGAGCAAAATGATCTCATCAGTGAAATCGATCAACTGGGGACCTTCTAGCGTATGCCACTCACATATGACACTCAAAACCAGTGGTAAAGCACTTGCTGTTTCCCTCGATGTTTCGAAGGCCTTTGACAGGGTTTGGCACGCCAGTCTATTGGGCTAGCTTTCAGCGTACGACTTATCCCCCCTAGCCTGATTGTCTGGGTGAAGGAACAAAGTTCATACAAGATAGCAACAGCGAAAATGTGACCACCTCAGCATATTACTACAGCTACAGAACTATTGCAACGCTGATTATATTATGTCAGAGTCATATGAGGCGACTCGCGGGCAATCGTTGTTATAATTTCTACTTATATTTGCTGATGGAAAAGAAGAAATAGCTTTGTCAGGCTTCTAATATAATATCATCCTGATAACATGTCATAATATAAAAAACTGCTTTTGCCAATCTATGGCAAAATGCCCCCTTTGAAGTAATATATGGGGGAGACCTATATTAAGCAGTGGTTTTCAGCACTAGTTGAAACCAGACTTTAATTAAAAACGAAATGTAAAAATTTCGTCGTACACAAAAGCGCGAAAAAGAAACAAAATGGCGGTTTTGTTCTGCTCGCAGCGGTTACAAACTACGTAAATATTGTCTTACAACTTGTTTTCTGCCGACTTCCAAAAAGGAGACGGTACTCAATTCGACGCGTATTTTTTGTTTTTTTTTTATGTGTGTTACCTCATAACTTTGTACTGGGCGAAACGATTTCGATAATTCTTTTTTATATAAAAGCTGATAGTTCTCGTGTGGTCCCATATGAATTTGATCATGGTCAGACCAATGATTATTGAGTTATTCTTAAATAACCTATATTGAAGTCGCTTATATTGAAGTCGGCTGTACAAAATTTTTAATTTTAAATTATTGTGTTTAAGGTATAATTTAACTTGTAGAACAAACAATGTAACGATATTTTGTGAGCTTCATGTACAAAATTATTTCTTATGTTTACGCGAACACTACACATTTCATTAAAAATAGTTTTTACGGATTTTATGAATATTTTCATGAAACTATTTTACTAAAGTGTTTTAGGTAGGAGAGCTTCGCTGCAGGTTTTATTTACTGCAATAACAACTTGTTACATTTCGGTTAGGGGGAAAGGAAAAGAAACCGATGGACGTTGCCTGCGGTACCTAGGAGGACTACCTTCTACATTTGAGGCGAAAGCGGTGCATTAAATAGTCTCAGTCGCCTCAGACTAACCATGCTCTATAGTTCCTTTTTTACTTATTATAAGCCATAAGCCAGTGGTAACCTGGTGGTAAGTAGTGATGCAGCCCTAGATGGTAAATCGCACTGTCTTAGCGTAACAAAAGCTTATTCACTCTTGCTTTTACGACGCCCAGATTGTATTCGGACGGAAAGATAGACGCGGGCAAATTATTCCACTCCTTTGCTGTACGCATTACAAAAGACGAAGCAAACCTTTTGGTTCTAATTCGCGGAATATCGACAACAAAGGGGTGAAGACCCACCGACCGCCTGGTTGTCCGATGGTGGAAAGGAGAGGGAGGAATTAAAGCGTGTAATTCCTGCGCACACTCATCGAAATGCATCCTATAGAATACCGAGAATACCGTCTGTTTGCACCGACATCTGAAGTTATTATGTGGAAATTATTTTATTCTTTTAGATAGATAAGAATAACTTTTATATGTGGAAGAGCAAGCTGCAGCTATATTTATAGTATGGTTGTAGTACGAATGGGTCGGCTCGACCGGGGAAGGACCACACTATCACAGAATACCAGCGTAAAATAGCAGCTTAACATTGCTGTATTTCGTATGGTGAGTGTAGAGAACCGGAGACCACTTTTGATGGAAAGGAGGCATTCCATCTTGGTCCTCACGGGTGGCAACGCATCTGCATTTTGATTCGCAAGCGAGGAGAGATGTAGATGTCTATGGGCCATAGCAACCATTTACCATCAGGTTGGCTGTGTGCTCGTTTGTCACCCTTATCCTAAAAGAAAACTTCGAGTAGAAAGCCGGTCGTAATATTCAGTTAGGTTTCCTCGTCACCCATACTACAAAGTCTGAAGACAAAAGTCCTCAACCAGTGCGTTCTGCCCGTACTCACGTATGGTGCCGAAACATTAACTCTAATAACATGGCTACTCCACAAGCTTAAAGTTGATCAGCGAGCAATGGAAAGAGCTATGCTAGTTCTTTAAAATGGATTTATTTTGTATAATGTTTAGATAAAGCTTTGATGAACAGTTTTAAAACTACATTAATTTAGTTATCTTACTACTTTTATGCATTTCTCTTTGTGATATACAAATATGTATATAATACAAATAACTGATTGTATTAATATAAATAAATCTTTGTTTCTTTTATTTTCTATATACATCCCCGACAATCAGCGACTTGTGATTTAACATAAATATTAAAGCCGGTTTCTATTCGAACCTTTATCCTTATAGACAGGTAAAACGTCAAATATACTTTAAACAGTGGTAGAGCCACGCGGCAGCTTTTGCTGTCCGCACGGATGGGCCGGCTCGAACCGGGGTGGTACCACGACCTCACAGAATACCAGCGTGAAGTAGAGGTTTACCTCTGCGTTTCGTTTGGTGAGTGCAGGTGGCCGGAGGCCCTTTTTACTGGAAATGAGGCATTCCATCTTAGTCCTCACGGGTGACAACGCATCTGCATTTTGATTCGCAAACGAGGATAGATGTAGATGTCTATGGGCCGCAGCAACCACTTACCATCAGGTGGACTATGTGCTCGTTTTTCACCCTTATCCTATAAAAAAAATACTGCAAACTCGTCTACAATATCTGTGTACGAAATGAAAATGAAACTGTTATTCCCGTGTTCTTAACACGGGGATAACATAGTTTCGTTTTAATCGTTAGTTTCATTTTAAACATAATAATATATAAACATAAAAACATAATAGTTGCGCCGTGTCGGTGTCTCAACAATGTTCCGCTGTGCTCTCTAAACACGTCAGATGACAAGCTAACAAATATGAAACGTACGATCTAGTTTCAAACTGCACGGGCCTCTATTGTATTTTAATTTTTTATTTCATTTTTATTGTGTTTAATGTAGTAAAAATGCTTAAATCTTATAAAACACAATAAAAAGAGAGCGCAGATTTGGAATTAACGATACATAATGCGGTAAATGTTACAAAATCTATCAAAAATACGAGGGAGGTACGTGTAGTTTTAAATAAGATGACATCTACGATGTTATGAAGCCTGAAGAAAATGATAATTAATGAATTTTTATAGAATAAGGGTGACAAGCAAGCATACAGCCCACCTGATGGTAAATAGATCCTGTGGCCCATAGACATAAAAAACCTGTCAAGTGCGAGTCCGTACCATCAAACACGTTTCTAGTAGGGAGTCCCCTTTCATTTTTAATTTATTTTTATTCTTATTATTTCTTGTAAAAGTGATATTCACTCTCTAAATACTAGGAACAGACACAAGCTAGTAGTACCAGTTACACTTTTATAACAAAATCCAAGAAAACATATGAAATCTGACTTACGAAAAGTTCAAAAACTTTATTAAGTAAACTTTGTTTATAAAGAAAGGGTTACTACAATATTAAGGAATTTATCCATTAATTCGTCACCTCTGGGAATGCGGTGATTACTACCTTTCTCATTTGTTTTGTTTTGTTTTGTTCATTGAGTTGATTCATTTTTTTCATTACATTTACGATTGTAAACTGCTATTATTTCAACAAAAAAGGCCCGCTGGGTTTCTTGCTGGTTTTTCTGCCGACTTCTGAAAAGGAGACGGTACTCAATTCGACTGTATGTTTTTTTATGTGTGTTACCTCATAACTTTGTACTGGGTGAACCGATTTCGATGATTCTTTTTTTATATGAAAGCTGATAGTTCTCGTGTGGTCTCATATGAATTTGATCAAGGTGTAGTGTAGTATAACCCCCACGACTATATATATTAGTGTTAAGGTAGAATAAGGACATTATAATTAAAGTTATAGAAGCAGCAACACGTCTTCTCTCTCATTGATACACATCCTATATCACATGGCGACCCTGCCAGGCGATGCGCTGCTACATTGCACGCGCACCGCCGGGCCTACATAAAGAGAGAAAATTTTACAAAATAAATAAATAATGTAAATTATAATGGATTGATCGTTTAAAAACAATTATATTACAACGGAATGGACACAATGCCGGACGTGACGAAAAATAATAAGAATATAAGAAAAGGACACAATATTACTATTTTTTAAAGAAAATTACAGAAAGTATTTAATGAACTAATGAAGATCAACTTAAAAAGATAAACTTTATGAAAATTTCAAAGGTAATATGAAGATTAAAATACTTAATAGTGATAATTATGAGAAGTATAATGAAGAAAGGAACAGCGGTTGTACCCTAGCAAGCTTAGGTCAGAAGAATATGAAATTTGAGTCAGAAAGAACAAAGAAGATATTAAGAGGTAACTTCGCACCTTTGTGATTTTAATTCCATTTAAAACTTTATTTATCAATTTGAGATTGTTTTTATATTATTTTTGCTATCATTAAGTTTTTATTTTTTTTAAGTTATGTATTAAATATTCTGTATTTAATATGTTACCTATGTTAAAATTGAAAGTAATTATCAAATAGTTTACGAATCAATAGATTTTTAATATTTTCTTTACTGTATCTGAAAAATAATCAAAACGCAATAATTATAAATTAAGTTAAGTATGCACTTCTGTGGCATATTTTTATTAAGGTACAAGACGATTTTATATTCACTTTTATTCAGTTATTGCTTTATATTATTTTTATTACTGTGTCATGCAAAAATGAGTTTTTACGTAATTAAATTTACAATGTCAATAAATATTTCATATTTTGTAGTTGTAACACATCAGTAATAGATTCCGTTTTTTTTTGCGGTAGCAAATTTTATTTACTTAAATATATAATAATTTTGACAAAGGTTATAAACAATTAGCTATTGTTATAAGTTTATTTTTTATTTTCTAAGCACAATAAATCTTAAAGTTATATTAACCTATTTAAAAATGAAAATTGTTTTGTTACACAAACAAATAAATTAATGTTTTGTTATATAAACTTGATAGCAGTTGTAGTAATTTTTTCAATAATGTTGTGTGAACGAAAAATAAACATCATATTTCTACCAAAAATAATTTTCAAAAAAAAATAGCTCATATAATTTTCGATGTATGTAAACCTAATAAAACTATTCACGATGTGACTATCTTGACTTCTGTGATTAACTATGATTTTAAGGTACATTTTACTTGCATTCAAATTATCTATAACATATTATACAAGTTATCTTAAAATTAGGTGTGAATCATACCATGTGATCATAGTTCGATGCATTCGAAAACGTTTCCATATACGTAAAGGTGTCTCAAATTGCTTGCGTTGCTAAGATTACACTTTGTATTTTGATCTATCTTTTGTTATGTGATTATGTTATTGTTATTGAAAATGATTACGTTGCTTAACATTGACTTCTTTGTTCTGTTCATCTTAATATGAAATGTAATAATTTGTTTTCGGTTTTATGTTGTTTGAACTTTTAAATAGTAAGCTTTTAACTATTATAATTTATTATTTTCTCAGAAAATAGTACGTACTTGTGTGGATCATGAAAATATTTACTTCGCTTAATACGATTTTGAAACTCATTATGTTATGTAGACAATTAAGTAATTAATTTAAAAGTTGTTGTGCCTATATTGTGAGCCTTAATCCCTGACTGACAATGATGTAACTAAATATTATACGAGACAATATGACATAATTTATAAAAGACGTAAGTAAATCTATGGATAAGTTACGGAAATTATCATTATGAATGAAAAATATTGATAGAAATATAAGTAGAAAGTGTGGCATAGGTAAAGAAAAATTATCGGAGATTAGCATACAATCGGCCTGATCAGCTGAGAGTTTGGAAAACCTAATAACCGATTAATTTTTAAAGTTCTTCGGATTCGATGAAATACGGAATGAATTTTAATGAATTGTTTAAAGAAATGTGACTTTATTAAGAACTGTATAGGAAGATTGTTCATTATCTTGATCATGTATTTACGCGAGTCGTGTACGTGAAAGTTATGGTACAATTAATTAATAAATTATATGAGCTGAAATGCTATAAATGTAAAGAGTTGAATAAAGTGATATTGGTCATTGTCTTGATCATGTATGTACGCGAGCCGTGTACGTGAAAGAAATGACACAAATATTGAATGAATATGTAGCAAAAATGCTGAGAAGTAAAATGGAAAATAAATAATTTTTAAACAAGAATGAAGTAAATATATGTAGTAAAAAAGAGAACGAAGAGAAGTATTGAAGTGAGAAAAGAGATATGAAAATTAAATGAGTACTATGTATTATTAAATGTCCTAACTAGATGACTTGTATTGATGATTAAGGATACGAATAAAAAATAACATAAATGTTTGCGAAAATCAAAACATAATAATATTATATTCTATTATGTTATACATAATTATGCCTGACTATGTCATATACTTCTGTGAATACGCGATTTTTACTAGCGAGAGAGCGTTGACAAAACGCCCTGCTCAATCTCGGTATACATTAGATTGTACTTTTTATAACACTTAGACTTAATTTACACTATATTTAAATTAAGATTATTCATCAATTATGTTTAGAATAGTTTTGAGGTTAGATAAAAAATAGATAAATTTATTTTTTATTTTTTTGTCGGTGGGAGGTGTAGTGTAGTATAGCCCCCACGACTATATATATTAGTGTTAAGGTAGAATAAGGATATTATAATTAAAGTTATAGAAGCAGCAACACGTCTTCTCTCTCATTGATACACATCCTATATCACAAAGGTCATACCAATAGTTTTTGAGTTATTCCTAAATAACTTATATTGAAGTCGGCTGTACAAAATTTTTAATTTTAAATTATCCTAGTACAGGTGTATTTTTCGAACCAATTATAAATTAAACATAAATGTAACTTTCAATAAATAATATTTATAATCTATATTAAATTTAAAAAAATCTATTACTATTGTATAAAATGTAGAATAAGTATTCAATAAAGATTCTGTACGCTCAATATTTTGCAAACTTAAGTTTCTCAGTAAGTGAACTGTTGTTAATTACTTATTTGGAACATAAAATTCTAAAACCTTTGACCAAAACTAAAATAACGTATAACGCTACAATACAAATAATTCATACTGAATTAAAACTAAAATCTGTCAAATAACCAAGTTCCATGCCATGCACAGTAAACGCTCTTCGATAGCAGTTGGCACGTGCTTATCGTACGTCGTTCGCAACTGCTACTCGTGCACGTCCGATCTAAAATCTTCAATGAACCGATGTACTAACGTCTCATATTTCTTGATCAGAACTTTTGATTGTAAAAAACAATTTTTTTTTGTAGGATAAGGGTGAAAAACGAGCACACAGTCCACTTGATGGTAAATGGTTGCTGCGGCCCATAGACATTTGCATGTATCCTCTGTTACAGATCAAAATGCAGATGCGTTTTCACCCGTGAGGACTAGGATGGAATGCCTCATTTCCAGTAAAAAGGGCCTCCGGCCACCTGCACTCACCAAGCGAAACGCAGAGGTAAACCTCTACTTCACGCTGGTATTCTGTGAGGTCGTGATACCACCCCGGTTCGAGCCGGCCCATCCATGCGACAGCAAAAGCTGCCGCCTGGCTCTACCACTGTTAGAATAATTACACGCGGGAAATTCGCGAGGAATTATTGAAAGATAGGAAGAATAATGTACCCGAAAAGGAAATTCGGTCACGGCTGTCAATCTAAACGGAGGTTAACCATCTATTCAATAAAGGATTATAGTGCCTAAGTGTATGCGCAAGCACAGTTGGACTTTCAATTCCCACAACTCTCATAGTACGGTGGGATTGCAATCCGACACGACTAAACGGAGATCAGGTGCAGGTCCTACGACTTTCGTGATTTCCAAGACACGGGTTTTAAAAACCGCAAAATTTTTTTTTTCTCTTTATTTGGATCACCAACAGACGATACACGATACTAACAAAAATATAACTCAACACTGCGACTATACTTACATAAATAGCGAAGTGATTTTTTTAAAAAGAAAAAAGGAAACAGATAATCATAAACTAATAAATATATATGGAAAAACAGATTTGATATAGCCACAGTTTGTTGATTTAATGCTTAAATTTTACTTAACTCCTCAACTCTGGGCTACTTCTAGGATTTCTTTACAAAAAAACCCAGTAACTGATTTTGACCTGACCTAGGGTTCGAACCCAGGACCTCATGAACAGCACTAGACTAACGAGGCAGTCAACTGTAATAGTCCACTGCTGGAAATAGCCTACTTCTCTTGTAGGGAAACTTTGCCTTAATAGTTTTTTTTCATATGATAGGGTGACAAACGAGCACACAGTCCACCTGATGGTAAGTGGTTACCGTGACCCATAGACATCTACATCTATACTCAATAAAGACTCAAGATGCAGATGCGTTGTCACCCGTGAGGACTGAGATGGAATGCCTCTTTGCCAGTAAAACGGGTCTCCAGTTCTCTACTCTCACCATACGAAACACAGCGGCGTTAAGCTGCTATTTTACGCTGGTTTGGCGTTTGGCAGGCGAAAGGACGATCATAGCACACCTATGACGCCGAACACCGTCACCATTTTGGGTATTTTATATCTGACGTAAACGAGATTGTTCTACCGTTATCCATTGGAAGCCATAACGTTTTTATGGCGTTTCCCATAGACATTGCTTACGACATCCACAGAACGAGACAGCATGACGGAATTGAACATCCGCTCACACAATATATTACTTTATTTTATTTTATAAGGATAAAACGGCGTATATCACTAAATACAATTTTCAAATTTACTTCGATTATGCCAATAACAGTTATACACATATTAAATATAAAGGTAAGCCAGGTACCTACAATTATAATGATAAAAACGATGGAAATTAGACCAATTTAAAACAGTTTTATAAAATAACAGTAGGTAATAAAATTTAAGTAATTTTAGGTTTACTAACACTTAAATATAAGCCTTACTGATAAATTGATATGCGATTTAGTCCTCGTGTTAATTTTTTTTTTATTCATTTATTTATATTATGGCATAATATATTATATCTATCATACATATATACATGCACTTACATACACACATATACATATACATACATATTCTAAAATATGTATATAGCTTACTTATTATTTAAGTTCTAACAGAAACAGAAACAAAAACAGAAACTTTTTTATTCAATATAGATTATAAATAATGCTTATTGAAAGTCACTCTTTTGTATAATTACCACTGGTTCGAAAAAAAAACCTCTGTCCTGGGAAGAACCAGCAAGAAACCCAGCGGGACTTTTTTTTTAAAATAACAGCTTACAATCATGTATGTTACACAAATTAACAACAAAACAAATTAGAAATAGCTTGGTAGCGATCACCTCATTTCCAGGGGTTATTATCATCTATAAATTCTTTAATACTATAATAACCCTTTTTATACAAACTTAGTTTAATAAAGTTTTTGAACTTTGAGCAGGTCAAATTTTGTATATTTTCTGGAATTTTGTTGTAAAAGCGTATACATCGCCCCAAGAATGAATTACTGACTCGATGGAGTCGAGTAACCGGTACTACTAGCTTGTGTCTGTTCCTAGTATTTACAGAATGAATATCACTTATTTTTGTAAAACTACTTTTATTTTTGTGTACGTACATTACATTTTCATAAATGTATTGAGAGGCCAAAGTTAATATATTAATTTCCTTAAATTTTTGTCGCAGCGACTCTTTAGGCTTTAAATCATACATTGCTCTTATGGCCCTCTTCTGTAAAACAAATATAATTTCAGTGTCAGCTGCGTGTCCCCATAGCAAAATACCATACGACATTATGCTATGGAAATAGCTAAAGTAAACTAGTCTAGCTGTTTCAACACTAGTTAGACTTCTAATCTTTTTTACGGCATATGCTGCAGAACTAAGTCTGCTTGCTAGTTTTGATATATGGGGGCTCCATTGAAGCTTCACGTCTAGTGTGATTCCATGATAACAAGATTAGTACCTATAGTATGTTTTCTTCAAAATTTCTCAAGAGGGTATTTTTAAAGTTTCTACTTTAACAATAACCTCTTGATGTATTTCCATCAGGTATGTCATATTTCTAGGTGGTAGGGTTCTCTTTCTGCTTATGAGTATATCTCAGTAGGTAAATCCTTCTTAACTGTTTCTACCACCAAAAAGCAGCGCTTGCATTGTTGTGTCCTAATCTGTAGGGTACACAGAGCATTCCATCTTTGTCCTCAAAGTGACAACGCATCTAGTCTTCTTTGTTTGAAATTTATTGCAGGTGTCCATATACTGCAGTAGTCACTTACTATCTGTGGTGAACTGTTAACACTTTTGTCACTTAATTATACAAAAAACACTTTTTAAATAAAAATATTTAACAATAAAACTAAGTTATAAACATACCAAATCTTTACCTGTTTTTTTGTCGCCAAAAGCTGATTTCCTGTTACCTTAAAAAAAATTACAAACCTTTATATTCCGTATCCTCGATCGGAGCTACGAAACTGTAGGAAACTACGTGTGCAGCAAGTTCTAACAAGATACTATTCCTTCAGTTAGCTTGGATCGACATTAAGTCTTGTAAAAGCTTAGTACAAATTAACGGACATTTCTTAGTTTAGTACCTTACGGTTTGTGAAAGCTTTTTTTATTTGAAGATCTTTAAAATTTTATTGGACGACGCGTTAAGTGTACACTGGCTTAGGCTGTGTTACTTTGTTGAACATATTACGTGTTTAGTAAATTAATGGTTTGTTTTCTTTAAAGTAAGCAAATGTAAGGAACTATGTTAATACCTTTAACGAAATTAGTGATTTTTTAATAGGATAAGGGCGACAAACGAGCACACAGTCCACCTGATGGCAAGTGGCTGCTGCGGCCCATAGACATCTACATCTATCCTTTATTACAAATTAAAATGCAGATGCGTTGTCACACCCGTGAGGACTAAGATCTCCGGTTTTCTACACTATTCATACGAAACACAGCAGCATTGAGCTATTTTAAGTTGGTATTCTGTGAGAGCGTGGACCTTCCCCGGTTGAGCCGACCCATTCGTGCTACAACTATACTATGTACTAATATAGCTGCAGCATGGCTCTACCACGTAAAATTGAGTGAAGCCTATAATTTTAGCAATCGCATTAAATCGCAAAATTTGTTCCAAAATATATTTATTAACATAAATTATACCAAAATACTTATAATACTTTAATATTAATAAGTATGTGCAAAATCCCTATCAGTTTTAATGTCATAAAAATGATGTCATAAACTAATCTACAAAAGCTTGCCACTTTCATGGTAACTAGATTCCGACCTATAAATTTCTTTGCGTTTAGAAATAAAAAAAAACTTCTTACTTGTTCAAATTTATATAATTTTGATGCCAGGTCGCGTGAATATCAAGAAAGACTGCTAAAGCCAAGTTCAATATTTTTTCAAGACAAGAAAACTGTGTTAGATGTATCATGATTACATTAATTAGGTAAATCGGAGAATCGTTACGCGAGATCCCAGGAAATATCAAAATTCAGTATACATCGGCCACCCCTTCGCTCTAATGCTCCATGTTAAACAATGGATTTTCAAGTGTCATATCCCTCTTCAAGATGAAGGAGTGTACAAGCTGGATTGTGAATGTGGTCTCTCTCTCTCTTACAAAGGAAAAATAAAAGATCTATGAGATCGTGAGTGCAGGTGGTCGGAGGCCCAATTCCCCCCCCCCCCCCATCAACATGGTAGCGGAATTACACGATATACTACCCCAGGAGGGTACCAGTACCCCTGGAGAATCCCTCGCTGAGCATCCACGACCATGTTATTCGAATCCTGAGCGTGGGTGCTCAGGCTGCCCCGCGTATTCTGCGGGGGGGGGGGGGGGGGGAAATTCCGCTCAAAAACATAACTGCTCGGGGCAAACTGAGCAACAATACCAAGGCGACCCCTGCCACGCTATCCGTGAATTTCTGCAACATCAGGGGACTTCACTCTAACCTAAACGCCGTCCACTACCATCTCGAGACGGCGAAGCCGGCCTTGCTCTTCCTGACCGAGACGCAGGTTTCCTCTCCGGCTTATATTTCGTATCTCTCCTACCCGGGGTACAAATTGGAGCACTCCTTTGTGCCTCGGGCTGGAGTTTGCGTGTATGTCAGAGAGGACATCTGTTCTCGACGCCTTGGCAGTCTTGAAGGTTCGGACCTGTCCATCCTTTGGCTACGCGTAGACAGCGACGACCATCCGCGCATCTACGGGTGCCTCTATAGGTCCCATAGCGGTAATGCCGAAACAAACCGACTCATCGACTACGCCCAAATGGCTACAGATTCTTTGCTACAGCAGGTCCCATCCGCAGAGATCGTGATCCTTGGCGATTTTAACGCCCACCATGCCGAATGGCTCGGTTTACGTTTAACCGATCATGCGGGGAGATCTGTTTATGACTTTGCCTTGGCATATGGTCTGACACAACTGGTTACTTCGCCTACGCGGATTCCAGATGTGGAGGATCATACACCTTCCCTGTTGGACCCTCTGCTGACCTCCCATCCGGACGGATATCAGGTTTCCGTCGATGCCCCTCTCGGCTCTTCGGACCATTGTCTGATCCGGAGTATGGTGCCACTCACGCTCCCTTTGCGGTTGCGTTCTGCAGGTTGCCGCCGTGTTTGGCATTACAGGTCGACGGATTGGGACGGAATGCGGTTTTTCTTTGCATCCTACCCATGGGGGTGGGTTTGCTTCTCACCGGATGATCCCAGCGCTGTTGCTGACTCTGTCACTGATGTGGTGCTACAGGGAATGGAACTATTTACATCATCTGTGGTACCCATCGGAGGCAGATCTCAGCCTTGGTTTGGTCGCTCCTGTAAGACTGCATTACGCAGTAAGCAGGAGTGTTATCAAAACTGGGCTGCGGCTTCGGCGACTCGGGATGTAAACACCAGCACACTTAAAAAGAAGTATAACTTCGCCTCCAGGTCCTTCAAAATAGTTATTGCCAAGGTAAAGTCAGAGCACATAGGCAGAATTGGCGAGAAACTAGTTCGCCTTCCTTCGGGAACTCGTGCATTCTGGTCTCTCGCTAAGGCTGTCCAAGAGAATTTCTGTAAGCCATCACTACCATCTCTGCACAGGGAGGACGACTCACTGGCACAAGACGCAAAAGACAAAGCCGACCTTTTAGGCTCCCTTTTTGCGTCCAACTCGACTCTTGATGACGGGGGGAAAACACCTCCGACCATCCCGCGGTGTGAGTGCTCCATGCTGGATGTGCTGTTCTCACAGCGCTCGGTTCGCAAAGCACTCCTCTCGCTGGACATCCTGAAGTCAAGTGGGCCTGACGGAATCCCCCCACTTGTGCTGAGGATGTGTGCTCCAGAGTTGGCACACAAGTTTGCGCGTTTACCGCTAAAAAGAACCCCTTTGTCGTATCTCCTCAGTTTCAAGGCACTCCCCTTCTTGCCTCAGCCAGTATCGGTATCCTCGGAGTCGACATATCGAGTAACGTGCAGTTTCGTGGTCAATAGGAAGAGAAGGCCAAATTGGCCTCTAAAAAGCTTGGCGTGTTAAGCAGAGCGGGACAGTATTTCATGCCGGCACACCGCCTGCAACTTTACAAGGCGCAGGTTCGTCCTCACATGGAATACTGTTCCCATCTCGTGCCAGCTCCTTCCACTTGACCGCATCCAGTGCAGGGCGGCTCGAATCGTTGACGACCGAGCCCTTTCCGATGGGCTCGATTCATTGGCACTGCGAGGAGATGTTGCATCCCTTTGCATTTTCTTTCGCATTTACCACGAGGAATGCTCTGAGGAATTGTTCGGATTAATCCCAGCCGCCAAATGTCACGAACGCACATCGCGGCAGAACTCCCGATACCATTCACACCATCTGGATGATTGGCGGTCCACCACTGTGCAATTTAGAAGATGTTTTCATCCTCGCACGACTTCCTTATGGAATCGATTAGCATCAGCTATTTTTCCGGACCGATATGGCTTAGGGACCTTCAAGAAAAGAGCATACTCCTTTTTAAAAGGCCGGCAACGCATCTGCAATACCCCTGGTGTTGCGGTTGTTCATGGGCGGCGGTAGTCTCTTACCATCAGGTGAGTCGCATGCTCGTTTGCCCCCTCTCCTATAAAAAAAAAGTGTAGTACCTATAGCTACCCAGACAGACTACTGCAGAAAGAAAGTCCTACGACCTAATATACATCAAATACTTTTAATAAAAAAAAATATTATTATATTATTTAAAATTATTTAAATTGTGTGCACTTTAAAAAGCGGGGCAAAGAGGTTTTATGTTGACTTTATACAAAACCTCTCTGTCCTGCTTTACCAATCACACAAGAGGATGACACATCACAACTGTGTTAATACGGTTCGCTCGAGCATTTCTCTCTCAATTGAACGCTTTTGGGCTCGCAAATGTCATAATTCGCCGTAAAGAGGATTCGAGTCTGTGATGGAATACGTAAATGGGTCGTGATATTTTTTTCACGTTGTCAAATAAAATGTGACCGCTTTAGTGAATATTTGAAAATTTACTACATTTTATCACTGAATCACTCTCATCTACCCTCCTTTTAAACGTGGTAGAGCCACGCTGCAGCTATATTATGGTTGCAGTACGAATGGGTCGGATCGACTGGGGATCACCATGCTCTCACAAATTACCAGCGTGAAATAGTAATTTTTTCTGATTTTGTCACGTTTACGTTTACGAAACTATTGCAAAATTCCCCATATAAGGCACTCTTTGAAGGAGGCTTATGGTCAGCAGTGGACTTCGGACAGGCTGTAACAGCAGCGGTAGGGATCGAACCGAGGTTGCTCGCATACAGAGAAATTTACATCAAGCGTTTAGACCCCGAAGTTACCGCGGCCACTCTCCGTTAACTCCGGTATGAAACCACGATCAAATAGATTAAAAGAAAGAAAGAAAGAAACAGATTTTATTTGGCACATTCAGCACACTCAAGCGGATTACATAAATTACATAACATTTAAGTAGTCATACAAACAAACAAAAAAACACACAAAAAAAATTATACATAGAAATCATGAAACAGGACATTAACTCCTTGTTTATAGATATGGTAAAATTAAACAAAAAAAAAAACAAAAAGCGAATATTTGAAAAAAAATAGTAATAAAGAACTAGAGAATAAGGAGTAATGCATAAGGTGTATTATAAAGACAATCCACCCGTTAATGCTGCTCTGCTCCAAAAAGGAAAGCCACTCAGGATATGTTGGAATGTATCAGAAGTACAGCACCCCAACCATGATTTTCAGTGGCACCCTTATATATTTAATATAAAAATACACAAAAAAGTATAAAAAAATATATACGTATATTATATATTCTTTATGTGCAGAGAGCAGTTCTGTTGTGTTAAACCAAATATAATAACAAAAACTTATTTCTTGTAATATTGTCATAATTCTTATAAAATATTCTTAATACTGTAAGAGGTTGCATTGAAATTCACTCAGGAACGTAATTAAGTTTAAGTTACAATCAAGTACACAAACCAGCTGCAGTACACCGTTTCAATACATAATTTCAATAAATAATATATACATACTCAAACATACACACATATAGATATGTATATGTATGTACATATATACATAAATATAAACAAGCACACATACATACATATATACACGCTCATACATTATTTATAAAATTACATACTATCAAAATATCTCCACTACTTAACTTTGAGATTGCTGATCTAAGAGGAACAATTTATATTTTTGACGGAAGATATGTACCGATTGCGTATTACGGAACGGCGGCGGCAAGTTGTTCCAACACTCGGTTGCTCCATATCGAAAACTGCCTCGAAACGCAGCGGAGCGGTGTTGAGGCAGAAACAACAATCATTTATCTTTCTAACAATGTGCTTTTTATATCATTTATATGTATAATATGATTGCTAGATACGATTTCATTCGATAAAACGTTGGAATCTTAATTTTTAGGCGATAGTAGAACGTACCTTGCATTTTCGCATAAGGCATCCAATTGCTTCGCCTCTGCGGCTGGCATTACGGCTTGTTCCAGAGCCGCAAAAATACATCTACATTTATTCTCGATAAAGAATCAAAGTACAGATGCGTTGTCATCCCTGAGGACTAAGATGGTATGCCTCGTTTCCAGTAAAAAGGGGGTTGCGCTTCTCTACTCTTCTCTACACTCACCATACAATACAGCAGAATTAAGCTGCTATTTTACTCTGGTATTGTGTGCAAGCTTTCTTCCCCGGTCGAGCTGACTCATTCGTGCTGCTACTACAATACGCAGCGTGACTACCACATAAGACATTTACATCTTTAACAAGAATTAAGCGGTTAAGAGTCAAAATGCAGCAAATTGGTGTTACGGCCAAAATTTTCTATTGTTAGATATAATAGTTATATAAAATTGTACATGTAAACTTCATGTGAAACTATTTTTTACTGATTTAATCGTGTGTATTAACTTATTTTATATTCCCGACGTTTCGAACACTCTTGGCTCTTAATGAGGGGGGGCGGGGGCTGTGGTGTTTGACGTCCTAATGTCATAGTTAACCAAGCTTATAGTAAATTGAAGCCTTGCAGTTGTATGCTTTGGTTGGGATTATATAGTACTATAGCACCCAACTATCTTCTCTATTGAAATAAGAATGTTTTTTGTTTTCAATAACCTCGCAAACGTAGTTGCTATGAGTGCTGTAAAGTACTCATAAGGTTGGGAATATAAAATAAGTTAATACACGGGATAAAAATCCGTAAAAACTGATTTCAATGAAATGTGTAGTGTTCGCGTAAACATAAGAAATCATTTTGTACATAAAGCTCGCAAAATATCGTTACATTGTTTATTCCAAAAGTTAAATTAAACCTTAAACACAAATACAGGTGTAGGGCAATATTTACGTAGTTTGTAAACGCTGCGAGCAAAACAATACCGCCATTTTGTTTGCTTTTCGCGCTTTTGTGTACGCCGAAATGTTTAAGTTTCGCTTTTAATTAAAGTCTGGTTTCACCCAGTGCTGTTTGTTACTTTGGCTTCCAATATATCATGATTTTTTTATCTATCCATATATCCATTAAAGCCTATAAAAATTCACTGCTGAAGATAGAACGCCCCATAGAATGCCCCGTAAGGTGATTTTAATTGCCACACCATTTCGGCGGGTTTGAAACCGCAGTTTTTTATTACTATGAACTGTTTTCAGGACGATGCTGCTACCCATATCCTGGGTTATTTCTCTCTGTCACCTCTGACGACACCCCTGGATGTTATGGGTTTTTAATAGACTATCGAGAGTTATTGTACAGATTTGATTATTGCTCTATAACCTCTTAAAAATGAGAGGAGGCCTATGCCCAGAAGTGAGATCTTTCTTCAGGGGTGTCATCGCATCTGCCTTTTGACTTTTGATTTGAGGATATATGTGAAAACAGCCACAGCATCCACTAACCATCAATTGGATTGTATGCTCGTTTGTTACTCTTATGCTGTAAGAAAAATCATTTTTTTATAGAATAAGGGTGACAAACGAGCACACCGTCCACCTGATGGTAAGTGCTTGCTGTGGCCCATAGACATCTACATCTATCTTCGTTTGCGAATTAAAATGCAGATGTGTTGTTAGCCGTGAGGATATGATGATGGTATTCTGTGTGAGCGTGGTCCTTCCCCGATCGAGTCGACCCATTCGTGCTACAACTATACTATTAAAATAGCTGCAGCATGACTCTATCAGGTATAAAAATCATAATGGTGCACGAAAGTTCTAGTCGATGAACGTTGGAAGACGGATAACGGATCGTATATTTCCCTACCACGAAAGTGTTGCGAATACGTCATTTGATGTTATTTGTATTAGTTATTACATTTAAAAATGTAATTTTCTATTTTATTATCCGTTGTCTGATAATATTGTGATCGTAAATTAACCTTACCTCTTAGGACGGCTTTCGAGGCTTAAACGTGATCGTGAATGCGCAAGCTTCATACAAACATATTGCAACGCACGCATACAAGCGGGGGAAATGCCAACGCATACCCGCTCCGGGGGGGAGGGGGAGGGGGGCAAGGATGGGTTATGTCGGACTTGCACCGACTATAATCAAACGGTGTTCCACCATCACCGCATATTTACACGACCACGGGAACGCTTTCACACACATCCACGGTCGCCTCATCGCAGCCCCTCCTCGGGAGAAAACAACTCCTTTTCCTACTCCTTCTCGAACCAGAATACTAGGCGTGCTTTAATCTGTGGCCTCTATCTCCGGAGGTCATGGTGCCAGTAAAATCGAGCGCTCGGTAGCATCAGCCTTCCTGACCCCAGTAGCGGATCTGATCTCTGGCACCGCCGCCAGCCGAAGTTCGGGCGCGGAGTATAGGGAGAGCGGCGCGTCACAATACTGAAAGTCTTCTTTCCCACGCTGCTTTCATCTACAGTAGCAGACAGAGAAATTAAGGTATTGCTGGCGTCAGTGGGACTCAATACTGTTTTTTTTATAAAACTGATGTGACAAACGAACTTACAGTCAACCCGATGAACCGATGATAAGCCAACTTTATAATATAAAGAAGAGCTGCAATAAGCTTATGATGTTCCTTAGTCTACTCGAAAGTATAAAAAATTTGACTTTTAATAAAGTAAAAGCCGTAAACAATTTCAGCATAATAGCTTGTGAAGTCGGAGATTTAATATTTCTTTACATTGTCTCTGCGCCGAATTCTGAAGCTAACAGTATTATGTCGAAATTATTTTATTCTAATTTGTTCCTTAGTGCTGTGGTAGTTCAAATGGTTAGCGCTCGTTGTAAATTTCACAGTGCGCCAGCAACCCGGTTGAGATCCCCGCCGGCACCAATGAAATTGTTAATTGCAATTTTAAGTGCTGATTTACCACGTGCTCGGCGGTGAAGGAAAACATCGTGAGGAAACCTGCATGGCAGAGAAATAACAAAAAAATAATTTGTAAACATGTGAAATTCGTCAACACGCATAGGGGCAGCGCGGCGGACATTTACTTGCCCGAAACCCTCTCAGAAATGAGAGGGGGGCTGTGCCCAGCAGTGGGACGTATAATAGACTGTAACTTTAACTTTTACTAGCTCCTTGACTTTGAATTTGACTTTTTATTAATAGCTTAATTTCTTTTAATCTTTAGATGAAGCTATGATGTATAGCCTTAAAACTTGATTTAGTTATCTTTTTATGCTGTATCTTCGTGCGTTACAAATAAATGTACCTTTATTTTATTTTCTATGTGCATCCATACATCGACAACCAGCGATATGTGATTTAACACAAATATGGAAGCATATAATTTAAAAAAAACCTATACACAGGGGCAAACGGGTAAAACACTAAATACACTGCAAACTCTTCTACAATATCTATGGACGAAATTAAAATGAAACTATTCCCGTGTTGTAAAAACGTATCTAATAGTCGCGCCGTGCCGGTGTCACAATGTTCCGCTGGGCTTTCTAAACACGTCAGATGACAAGGAAACAATGTCAGTTCAATTTCATAACATGCAACGTAGTGGACATTATCTAGTTTAAAACTGCACGAGCCTCTCTTGTCTTTTTAATGGGTTTATCCATCGATCAGTAATAAAAAACTAAGATACAGAATCAGAGACAAAAAATGTCCTCACCGATTGAGCATCCACTCGAACATTTGAGTGCGCTTTTAATTTGTACGTAGCTATTCACAAAGTTATCAACTTTAGAAAATGTATTTTAAGGTTGAATTTACATTAATGTATATTTATTACAACTAGAATTACTTGAAAACAATTGGCGACAGTTTTTAGAGGACTTCTGCATGGGATTGTGTATTTATTTTTTTATTAGTGATCGATGGTTTTATCACGTTTATTATGTGAAATATAGTGAAAATGATTAAATCCACTAAACACAATATAAACCGCGCAGATTTAGCATTTACGATACACAATGCGGTAAATGAGACAAAATCTATCAAAAATACAAGTGTGCCGTTTCAAAAATACAGTTTTAAATTAGACGACCTCTAACATATGAAGACTAATGAAAGAGGATAACCAGTGATTTAGTAAATTATGTAACCAGTATTTTAATAAACTCTTAGTTATTTGAATAAAACTACTTTTACGGATTTTGTCGCGTTTAACTGTTCTTATTTTTAATTCCCGGCGTTTCGAGTGCTTTCCAGCAAAAAAGCTTTTTTTATTCAATGTGTAGTGTTCGCGTAAATATAGGAAATCATTTAAATTATTTATTATAGAAGTTACAATTTCAATTTATACAATATTAATAAATATAACTTTTATCAAAAATGAAAACCGAATTCAAGTTGCTAAAAAAGAAGTTATTTATTTCCTACCCTTAGGGGTGTAATTTTTTGGGAGCACCCTTGAAGTGTAACCTATTTTATAAAAAAAGAATCATTGAAATTGGTTCACAATCTGCTAAAATATGGCATAACATACATAAAAAAACATACACTCGAATTGAAAACCTCCTCCTTTATTTGAGACTCCAGCGACCGATTCCTTACAGTTAATGGCACAAATATGTAGTTATCTCTCAGCGAGTCACTACTATACAATACAAATTCTTTATTTGCATGAAACACGTTGACAGGGTCTTAAGTTAAATATCTATAATATACATGTGTTCAGTCTGCACGCAGACGTGCAAATATTTAGGTACATAAAACAAAAACTAAAAATAAGTGGATCACATAAATCATTAAACTAATTTTTCCATTCTAAATATTATTTTAGGTTATAGAAACAATTCACCAGTAACCATTTTGTTAAATTATTTTAAAAAGAGGCTCCCTCTTTTTCTTTTAAATTCTTAGATAATATGTTGTATAATAATATGCTCATGTTATATACATTTCTCTTAAACCTATTTTTATGACAGGGATATATTAGGTCTGCATATTTACTTCTTAAACGCCTTGTACTGCATTGCACCGCTTACTAAGTTCAGCTGCCTCTACTGCCGCCTCAACTCTAAATGAGGTATTCCTGTGATGACAGGCTGCCCGTGTCTTTTCTGCCGACTTCCAAAAAAGAGACGGTACTCAATTCGACTGTATGTTTTTTTTATGTGTGTTACCTCATAACTCTTTACTGGGGGAACCGATTTCGATGATTCTTTTTTTATTTGAAAGCTGGTACTTTTCGTGTGGTCCCGTATAAATTTGATCAAGGTCATACCAATAGTTTTTGAGTTATTCTTAATAACTTATATTGAAGTCGGCAATACAAATTTTTTAATTTTAAGTTATAATTAAAGATGTTGTTTATTACAGGCGTCACCGTGTAGCGTGTCCTTAGAATTTCCATTTGTAAATTTTACACTATGCTCCTTGTTCTAGCGGCTATAAGGTAGTAAATACATATCTGTACATAATGGGCGTGCTAAGTCCTTTTATACTTCAAAAATTTATTTATGCTATTTTTACTTGGAACTTTAATATTCCTATGCTATAATACTTCTCGTACTTTCGTGTATCTATGCTGTTTATTCTCGACTAACATCTTCTCGTATTTTATTTATTTATTTAAGTGTATAATTTAGTGCTCTAGACTCTGTTAGTAGAAAGAGTCTAGTAGTAGAAGAACCCCAAATCAAGTTAGATACGTTGATATTAGAAGTGATTAGACAATGTCCTTTCGCTGTTTATATCCTGAAGTGGCGAGGCAAAACAATGACAGAACATTTTGGCCAGCTGTATTACCCATAACCAATTTTGCACTATTTACGATTGCATGAGATCACACAGATTTTAAGGATTTTTTTTCGTTTAATTACTTCCTCGCGCGCCTCTTTTTAACCAAGTTAGCGTCTCTAGGCACGTGCCTAGTTTGTCTTAAGGATAATCCACCACTGAGGACCACGCTCTCACAGAATACCACAGTAAAGTAGTAACTAACTAACTGTTTTTTACGGTGAGTGTGGTAAACCGGAAAGCCTTTTCACTGAAAATAAGGTAGGTATTTCATCTTAGTTTCAGAGGTGATAACGCATTTGCATTTTGTTTTTTAATCGAGGATATGTGTAGATATCTAAGGACCATAGCATTCACTTACCATCATAGGTTGAGTGTGCTCGTTTGTCACCCTTGTTCTATTAAAAATACCCGCTTCCTATTTTATTTTATATAAATATTCTATGTATGACGTCACTGTGGCGCAATGGCTTATCAATTTTTTTTATAGGATAAGGGTGACAAACAAGCACACAGTCCACCTGATGGTAAGTGGTTGCTGCGGTCCATAGACATCTACAACTATCCTCGATTACGAATCAAAATGCAGATGCGTTGTCATTCGTGAGGACTAAGATGCAATGCCTCATTTCCAGTAAAAATGGCCTCCGGCCACCTGCACTCACCAAGCGAAACGCAGAGGTAAACCTCTACTTCACGCTGGTATTCTGTGAGGTCGTGGTACCACCCCGGTTCGAGCCGGCCCATCCGTGCGACAGCAAAAGCTGCCGCGTGGCTCTACCACTGTTTAAAATCAATCAAATCAATTACTTGCAGCGCTGAGAGTCGCGGGTTCAAATTCCGCATGGAACAAATATCTGTATGGCCTAAAAATAATTATTTCGGGTCTAGATGTTTGTACCTGTGAAACTTACGTTTGTACACTGCCTCCACGATATAGGAGAAAATCTTCATGTGAGTACCCTCATGTACTTTATTTAAAAAAAAAATATTTGTGCGCTCAGTAAATTATTGATACTAAGTGAGAAAATTAAGCTCTCAAACCATAGGTCATTACTAAAATAGCGTATAACACTATAAAAAACAATGTTCAGTGTATACTAAAATATATCAATGAACCAAGTGCCATGCCTTGCACAGAAATAGCTCTTTTATTGTTAATAATAAATGAAAAAATAAAATTCTAAAATCATTGACCATTACTAAAATAGACAACTAAAATCTATCAAAGAACCAAATGCCATGCCTTGTACAGAAAGAGCTCTAAGCGAGCAGTTGGCACGTGCTTATCGAACGTCGTTCGCCACTGCGAACACGCGCACTACCGAACTAACATCTCTCTCGTTTTTTGATAAAAGCTTTTGATTGTGAAAACATTAATTCCACTGAGAAATATATTTAGAAAACTATGATTTTTTAACTTATTTTGTGAAAATATAATGTAGATTATTGTTATTATTTTCCGATCATTTCGAATTACGCATAAAATCGACGTTCTTTATGCAAATAATAAACTTTAACTTTTGACCCTCAAACTGTTAGCACGTCCTCAAAAATATAATATTAAATATTGTAAATTGTAACAAATACATTAAATCAAATTTGTAAATAAAGAAAAAATACTATAATCTTAGGTTTTCTATCAAACATCGTAATGCTTACTGTAATGCTTGTTGAAGGATGGTATAATTGGTTGTCGTTAAAACCACTATTGCCTTACATGTTTTTTTTTTATAGGATGAGGGTGACAAACGAGCACACAGTCCACCTGATGGTAAGTGGTTGCTGCGGCCCATAGACATCCACATCTATCCTCAATTACAAGTCAAAATGTAGATGCGTTGTCACCCGTGAGGACTAAGATGGAATGCCTTATTTCCAGTAAAAAGGGGCTCCGGCCACCTGCACTCACCAAGCGAAACGCAGAGGTAAACCTCTACTTCACGCTGGTTTTCTGTGAGGTCGTGGTACCACCCCGGTTCGAGCCGGCCCATCCGTGTGACAGCAAGATTTAATTTTTTAATTTTTTAAGATTTATTACAGATCACACACTTATTAGTACCTATTTTAATTACAGAATTCACAAAATATTTACACAAATATTTGTTTACAGCTTAATTACACAATTCACACAATTATTTGTACATAGATTAATTACTTCATTCACAATATAAATACTTCACGTTTATTGTTAAGTATTTGACTATGTTTTACTTCACTAGAACACTCACAACGTTTACGCGACACAACTTTAACGCGATTGGCGCTAGAGAGTGACTGCCTGCAGCGCTTTTTTTTTTTTGCGCTGTAGCAATTTGGAAATGGGCTACCACAGAGGGAGGCAGAAAATGCATTACGCATACCACGATGGCTGGTCCATCGTGGTTATGGGGGACTCACTGCCTACAAGGGGAACCTAAGTGATACCCCCTTAAAACTGCCTTTGGGGACTGGCAACCAGCTGTTGAAAGCTTCTTATGCCGTATCTAAAGCGACCCTCTTTTGGGAAAAGAGGGCGCAGACGGCTAAGTGCCGTTTAGGGAGTGCCTACGAAGGCATATTGTTAATTTTAAATAATTTTTAATTTAATTAGAATTGGCCTGAGCCGCCAGGAGGCAGTTCAGGTCGTTTGACAACTTATTTGGCGGGTCCGAGAGAGTGTTTCTCGGCCTGCGGACGCTGTAGCGGGAGGGGAGTGGGGCTGTATAAGTAACTGCCTCACGAATTAATGTGTTGTTATGCGACTCTGATACTTTAAAGAAGTTTTCAGAGAGTTTCTAAGAAATTGCTGGATTGTTGGGATTTCTAAATCCCGGTGAAGGTCGGCATTACGGACGTACCAAGGTGCGTTCGTAGCTCAACGACAGAATAGGTTTTGAACTACTTGGAGTTCGTTAATAATTTTATCGTTAGCGTGTGCAAAAATAGGAGCCGCGTAAGACATTACCGGTCGTATACAACCCTTATAAAGGGTTCGCTTATTTCTTAATGACATTTTACTATGTCTGCCTAACATATTGTTAAGGAGCTCTTCTCCGGGTTCACATCGATACGCCATTTTTGGAACCAATCTCCTAGGTCATCGACTGACTTTTGGGTTTTGTTCCTTGCGGAAGATATCCTAGGACTTTTGAAGTATAGAGCAGTGTCATCTGCGAAGAGTGAGAGCTGTACACCATTCGACGGGATTGGAATGTCGTTGGTGTACAAGATGTACAGGAGGGGAGCTAGTACTGATCCCTGAGGAACACCAGCTTTAATGGGGCGCTGAGAGGATAACGTGCCTTCGTGTCTAAAACGAAAGGTACGATGTTGTAAGTAAGAGGCTACGAGACGTACTAGACGATCGGAGAGTCCTATCCTATATAATTTGTAAATAAGGCCTACATGCTAGACTCGGTCGAAGGCTTTGGCAATGTCGAAAAAGACAGCGATTGTCTTTAGTCGACGTGGATAAAAACCGCTGAGGATATATTCCACAATGCGGTGTACTTGCTGTGGACATGAGTGTTTCGCGCGGAAACCAAATTGGTGTGGGATGACAAGGGGGTCACCGTCTGTGGGAAACAGATGGCGCCTCATTCGATTGAGAATGACTCTTTCAAAGAGTTTGCCCATGGCCTTTAGGAGGCTAATGGGACGATGATTGGAGGGGAGGTTAAGAGGCTTGCCTGGTTTGGGAATACCAATGACAGTTGCCTCTTTCCAAGTAGTGGGAAAATAACTTAGATTGAAGCAGGCGTTAAAGATAATAGATAAGAGGGTTAACACCTGCTCTGGAGAGTGTTTAAGGGCTTGATTGGATATGCCATCCGCGCCCGGAGACTTTTTGGGCTTAAGTCCTTTGATGAGGGATGAGATCTCATCATTGGACACAGTGATAGGGTCAGAGGTTGTGGGGGGTGAGTTCCGGCGGCGGACCTCATCCTCCACTTCCTGAATGTGTGAGGGGTCGACAAGTTGAGAGCTGGGAGAGCATGGTGAGGCAATGCTGTCTGCAAAGCACTCAGCCTTCTCGTCGTCCTCGAAGGCAACCGTACCGTCGGGGCGGGAGAGAGGGGGTGTGTGAGTTGTAGCGTCTATACGGAGGGCTCTAGCCATCTGATAGTACGCTGTATGGGAGGGAGATATATTCTCCATGAGTTCACTCCTTTGGAGGTCTCGAAATTCAGAAAGGTGTAAACGGAGTTTTGGTTGAAGACGATTAGACGTATGCCTATATTCGGGGATGGGATATTTAGCTGCTCTCCGGAAAGCGGCTTTTTTAGCTTTTAATATGTTGCTAATATATAGGGGAAGCCCATTAGTATTAGCAACCGGGACGACCCTTTCATTCTCCTTAAGGAAGGATTTAATTAGGATTGAAAGTGATTCGACCGCGGTGTCGATTTTTACGGGACTGTCTAATTCTAAATCCGGCGATAGGTAATTAGGGGAGTCCTGCGAGTCCATAGCTTTTGCAAGGGAGTCCTTGAAACCCTTCCAGTTAGTGAAGGTTTTCGTAGTTATAATAGGGGGTGGCTGATGGCCAAGAATAAGAGAGACCGGTCGGTGATCGGATCCTATATCGTCTAGTGTCTCAATAGACCTGAGGTCGAGTGAAACTCCTTTGAGACCTGCAGTACGCAATGCACGCCTATTTTATACTGTCGTTGGCGGGAGAGCAAGCGCATCACGTGATCTGACGTCTCGCGTCAGGTCTCGTCGCGGTTGACCTCTTGCGCCGATTTGCTTACCCGTAAGTAATTTGTGGATAAATGTGTTTATAATTCAAAAATAAAATAAAACAAGTAATGCTAACAGATTTCGACAAAAATTGGTATTATAAAACCAGCTGTCCCCCGCGCTTTCGCCCGCGTCTAATTTACTACGATTTCATGGGTTTTAATTTTTTTTTGCGTGGAACTCTAATTCATTTTCTAAAATAAAAGTATCCTAAGTTACTCCTTATAATATCAGCTATAGATGCCAAAGAAAGATACGTCGAAATCAGTCAAGCCGTTTCGGAAATTATTCGAAACAAACAGACAGACAGACCAAAATTTAAAAATATTTTTTTGTTATTAGTACCGTATAAACTTTCATATGAATTTAGTAAAAATCTGTTATTTTAATATTATACACAGACACGTCAATTTTATTTATTTGTATAGAATATAAAATGTATAGAATAGATATATAGATGAGGACACTTTTCAGTTCACCCGATGATTAGTGGATGTTATGGCCTTTAGACATTTACATCTATCTTCGTTTAATAATCAAAATGCAAATACGTTTTCACCTCTGGCAACTTAAATGGAATTCGTTGTTTCTAGTAAAAAAAAGTCTCCGGTTCTTTTCACTCACTAGACGAAACACTGTAGCATTATGCTGCTATTTTACGCTGGTGTTATGTGAGAGCGTGGTCATTTCCCGGTCGAGCGGAACTATCCGTGCTACCACAATAATATAGCAGCAGCATGGCTCTACTACGTTAAAATATTTGCACATTCTGAAGGCGGTGTTAAGACGTACTTAGTGTACTGAAGAAATAAAGCCCCGACTTCAGGATTTCAAATTACTTTATTCTTTTTGGTTTTTTGAAGTTGCCTTTTTTATAGAAATAAGGTGACAAATGAGCACACAGTTCACCTGATGGTAAGTGGTTGCTGAGGCCCATAGACATCTATATCTCTCCTCGCTTGCGAATCAAAATGCAGATGAATTGTCAGCATGGAGGACAAGATGGAATGCCTATTTTCCAGTAAAAACTGACTCCGACTACAAGCCTATTAATGCTGGTGTTCCACAAGGCTGTGTGCTATCACCAACGCTGTTTCTTCTGCATATCAATGATATGTTGCTAACTGGTAACATTCATTTCTATGCGGATGACAGCACTGGTGATGCTCTATACACCGGCCGTGCCAATATTTCTCAGGAAGACGTCGCCGAGTACCGGAACAAACTTGTGTCTGAAGTCGAATCTTTGTTGAAAAAAGTCCCGGATTGCGGGCGACTAAATCTAGTCCAGTTTAATCCTCGGAAGACACAAATTTGCGCGTTTACCGCTAAAAAGAACCCCTTTGTCGTATCTCCTCGGTTTCAAGGCACTCCCCTTCTTGCCTCAGCCAGTGTCGGAATCCTCGGAGTCGATATATGGAGTGACGTGCAGTTTCGTGGTCACTTGGAAGAGAAGGCCAAATTAGTCTCTAAAAAGCTTGGCGTGCTCAGCAGAGCGGGACAGTATTTCATGCTGGCACACCGCCTGCAACTTTACAAGGCGCACATTTCATTCACAGTTTGGCCTCACATGGAATACTGTTCCCATCTCTGGGCAGGGGCTCCCCAGTGCCAGCTCCTTCCACTTGACCGCATCCAGCGCAGAGCGACTCGAATCGTCGACTACCTTGTCCTTTCCGATCGGCTCGATTCATTGGCACTGCGAAGATATGTCGCATTCCTTTGCATTTTCTTTCGCATCTAACACGGGGAGTGCTCTGAGGAATTGTTGGGATTAATCCCGGCCGTCAAATTCCACGAACGCACATTGCGGCAGAACTCCCGATACCATCCACACCATCTGGATGATTGGCGGTCCACCACTGTGCGATTTAGAAGATGTTTTCTTCCTCGCACGACTTCCTTGTGGAATCGATTACCATCAGCGATTTTTCCGGACCGATGCGAATTAGGGACCTTCAAGAAAAGAGCCTATTCCTTTTTAAAAGGCCGGCAACGCATCTGCACTTCCCTCCCTGGTGTTGCAGTTGTTCATGGGCTGCGGTAGTCACTTACCATCAGGTGAGCCGCATGCTCGTTTACCCCTATTCTACAAAAAAAAATATTGCACGGCGGATTAAGTTAATACCGGCTGTGTTACATCCGTTACAGCAATTAAAGTGTGTAAGTTGTTTCCTTTAAAGTGAACAAAATCGATGAATTCATGTAAGGAACTCTTTTAATACATTTAATAAAACCAGTGGTGCCCATAATTTTAATAAACGCGATAAATCTGTAGCGCCTCTAAAACGAAAAACGAATTTTCAAACCTATTTCGAATTTATTAAAATTTTTTTCTTTTTTTCTGATTTTGCAATCTTCTCATTCGTATCCGTTCTCATGCCCTTGTTTTCTATTTCTTGTAATAAATAACTTATTCGTTAAATACAATTGGAACTGTTTTCGATTTTTAAATGTAATTCTTTTAATTTTATACAATAAAATCTATAACATAATATATGGAATAAAGTTTCTATTAATTTATTGACTATCTGGTCCTTAACATAAGCTTAGCTTAGTTCTAGATCGATACAACTATAAATTTAGAATCAGGAAATAATGCTAAGCATATACTCGGCTAAGTTTTTCGTAAGTAAAGTCTGAGCAAAGTCAAAGTACGGTCTATAGATCTCAGCCTTAGTCACTTGCACTGTCGTTTGAACTTCTAAGTACATTCACTTTAAGAATATTAAGTAACTAATTAAAAGTAACAATATTAGATATTTTATTATACTTTATGAAAAAATAGTTAAGAAGGTGGTACCCTACACAGATAAACTCCTAAACAAAAAAGGATATATCTGATCTATCACCTAATATATAAGAAATATTTCACGCAGTTCGTTGCATTGTGTGTACTTTCAACAACATAATACCTATATATAAAACCTCTGTGCTCCGCTTTACTCATCACACGAGAGGATAACACATCATAACTATGTTAATGCGATTCGCTCGAGCTTTCCTCTCTCAATCGAACGCTTTTGGGCTCGCAAATTTAATAATTCGGCATAAAGAGGAGTCGAGTCTGTGACGGAATACGTAAATGGGTATTCTTTACGTTGTCGAATAAAACGTGAAAGCATTAATAAATATTTTAATATTTCACGCTATAAAGCTATATTATTGTTGTAGCACGAATGGGACAGCTCGGCCGGGGAAGGACCGGTGATCTCACAGAATACCAGCGTAAAATAGCAGCTTAATGCTGTTTTTTTCATATTACGTGTTTATGATAAGTGTAGAGAACCGTAGACACTTTTTACTGAAAACGAAGCATTCCATCTTAGTCCTTAAGAGTGAAATCGCATCTGCATTTCGAATCTTAACTGGAGATGGATGTAAATGACTACGGACCATAGCATCCACTAAACATCAGATAGTCCACCTGTTGTCATCTGTCACCCTAATTCAATGTAAAATCCAATACAACATGTTATCATAATAAAAAAAAATCAAAGTTACATCAAATAATCTAACGACCTCTGGTTTTCTTTCAAGAACTTATAATATAATACAGTAATAACACATTTGTTTTTATCTGTGCTTAAAACTAATAGTTAAAAAAGAGTTTTATTAAAATAGATTATGATCCCAGTAAACTCTAAAATTGCTTAGTACTTGTAAAGGCAATGTCGGAGACTCGGGGACAATCACAACTTGAGACCTAGACTCGAAAACCAATCATTTGTGTGTTTTTACAAAGCTACCTTTGACTGAGTTTCGAACTAAAGGTGTTATAACTGGTCGCCTGCTCCAAAAAACGAACGTCGAAGTTTCAGATCGAAACGAAGCAACAACGAACGTCGAGCGTTGTTATCCTTACCACGAAATCCGAACGACCATTTGCTTTCCCAAAAAAACTCCTGAAATTAGCAATAAAAAATTGAGGGTCATCGAGATAAAAACTATCCTATCTCTCAAGTTGGATCAAACTGCACACAGTCTGCAATTTTTTTTGAAATCGGTTCTATTTGTTGAATACTTACAGCAGCAACACGTGGTGGTTATACTACTAAATTGTAGCTTATATTAAACGTTTGCATTTTTAACATAGCGCCATCTATTAAATATTTACTCAATCCAGTCAACAGATATCGTCATCTGACAGAATCGTTTGGTAGCTCCAACAGATAATTGTGACTGTCAAATAATAGACATATAATTTTCAATAAAATAATATTGTATTGCGACTATAAATTGAGAAGTAAGCTATCCTATCTTTTAAGTAGGACCAAACTGCACAGTGGCCAAAAATTTCATTGAAATCAGTTCAGTAGTTTAGGAGTCCATCGCGGACAAACAACGTGACACGTTTTTATATATAAAGATATATATATTTATAGGACAAGGGCGACAAAAGAGCACACAATTTACCTGATGACGATGATGACATACATCTACATCTATCCTCGATTACGAACCAAAATTCAGATGCGTTGTCACCCGTGAGGACTAAGATGGAATGCCTCGTTTCCAGTAAAGTGTCACCAGTTCTCCACACTCACCATACGAAACCCAGCAGCGTTAAGCTACTATCTTACACTGGGATACTGTGAGAGCGTGGTCCTTCCCCGGTCGAGCCAACCCATTCGTGCTACAATTACTATACCAGTAATATAGCCGCAGCATGGCTCTACCACGTAAAAGAATATCATATAATACTTTCATTATAGTCTAAAAAAGTCTACTGCTGAACATAAGCCTCTCCCATACATCACTCCATCATTTTGCCAAAGTTGCCACGCTTGGCAATCTCCTGTTTCAGTTTTGCTCTCTCGCCTCTTATGATATCCATGGGACGATATGGGTTTCATAATACCTACCCTTAAAGCCTATTAAAGTTTACTGCTGAACATAGGCTTTTCCCATAGATTACCTCATAGCAATGCTAAAAACGGGTTGGCAACCTCAGTTTTTATAGTTTCTTACCCAAAAGGTAACCAATGGCACACTATTACTAAGTCCCTGCTGTCCCTCCGTCCGTCCGTCTGTCTGTTAGCGGGCTATATCTCATGATCCGTAATAAGTAGACAGTTGAAATTTTCACAGAATGTGTATTCCGTTGCCGCTGTAACAACAAATAATAAAAATTAAAATAAATTAAAAATAAATGGGGGCTTCCCTACTAGATACGTGTATTACGATGGTACGAAACCCTTCATGCGCGAGTCCGACTCGCACTTTGCCGGTTATATATTTTTATTTTTAGTCGTTATTAAGACGACGCTGCTGCCCATCTCCTGACTTGTTTCCCTCAGTAGCCCTTACGATACTCACGGGATGATATGGGATAGTGAATATTGTTACACCGCCACTACACGGTCAACGTAATAAACATTAAACATAATATTTACGGAAAATATTGTTTCGTTTACCATTCTTCGGAAAACACCTTTGCATAATAATTTAAAATTAAAAATTTTGTACAGCCGACTTCAATATAAGTGACTTCAATATAGTTTATTTAAGAATAACTCAATAACCATTGGTCTGATCTTGATCGAATTCATATGGGACCACACGAGAACTATCAGCTTTCATATAAAAAAAGAATCATCCAAATCGGTTTACCCAGTACAAAGTTATGAGGTAACACACATAAAAAAACATACACTCGAATTGAGTACCGTCTCCTTTTTGGAAGTCGGCAGAAAAAGAACTAGCAAGAAACATAGCAGGATTTTTTTAAACATAAAGTTTTACAATATTGATAAACAATAGTTTTATATGAATTATAATAGAACTAGCATGACAGTGATTACTTAATTTTTAGAGATTATTTTCATTCATCAATTCCATAATATTATAATAACCTTTATCTAGATAGATTTTTATGAAATTTTTCAACATGTTAATTGACAAAAATTTTACTTTTTCGGGGAGATTGTGGGTAAAATAAATGAATCTAACTGTTTCAACATTGGTGTGTCTTCTACTCTTTCTTATAGCATATGTTGCAGAACTAAGTCTGCTTGCTAATTAAGTATACCCTCAAACCCCGCAGTAAACCGAAACGTAAAGTTATAATTATCCCGCAAACGACTACAAACGACTGCAAAGGACTTTCGAGGTTGTCGGTTTCGCCGATAAATAGTTGAGATCTGAATGGGTGTCAAGTTCCATAGCAGTTGCTTAAATCATAGCTATTCTGTAGCTGTGAAAACGGACGTTGTACATTTCTATATACAACGTACTTCATTTGATTTAAAAGAAAATTTGTTACTTTCTTTGACCTGAAATTGCAACTTGATAAGTTTTATATTCAACTAAATTGTTTTTAGTATAAAAAAGAACAACTAAAAAAGCTACATTTCACCTTTTTTTAAATAGAATAAGGGTGACAACAAGCACACAGACCACCTGATGTTAAATGAATGCTGTGACAAATACATCTATCTTCGATAAAAAATTAAAATGCAGATGCCGTGTCACCCCCGGGGGCCATTACAAAGGGTCTCCAGCTATGGTCACTCACCGTAAAACACGACAGTAACATGCCGCTGTTTCACGCTGGTATTCTGTGAGAGTGTGGTCCAAGCGAAAATGGTTTGTTATACAACCAAGGAATTTAATCAAACCATTTTTGCTGCAACCATGATAATATAGCTGTAGCGTGGTTATACCATGGTTAAAACGTTAACTACTACTACGTTACGTCACCCCTGAAAACTAAGATGAAGTGCCTCTTTTCCAGTAAAAAGGGTCTCCGATTCTTTACACGATACAAAATACAGCAGCATTAAGCTGTTTTTTTACGCTGGTGTTCAGTACGAGCGGTCCTGGTCCATCCGACCTAATTGTTCGCTACTACTAATATAGCTGCAGCGTGGCCCTACCGCGTATAAAATATCATCACATGATAAGCGATAAATTAACTAAATAAGCTTCGAGCTTCTGTTTAAACTTTCACTCTTAATGATTATATATATATATATATATATATACTAGCTGGCCAGGCAGACGTTGCTCTGCCCTTTCCGACGACCCTTCCTATGAAAAAAATTCTTAAATTCGCAATAAAAGAAGTTTTAGGGTCATTTATCGGGATAAAAACTATCCTATCTCTCAAGTTGGACCAAAATACACACAGTGTGCCAAATTTCATTGAAATTAGTTCAGTAGTTTAGGAGTCCATCGCGGACAAACAACGTGACACGTAATTTTTATATATAAAGATATATATATATATATATATATATATATATATATATATATATATATATATATATATATATATATATACTATATTATGATTCGTCAACAGAAGTAAAAAGTGATGATAAAAGGGTGCGTAATTCCTCTTTAATGGCTTATAGAAATGGACTTCAAAGTAGTTCCACTAATGCAGCACTCTCTGAATGCATATAAACCGCGTCTTGGGCCCCTAACGACACATTCAGTTTATACTGTAGATCGTCGCTAATACTGTAACTAAGAAGCTTTTACTTGACTTTACTTGCGTGGAATTCAAAGTTCACAATGTGCTTTTTGGTGGCGCATATTCAAGACGTTGAAACCCGAAAGGGTGTTCTTTTCATGAAAGTCATTCAATAAAATTTAAATTGATACTAGATCAATGTTTTTAACAGTGGTAGAGCCAGGAGGCAGCATTTGCTGTCGCATGGATGGGCCGGCTCGAACCGGGGTGGTACCACGACCTCACAGAATACCAGCGTGAAGTAGAGGTTTACCTCTGCGTTTCGCTTGGTGAGTGCAGGTGGCCGGAGGCTCTTTTTACTGGAAATGAGGCATTCCATCTTAGTCCTTACGGGTGACAACGCATCTACATTTTGATTTGTAAAAGAGGATAGATGTAGATGTCTATGGGCCGCAGCAACCACTTACCATCAGGTGGACTGTGTGCTCGTTTGTCACCCTTATCATATAAAAAAAATGTAAAATAACGTAAATTATTGCACAATTTATTCCAAAGTCTCAGTACATCTTCTTTTAGATCGCGAAAGTCAACTGCTGGCCAAAGGTCTCTTTCGTTTGGAGGATTTGCCTGGCATTCGGATTGGGGATCGCATTATACCAGACACCTCGCGACATTGATGCTGCTCCACGTAGCAAGTCTAAAAATTTTACGTATGCATACACGAGATGGTTATATCGCAATAAATGAGAATCCAGGCGACATGTCGGGGTTTCACATAGTCTTACAACACTCACGAGAAGTAATGTGGAGAATGATTTTCTTACGCTGTCATCAGTCAGTTCAATGCACCTAGTCTCCTATGATTCAATAAAACTTTTCAACGAAAAAATCTTTTAATACAGCTCTTTTTTTCTGATTTTGTCACGTTTACGTTTCCGTTTACGGAACTATTGCAAAATTCCCCATATAAGGCACTCTTTGGAGGAGGCTTATGGTCAGCAGTGGACTTCGGACAGGCTGTAACAGCAGCGGTAGGGATCGAACCGAGGTTGCTCGCATACAGAGAAATTTACATCAAGCGTTTAGACTCCGAAGTTACCGCGGCCACTCTCCGTTAACTCCGGTATGAAACCACGATCAAATCGATTACTATCTGTCGAATACGAAATCGAATATCTCTACGTAATACAACGATAAACGACGCCGGAATACATAGTGGATTGTCAAACGAACCACTCATAATTGCTAAGTGGATTTCCGCAAAATGAATATTATGATAAACTTGCTAAAGTGACATGTATGTTTTTAAAAACCTGTGTGTTTTCATGCGGTTAGTTATTGAAAGCTACTCATCATTCTCTAAACCATTTCCCATTATCTGGGGTCGGCGCAGTAAATCTTTTTGTTCCATTCCTCTCTATCAGCCGTCATTTCCATACTTACTCCTTTCATTCTCATATCACTCTTCACACAATCGATCCATCTTTTATTCGGCCTTCCTCTGCCCGTGTGTCCCTCCACATTCATATTCAACACTCGTTTTGTGACATGACTTTCATTCCTCCGCATCACATGCCCAAACCATGCCAATCTGCTTCCTCTCACCTTTTCTACCACTGGCGCTACTTTCAGGCTTCCTCTTATATACTCATTCCTTATCTTATCCATCCTTGTCACACCACACATCCATCGTAACATTCTCATTTCATTCGCATGCAGTCTATTTTCATCCTTCTTCTTGACGGCCCAGCATTCACTTCCATACATGACGACAGGTCGGATGATCGATTTGTAAATTTTCCCCTTCAGCCTTATTGGCATTCGGGGATCGCACGTTGTGGCTGTGACCTGTCGCCATTTCATCCACCCTGCGTTAATCCTATGCTGCACAGCTCTATCTATTCCGCCGTCGCCTTGAATGAGGGAACCGAGGTACTTGACATCTGGGCAGACAGGCAGTATAGCGCCATCCAACGACATGGGTACAGGACTGGAAAGACCGCCGAAATCACAGCACAGATATTCGGTTTTGGATCTGCTGATCTTCAAGCCAACACCTTCCAGCCTCCGTTGCCACCCCGTCAGTCTGCTCTGTACCTCGATGCCTTCTTCCCCGACAAGCACGATGTCATCGGCAAAGAGCATGCACCAGGGTGCCTCATCCTGCAGGTCCGACGTCAAAGCGTCCATAATCAGTAGGAAGAGGTAAGGGCTCAATGCCGACCCTTGGTGCAGCCCTACCGCCACATCGATACTGCCCGTAGTTCCCGCGGCAGATCGTACACATGTACGGGATGCTCTGTACATAGCACGGACCAACCTCACATACTTCCCAGGCATACCTTTCATCTTTAACGCCCACCACAAAACCTCACGGGGAACCCGATCGTACGCCTTTTCAAGGTCGACAAAAACCATGTGCAGATCTTTATGCACGCGCTTGTACTTTTCGCACAATTGGCGTAATGCGAAAATGGCATCTGTCGTACCTCGACCGGGCATGAATCCGAACTGGTTTTGTGTTATCTCACACTCTTCTCTCATTCTTCTCTCTATTATTCTTTCCCAGACTTTCATCGTATGTGACATGAGTTTTATTCCCCGGTAACTGCTGCAGTTTTGGACGTCTCCTTTGTTTTTAAAAATGGGGACCAGTATACTACTGCACCATTCCTCAGGTATTTGTTCTTCCTGCAACAATTTACTGAAAAATAAACTCAACCACTTCCATCCATCCGCCCTCAGCAACTTCCACACTTCTACTGGTATTCCATCTGGGCCGACCGCCTTCCCATTCTTCATATTCCTAACAGCCATTTTTACTTCTTCCACACTAATTTCTCTCACTAAGCCCATATTCACTGGTGGGTTTTCAAGCATACCATTCATTTTCAATTGAAAGCTACTAATTTGATTTAATATTCATCATCATCATCAATATCATTACAGCCTTTCACAAGTCCACTATTGAAAATAGGCCTACCCCAAGGAATGTCACAAAGCACGGTCCTGAGCCACCTGCATCCATCGACTTCCTGCATGTCGCACCAGGTCGTCACTCCATCTAGAATGGGGTCGCCCTACACTTCGCTTACCGGTACGAGGCTGCCACTCGATAATATTTCTTCCCCATCGGTTGTCGGTTCTTCGATCTACATGGTCGGCCCATTGCCACTTCAACTTACTAATCCGTTGGGCTATGTCGGTTACTCTGGTTCTACTGCGGATATTCTCATTTCTGAGTTTATCATGCAGAGAAACCCCGGATAGCATTGTTAGATAGATAACATAGCCCTCTCCATAGCTGAGCGACCTTGGACGTCCTCATACGGCTAGCACTAAAGAACTACGTCTCAGATCCATAAGTCAACACTGGCAACACGCACTGGTTGTACAATCTCTTTTACATCGCTTTCGCATTTGACTTTGCCATTGCTGTCACTTAGTGAAACTTCTGCTTCATTTTTATGATTTCAATAAACACTTGTACGTGTTTCACAATATTTATTTTAAATTATTAATTTACTAACTATATAAACCGACTGATGATGCCGTGAGCGAAATCGGTCGGTTTTCTGTAATATAAAAATCTGGCCAAGTGCGTGTCGGGCCACGCACAATGTAGAGGTAGGGTTCCGTAGTTACCTATCTCAATACGTGGTCTTTCTTGATAATGAGCATAATAAGTGAGTCAACGGTTTGAACTCTATAACGACTAAAAATGGACCCAAATAGGAAGATGTTAATTGAATAACTTATTTTCAAATCAGACTTATAGGAAGTGGTATTCAAAAAAGATTAAAAAGCTTTTCGATTTTGAAGATGTAGTATATATTTTTGTAGTATATATTTGAAGTATAGTATGTGTACGAAGATGGTCATAATTGGACTATCTATCTATATATTCGCGGCAGCAAGACGTGGTTGTTGGCAGGACACATCATTTTCTTTCTTTACGCGGAATAAAGCAAATTAGTTTATAAAAACCCCGTTAAAATGGATTTCTACAAAGTAAAGCCTGATTCTATTAATTATATATGTGACCGTAACGGACCTTCCCGTAAACCATTACTTCCCTAAATTATTCTAAGGGTCGCCCGCGTAAACCAAGAGTACCACGAATGAAACTGTATGAGACTATTTGATTGTATGAATACTTTGAATGAGGCCTACAATAAGTCATCATCATCATCATCATTACAGCCCTTCACAAGTCCAGTGCTGAACATAGGCCTCCCCCAAAGAATGCCACAAAGCACGGTCCTGAGCTACATGCATCCATCGACTTCCTGCATATCTTATCAGGTCGTCACTCCATCTAGTGAGGGGACGCCCTACACTTCGCCTGCCGGTACGAGGCTGCCACTCGAGAACCTTTCTTCCCCATCGGTTGTCGGTTCTTCGAGCTATATGGCCGGCCCATTGCCACTTCAGCTTACTAATCCGTTGGGCTATGTCGGTCACTCTGGTTCTACTGCGGATATCCTCATTTCTGAGTTCAGTATCACGCAGAGAAACTCCGAGCATAGCCCTCCCTATAGCTCGCTGAGCGACCTTGAGCTTCCTCATCCAGCCAGCAGTGAAGGACAACGTCTCAGTTCCGTATGTCATCACTGGCAACACGCACTGGGTGTACAGTCTCGTTTTCAAGTTTTGAGGTATACCTGACGAGAAGATGTGCCGTAATTTCCCGAACGCTGCCCAACCGAGTTGAATCCGTCGATTGACCTCTCGGTCGAAGTTGGACTTACCTAGTCGGACTATTTGTACCAGGTAAACATACTCGTCAACAACTTCGAGCTTAGTGTTCCCAACAACTACCGGCATAGGTGTGACATGGTCATTAAACATGATCTTTGTTTTGTCCATGTTCATCTTAAGACCTATCCGTTGGGAAACACCATTGAGGTCATTGCTGCACTATGCTAGTGCAAAGGTCCTCCAGCGATTCTGCCATAAGGACCATATCGTCGGCAAATCGAAGGTGAGTGATGTACTCGCCATTGATGTTAATACCGTATCCTTTCCAGTCCAGAAGCTTGAAAACGTCTTCCAATGCAGCGGTGAAGAGTTTCGGGGATATGACGTCACCCTATCTTACATCTCTCTGCAGTTGGATAGGTTTCGTACTCTGGTTCTGTACTCGGATAGCCATCGTAGCTCTACTGTACAAATACTTCAGCACTTCGATATACCGACAGTCAACTTGGCACCGCTGAAGGGACTGCAGCGCCGCCCAAATTTCAACGGAATCAAAGGCTTTCTCATAGTCCACATACGCCAGACATAGTGGCAAATTGTACTCCTCGGACTTCTGTACAATTTGCTGAAGGGTATATTTGTGCTCTATGGTGCTAAAGCCCTTTCGGAAACCGGCTTGTTCGGGAGGCTGGAAGTCGTCAAGTCTGCGCGCGAGACGATTCATAATGACTCTCGAAAACAGCACGTAGATGCGGCTCAGAAGGGAAATCGGTCTGTAGTTCTTCAAGAGAGCGTTGTCACCTTTCTTGAAGAAAAAAAACCACCGCACTTCTGCTCCACGCCTCCGGTGTAATGCCACCATGGAGGACGGAATTAAAGAGCTTCTGAAGGACTTCAAGTACCGGTCTTGCACCCGCCTTCAGAAGCTTCCCTGTAATTCCATCCTCGCCTGGGGCCTTGCCGTTTTTAAGGTGCTGGAGAGCCATTCTAACTAAACAAAAAAGTAAAAACACAGTGAACACAGTGAAAAGTGATCGTATACAGTGACAAAAAACATTACCATATTCACAAAATAATAAAAAATAATATCAGTGATTAACATCGACTAAGCAATAAATTTTTGCAGCATGAATCATAATAACGATCTCGGTACATTTTAAATAACAGTAAGCAGCAACTACTCGAAAATTTCAATACTATAAGCAAAAGTCATCCTGGTGTGGTGGTATGTGCCTATGAACACTTGTACCGCACGAGAGATCGTGAGTTCGTATCGCAGCATTTAGCGGATCTTCATAATTTATGTTGAAAGTTATTTCGACATCAAATTTACGTATTTATTCCTAACTTCTTATTCAATAACTATAATAATAATTAAAAAAGAAAAACTAAAACTAGAAACTTAAATATCATATAGTCCTACTCATTCAATTGATATCTGAATTTGTATTTCTATTAAGATTCTAATTGATATTTAAATAGTGCTTAATTGGATTATCCCCAATACTCTTTAAACAACTTTTAATTTATAAAAAATCGTAATGCCACTCACACGCAGCATGTCTGCTGCACGCCGTGATGAGGCTAAACTAGATAATATCTTGAGAAAACTTGATCTGACTTTGAAGGAATTGGATACATCCAAAACGCTGGTTGAACAGTTGCACAAAGAAAGAGAGGACAATGAGAAGGAACTACTGGATAGTTTAAATAAACACGATTTATTAAAAAAGCAGATGGCTGATCTGCACACAGAACATAGGTTAGTGTTAGATGAGCGGGACAGATTGTATAATATTGTGGCTGGGTTTAGGGAGTGCAGCGATGAGTACGAGCAGGGCCTCAAGCGCATGTCAATCTTAGAGCAGGAACTGCAAGAAGCTCACCACCACATTAACAACCTTGAGGCTGAAAAACGTGACACTATAGTATCCCATACCCATAACTTGTTTGAGGAATTAGTCGGTAGTGTGCCCAGTCTTGTTTCTACTGAACCTAACTTGGAACCCACTATTACTATAGATTTAACAAAGGATGATACTTTTATAGCTCATAATTCTTATCCTAAGATGGGCAGAGTTGAGTGCAGTAGAAATAAACTTAAGAAATATGTAAAAATTAATAGATACATAAGAAAAACTCAAAATTTGATTAAAAGACAAAAATGTATGCATAAAAAAGTAAAATATATTAATGAGAGAAGGCAATTAGGTGATGAACTTGATATGTATTCTTTAATAATTGAAAATAACATATCTGAGTACAATAGTAACATATTAATGTTAGAAACGGAGATCAATAATTTAAAGAATTCGCTAGACATAATGACCAACAAATATTGTAATGTTAAAAGTGAGTATCAGGAATACATTCTGGCCATGAAGGATCTGATGAGTACAAATTCTATATTGGCATCAAAAGACAATTTACTCAGTCCTCAGCCAGTTTGTAAGTCCTCGCTAACTTCACACAAAAGTCCTTCACATGAGCCAAATAAGAAACCCAGTAGCTCCTTCACCGAACAAACTAATAAACAAAATAATGTACAATCTCAAATAGTGATGTTTTGTGATGAATTGGGGGAATCAATGGGCCAGCTATTAAGTTCATATTTAGAACACACAGTAATTAACTATTGTATGCCGGGCTTAAGTTACTGTACCATTATTGAAAAAATTAAGAATCATAGTTTAAACAGCAGCGGTACACTTTTAATTTTAGTGGGAGACAGGGGAAATGCAGACAGAAATGCTCTTATGAATTGTTTTGAATCATTGAGCTTATTAAATGTTAAAAATATAATTTTATTCACACTTCCATATAGCCGTAGTTTGTCACAGGCAGAAAACAATATTAGATATAAGCTCAATCAAACATTACATACATTGACATTTCATAATTCAAATAAATTTCATTTAATTGACATAAACTTATATTTAGAAAATAAATTATTATTGACAAAAGATAAATTCTATTTGAATAGATATTTTAAGAGACAGATAGCATCTTCGCTATCATATTATATTAAATACTCAGCCAAGAATTTGGCTAACCAACCTGCTTTTATTGATCAGATAAATGACAATGTTTGTCTTGCGACCTTGGAATCTGTTCCAAATAAGAGTGACAGTCATTTAAATTTAATTCTAGGACAATAGAGGAAATCTCTAGCAATTTAATTTTAGGGACAAAGGAAAAGTCTATGTTCATGAATATTATTCATCAAAATATTGAGGGCTTTTCTGGCAAAGAGTTAGAACTAGAATTATTTTTAAATATAATGCATATTCATGTACTTTGTGTAACTGAACACTGGTTAAAAAAACATGAACTATTAATTAATATTGACAATTATAAAATCATTAGTTCGTTTACTAGAGATACCGCTATAAGAGGTGGGTCACTCATTTTAATTAATGACAAATTAAAATCTAAAGAAAGAAAAGATATTGTAGCACTCTCAAGTGAGCGAAATATTGAAATATCATGTGCAGAGCTTGATCAATATATTATTATTAGCGTCTATCGGCCTCCTTCCGGAGATTGCCACCTATTTGAATCGATTATGGAAGAAACCCTAAAAAAGGCATGTAAATGTAAGAAGAGGGTAGTTGTATGTGGCGATTTTAAGTTGATATCTTAGAAAACTCTCAGAATGCGTTAAGGTTCCTCAATCTTTTTAAATCTTTTAACTTGCAAAATCTTTTTTGTGAACCAACTCGCACCACATCCACAACAGCTACCTGCTTGGATAATATTTTTACTGACAGCGATGTAAACGACAAATCTATAATAAAGTTCATAAAATCAGATCATGTAGGTCAGTTTGCTAGATTTGAGCACCAACATGTTCCATTGCCTAAAAATATTGTATGTAGACCAATCACAACATATCGTTTAGAAAAATTTAAAGAAAATATTTACAATAAGGTACCTCTTTTGGAGCCAAATACTGCTGATAACCCGAATGATCTATACGGAGATTTGTTCGGAGTAATCAAATACGAATTTAATAACATTTTCATAAAAAAAACAATTAATACTAATCAACTCAAAATTAAATTTAGTGATTGGGCTACACCTGGAATTTATAAGAGTAGAAAGAAATTGTACGAATTATACGAGACAAAGGCATGTACAAATGATCCACAAATCATTGAACATACTAAAAAGTACTCAAAAATGTTTAAGAAAGTCTGTTCAATGGCCAAATCTAATTATATCCGGGCCAAAATACAAAAATCTGATAACAAAATTAAGGCAACATGGAATGTTATCAACAAAGAAACCTGTAAAACAAGGTCACGTGATCGATCCTACGAATTAGAAATAGATGATAAACACATCAATACTGATGCTGAAGTGGCCAATGCATTTGAATCTTATTTCACAAATGCTCCAATTACCACTACTAGTAAACTAAAATCTTCAAAAACCGAAGCTGCTTCTCTTCTTGAATCTTGCGTTGATAAATGTAGTGTTAACTTTGATTTTCAGTATATTGACACCGCAACCGTACTTAAAACTTTTAAGCAACTAAATATAAAAAAGACTGAGGATCTTTGGGGCATTTCAACCAATATAATAAAATCAGTAATGCCCGCTATTGCCCCTTATCTTGCATTCATATTTAACCAATGTATCGATGATAAACAGTTTCCCACACTCATGAAGTACAGTAAAATCATTCCATTATTCAAAGCAGGGGACAAAAGTGATCCATCAAATTTTCGGCCCATCTCTATACTCCCAGCACTCAGCAAAATTTGTGAAAAAATTATATTTAATCAACTGCTTTCACATTTCACTTATAATAAGTTACTTCATGAGAAACAGTTCGGTTTCACTAAAGGCAGAAACACGACGGATGCAGGAGTTGAACTCGTTAAACATATATTTGATGCATGGGACAAGAAGCAGGATGCCATCGGTATTTTTTGTGATCTATCAAAAGCTTTTGATTGTGTTGATCATGAGACTTTGTTATTAAAATTAGATTATTACGGTGTTTCTAACAGCTCACTTAGCTTACTTAAATCTTACCTCACTGGTAGAGTACAAAAAGTCAATATTAATGACACTAACTCATCTGGCGCCCCATTAGTCATGGGAGTACCCCAGGGCTCGATATTAGGACCCCTTTTATTCTTGATATATGTAAATGATCTTCCTCACTTCACTAAAAATCTTTGTGAAATAGTGTTATTTGCTGATGACACATCATTAATTTTTAAAACTGATAGACATAAAGAATTACTTGACGATGTGAATAACACCCTTTCTAAAATAGTGCATTGGTTCACAAGTAACAACTTGCTGCTCAATGCGAAGAAAACGAAATGTGTAAAGTTTACTATGCCTAATGTAAGACAGATAGATACTCATATTACAATGAACGATGAATCTGTTCAAATAGTCGATACCACAGTTTTTCTTGGAATGACTCTAGATAGTAAACTGCAATGGGGTTCTCATATCTCAGCCTTGGCAGGAAGACTTAGCTCAGCTGCCTATGCGGTTAGAAAAATAAGGTCACTGACTGATGAGAAAACGGCACGATTAGTTTATTTTAGCTACTTTCATAGCGTTATGTCGTATGGTCTGATGCTGTGGGGCTCAGCTGCCGATATTGAGACTATTTTCATATTACAGAAACGAGCGATACGAGCTATATATAGCCTCAGACCCCGCGACTCGCTGAGAGAACTATTTAAAGAAATTAATATTTTAACAGTTGCTTGCCAATACATTTACGATAATGTCTTATATGTACGCAAGAACCTAGATCTCTTCAAAAAAAACTCTGACGTACACAATTATAATACGAGAAATAAAAATAAACTTGTAGTGCCAAAACTCAGACTTCATAAGGTTGGTAATTCGTTTGTAGGTAACAGTATAAAAATGTTTAATAAAATTCCTCAGGACCTGGTTGACATGCCACTAAATAAGTTTAAAATAGAAATAAAAAAGTGTTTAATGAAAAAAGGATATTATAAAGTAGACGAATACCTCAAAGATAAAAATCCATGGTCTTCCTAATCTTTTTGCTTGCTCGCACAATATAAATCAGTTAAAAAAAAAACACATTGTTTAAAAAAAAAAAGAAAGGATATATAAAACTGTTCACTGAGTTTATTTAATAGTAATTTTAAACCAACTTACCGAACCAGCGAAAGAATCATTTTCAAATTATTTATTTACTTTATTTAATATTATATTAATTGTTTCTTGACATGATTGTAAAATTTTGACGTTCATATGTGCTCTTTATGTGCCTAAACTGAATAAATGAAATTGATTGATTGATTGATTGATTGATCTAATCTCGCTCAGACTGACGTCCGGGATATCTTCTGAATAGAGTCGGATGAGACTCGCTCTTGGATCGTTACTCACACTTGCGTGTGGCTCCAACGATGACGTGTACAGCTGCCCATAAAACCTCTCAATCTCACTCAAAATCTCAGGTATCCCGGAAACGATGCTGCCACACTCTGTCTTCAGCTTGGACAGTTGGCTCTTTCTAACAGACAGATCTCTGGCAAAGACTTTGGAGCCTTGGTTCCGCTCGATCGCTTCTTCAATACGAGCTGTATTGAAGTTGCGTAAGTCCCGCCGCATGCATTTGGAGATCTGACTGTTCAGTTGCCTGTATGCTGTCAAGTCTGTTGAAGAATGTAGTTTCATCTCCCGTCTAACAGCCATGAGATTAAGAGTGTGATCGGAGAGTTTTTGTGTTCTTCTGCGGCGGGTCTTGCAGAACTTAGCTCCGACCGCATGGACAGTTTCCACGAGCTTCTCATTCATATCGTCCACTTCATTGCAGTCTTCTAGGCACTGAAAACGGTTTTGTAACTCGAGCTGAAAGGTTTCGGGACTTTGGAACAGAGCACGAGGGGGAGGGAGCGTTGACTTCATTAGACGAGATCTCTCCAACTTAACGTTTAGGTTCAGTATGCCTCTAACCATTCCGTGATCGCTACCACTTTTCACCCTCGCGATCACGGAGACATCACTGAACACTTGTCGTCTGGTCGTCATAATGAAGTCAATCTCATTTTTTGTCGAACCGTCGGGGCTTGCCCAGATCCACTTCCTGTGGGGCCGCTTCTGGAAGAAAGAGTTCATCATAAAGAGTCCCTCTTTCACCACGAAGTCAGCCAGCTGCTGGCCCCTAGGGTTCCGTTGAACTAATCAAAATTTCCCTACTTTCAGCTCACCGTTCTCTCTTGTGCCTAGTTTTGCATTGAAGTCTCCCATTAACACCGTATATTGGGTTTTGGAGGAATGCATGGCTCTAGAGATATCCTCATACATTTCCTCCACCTCCTCATCGGGGTGTGCCGAGGTTGTTGCGTAAACCTGTATGACCTTCAGCGAATACCGTTTGGTGATTCTGAGTATAAGGTACGCAACCCTCGTCGACACACTCCCGATCTTTACAACGTTGTTAACGAGAGACTTGTGGACGAAAAATCCGACACCTCCTTGGGACCGATTGTCGCCCTCCCGGTGATAAAGCAAGTTGCCGGATTCGAGGATTACCGTGTCCTCCCCCTCTCTTCGGACTTCGGATAATCCTATAATATGCTAGCGCAACTTGTCTATCACTTCTTCCAGCTCCACGATCTTCTCGTCAGTCCTCAGGGTGCGTGCGTTTTACGTTGCCAGGTCGAGTCGTCTAAGGTGGCAACCGAACCTCCACCGGAGATTCTTAGCACCCCCTGCCCCGCCGTTACCATGGTCGCCACCGTAGCCAGGAATAGCGGGGCCGCCGGGGACTGGGGGCCGTCTGTTTGTTGCTTTAGTCATTGGGGGGTCATGGGGGTCATTGCCATAGTTGCCACGCTTGGCGAGCGGGTTGGCAACCGCAGTTTTTTTATTGAAATTTTGGCTATTATCAGGAAGATGCTGCTGCCCATCTCCTGCCTGTTTCCCTTTGTCGCCTTTTACGACACCCACTGGAGGATATGGGGTAGTGGATATTCTTGACCGCCACTACACGGCAAAAACTATAAGTACCTACTAAAAAATAAGCGAAAGTGGTAAGTAAGAAAGATCACAGAATACTAGCGTGAAATAGCAGCTAAATGCTTCTGTGTTCCGTATGGTGGGTGTAAAGAACCGGAAACCCTTTTCACAGGGGACGCGGCATTCCACCTTAGTCCTTGTAACGCATTTGCATTTTGATTCTTAATTGAGGATAGACGTAAATGTCTGTAGTTCCACAGCATCTACTTACTATCAGGTGAACTATGTGCTCGTTTGTCACCCTTATACTTTTTTATATAGGATAAGGGTGACAATCGAGCACACAGTCCACCTTATAGTAAGTGGTTGCTGTGGCCCATAGACATCTACATTTATCCTTGTTTGCGAACCAAAATGCAGATGCGTTGATACCCGTGAGGTCTAAGATGGAATGCCTCTTTTCCAGTAAAAAAGGTCTCCGGTTCTCTACACTCACCATACGAAACACAGCAGTGTTAAGCTGCTATTTGACGCTGGTATTCTGTGAGTGCGTGGTCCTTCCCTGGTCGAGCCGACCCATTCGTGCTACAACTATACTACTAATATAGCTGCAGCATGGCTCTACGACGTACAAAATATATATATATATACTATACAAAAATGCATCTTTTTGTCACCAAACAACGTTTACACGTGCATCAAAGCTCACCAAGTTTTATCGTAATAGAAGATCGTATCGAATTGAAGACGAACAAACAAAAAAACAAATGTTCATTTTTAGTTTATAAGTATTCTTCGCGTACATAGCAACTCCCCAATGTCAAATAATATTTGCCAAAGTTCCATCGTAATCGAATGAATGATACAAGAACGCATACAATAGTTGCACTATACTATAAAATAGTTACACTACAAACTAAAAAACAATAAAAATAATACAAATTTGTACGAGTAAGTCTTTACTAAAGAATCAGTATGTAATAGATAGTATTTAATAATATCTCATGTGGCATACTAAAAACCGCCGCCATGTCGCCCCTTCATACCCCGTTGCGCCCCGCACACCCCGCACACCGGCAGCAGATCGACGACCAATCAGCGTGCAGCATCGTCGTGCGACGCTACTCACAGGCTAAGACGCTCTCTTGCGGCACATAAGAAGGGAGTTTTGGTCTGTGAGCTGTTCATTTCGGAAGCGGCACTCGAAGGCAACAAGAGAAGAAACCTCAAGAGAAACCATCAAGAGAGAAGAATCTATACTCCATTGAAGACTCCCTTTGTGTTTATAGTTAATTAGTGAAAGCCGCATTATAAATAGTTTAATACAATATAGTCTACAGTACCATCTTTTCTTTAAGCAGTCCCCTAGCGTAATATCAGTTCAGTAATCAATCAATACAGTCCACTAGCTCCAGTAAATAAATACAGTCCACTTCGATCCCTTATATTCTTGGTCCATCGTCGCCGGATTCAAGCCAGAAGATTCAAGCCAGAAAATTCAAGCCAGAAGAAAGAAGGTAATTACAGAAGAAAGAAGGTAATTACAGAAGAAAGAAGATAATTACAGAAGAAAGAAGGTAATTACAGAAGAGAGAAGATCATTACAGAAGATCTTCAAGGAAGAAAGAAGTTCTTCGACGAAGAGAGAAGATCGTCGCTACTAACTTCTTCTCTGTTTCTTACGACTACGTCACATACGTCATAATATTATCTGTTTCCAGACAATTCTTGTTTCTTAAACCGCGTTTTCGCGGCCAGGTGGTTGCTCCCTAACGGTGCCAAACTGTGACCGTCTGGTAACGCCCTTGTAGCGGAAACGGCGTTAAATACGTGCGTCTTTTTGAAGACGATCGGAGGTCGCAACGTGGGACGTCATGAGGAAGACACGAAGCCAGAAGACACGGAATGACGACGAAACGCCGGTAGGAATGCGGATATTCGAAGAAGCACCCGCGTCCCCGTCCGATTTTTTTTTTTATAGGATAAGGGTGAAAAACGAGCACACAGTCCACCTGATGGTAAGTGGTTGCTGCGGCCCATAGACATCTACATCTATCCTCTGTTACAGATCAAAATGCAGATGCGTTTTCACCCGTGAGGACTAGGATGGAATGCCTCATTTCCAGTAAAAAGGGCCTCCGGCCACCTGCACTCACCAAGCGAAACGCAGAGGTAAACCTCTACTTCACGCTGGTATTCTGTGAGGTCGTGGTACCACCCCGGTTCGAGCCGGCCCATCCATGAGACAGCAAAAGCTGCCGCCTGGCTCTACCACTGTTAAAAATTACCGATTATCTCGCGTTGGCACAAGCGCCCTCCGCCGCGCCCCAGGCCCCGCTCGCGCCAGCATCTACGCCCGCGCCCGCGCCCCCGCCGCCGCGTCCCGCTATGTCCGTGTCTACGACCGATCGTTTGGGAGAGGTTAGCACATCCGCGCCGCGCACAGAAACACTCGCCGCGATTATAGAAGATCTTCCGACAATAGAAACTAGTTCGATAGTACGTACCGTCGCGCCGGCAAACGTTGTACATAGACCCGCTCCCCGCGCCCCGTCGGTCCATTCAGTCCGTTCAGCCCGATCGACAGTTAGCGCGATAGCAAAATTAAAGCAAATCGAGTATAATGCCGCGAAGAAACTAGCTGCAATTAGAAGGAAGCAATTGCAACTCGAAGAAGATCTTATCAAGAAAAATACGCTACGGACGTCGCTCAACTGCAGGAAGAATCAGATAGGGAAAGTCAAAACGACGACAATTTAGTAGAAAATAGGGTACGCGTTGATAGGTGGTTAGAGAACGTAGAGACTGTGCGGGGGGAGCCGCCCTACCGCCCGTCTCAGCCCGCGCCCCGCATCGAGATAGAGCAAGCTCCACCGGATAGGGGAATCGGTTACGACCACGCTGAAGATGCCCAGGGGAGGACGGTAGCGAATGATGTTCAACCGCGCCGCGTAGATACGATACAGAGGGACAATGGAGTCGCCGTAGAAATGAACCAGGTGGATCGCCGTGTACGGGTTACGTCGCCGTCGCGCGTTCAACGCCACACTATCGCCTATACATAGATCGTCACATCGCCACGCGGATCGTAGATCACCGTCGCCGTGTAAGGATGTAGGTATACATAGATCGCCATCGCCACATCGCCACGCGGATCGTAGATTTTCGTCGCCGTGTTACAAGGATGTAGGTGTACATAGGTCGCTAGCGCCACAGCGTAGGCTAGAGGGAGATAGGGATAGAGATAGGTCGCTTACTCCGCGAGGGAAAGAGAGGGGTATAGAACGACTAGCGGAAGCTTTAGAAAGTATGATTAGAGTCAGGCCCGCCGCCGCGAAGCAAACGCAGGACTTGCCTATTTTTAACGGTTCGGCCGCGGAATGGTTAGCGTTTAAAGCCGCGATGAAAGAATCCACGCGTTTATATGGATTCACAAATACGGAAAATATGGCAAGGTTGAGGAATTGTTTACGTGGTGAGGCTAGGGACGTAGTATCGGCACCGCTGTTTACCGCAAAGGATCCAGCAGATATTATGCGAACACTGGAGCAGTGTTTCGGCCGCCCGGAAGTAATTATAGATCGTGCGTTAGAGGAATTAAAACGCCTTCCGCGCCCGGGTCAAACCGCTCAGGAATTAAATTCGTTCGCTATTAAGTTACAGAATATAGTGTGTATTATGCAGAACGTCGACGGCAAAGGATATTTACAAAATCCGATGCTAACTAGGGAGGTCACTAGCAAACTTAGCCCTCACTTACGGTCGCGTTGGTGCGATTATGCGGAGCACTACGGAAGTGCGGACAAACCGGACATCGTCACGCTATCCCGGTTTATGATGAGAGAGGCTGAACGTGCGTTAAGTCATACCTATACGTCCGTAGCGCCGACTAAGGAATCGCCCGTAAGACGAGACGCGCCGCCGTCGAAAAGAGTTATATTGATACGCCGCGTAGAGGATAGGGCCCGCGACGTAAAGACGTTCACCGCCCAGGAGGACACCGATAGTGCCTCATGTATGTGTTGCGGGGGTGAACACTCAATCGCAAAATGTAGGAAGCTAGCGCAAATGGGTTTGTACGACCGGTGGAAGTGGGTTAAGGAAGATGGGGTGTGTTTTAGGTGTTTAAACAGCAAACACCGACGCTTTAGATGTAAAGCTAGGAAATGCGGCGACGACGGCTGCAACGCCCCCACCATGCCTTCCTTCACGCCCGCACGGCCCGCGCACCTGAAACATCGGCAAAACCGGATGAGACCGTGCTCGTCGCGTCGAATGTTAATAGTAGTGCGTCCGTTTTATTGAAAGTGTGCCCCATTACCGAACGCGGACCGCGTGGAAAGGAAGTAGATACGTATGCGCTACTTGACGACGGCTCTACTATTTCGTTAATCGACGACGACTTAGCTCGCGAGTTAGGAGCGGAAGGACCGACGAAGCCGCTTAACATTCGAGGCATGAATAACAGTCAACGCGAGGCCGATAGTAAATTAGTTAGTATAGGCATACGTGGCAAGACGCGCAGTGAGGTGAATAATATAAGTGCGCGGACAATAGCAAATTTAAAGGTAGGTTCGCAGTCTGTGAGTAGGGAGTGCTTACGGTTAAAGCACTTACGCGACCTACCGAGTTCGGTTTGTTTCGACGACGCGAAGCCGAGATTATTATTAGGCGCCGACAACTGGCATTTAATAATCACCCGTAATTTGAGAATAGGACGTCGAAGGCAGCCTATAGCTGCACGTACGTTATTAGGGTGGGTAATACAGGGAACCGTGCCGCGGTTAACGTGTAGGGAAGACGGCGAGACCGTATTACACGTCGTAAGCACTAGCGGACGGTCAGATAGGAACATCCGAACGTTTGCCAGTCAGGACGAGGAGCTAACGGAACTCCTCAAACGGCAGTACGAGATAGATTCTATAGGTATCTCGCTAAAGAGTAGGCCGCGACGGGAAGAGGAGCGCGCTGTCGACATATTCCAGCGCACCGTCAAGAAGGTTGGCGAGCAATACCAAGTTGGACTGCCATGGATGGACGACAATGTGCGGATGCCACCTAGCTATGAAATGGCAGCTCGAAGACTACGGACGATTGAAAGAAAAATGGACCAGTCGCCGGAGTTTCGGGACGCCTATACAGCCCAGATAGACAACCTCCTGGCAAAAGGATACGCAAGGGAAGCCAAAGGGAAAGAGAGAGGGAGGACCCCTAGAGCTGGTACCTGCCACACTTCGCAGTACGGAACCCGAACAAGCTGGGGAAGACAAGAGTAGTGTTCGACGCGGCAGCGCGCGCATCCGGTAGATGTCTTAATGACTATTTACTCGACGGCCCTGACTTATTACGGAACTTACCGGGCATACTGTTTAGGTTTAGGGAAAATGAGATAGCCGTGTTCGCGGATATTAGGGAAATGTTCTTGCGTGTAAAAATCGACCGTCGCGACCAACCCGCGCAATTGTTTCTCTGGCGAGGAAATGAGCGATCCAGCCCACCGCGGGAGCACGTTATGACGTCTATGATTTTCGGCGCGAGGAGCTCGCCGTTTCTCGCACATAGTGTTAGAGATCATAACGCACGTGCACACGCAGAAACACATCCGTTGGCGCTTAACGCTATCGTGCGTAGTCATTATATAGACGACTATTTAGACAGTTATGCAACGGTAGAGGAAGCGGTAAATACGGCAAGGCAGGTTACGGAAGTGCACCAGAAGGCCGGTTTCACCTTAGCAGGCTGGAATTCTAACCACGCAGCCCTATTGGAAGACAAGCCGGAGGAACTATTGGCGAGCAAGCCTAAGGAAGTAGGCTTAAGGCAAGACAGCCCAGGCAGAACCCTAGGGTTGTTATGGATGGCCGACGAAGACGCCCTAACATTCAACACCTCTATGAATAGGGTGCCGCAGGAAGTAAAGGCGCTACAGCGACCACCGACCAAGAGGGAAGCATTAAGCGCAGTCATGTCTGTGTTTGACCCGCTCGGACTGCTTAGCTACCTCACCATCACCGCCAAGATCTTGCTACAAGACCTATGGCGAATGAGGAAGTTCGGATGGGATGATGAACTACCCGCCGTGGCAGCGGATGAGTTCCAGAGGTGGCTGCGAGTCGTCGAGGAGGTGTCACGACTGCGACTGCCTAGGTGCTATGCTCCTACGGGGGGAGTGGTAGAGCGTCAACTTCACGTTTTTAACGACGCAAGTGAACGTGTGTACGCATCCGCGGCATATTGGCGTATACGATATCGCGACGGAACGGTTAGGGTACGATTAGTGGCGGCCAAGGCGAAAGTCGCCCCGATTAAGGCGCAAAGCATACCGCGATTAGAGTTGCAGGCGAATTTAATAGGCGCGCGACTCGCGGAATTCGTGCAAGGCGAGCACAGAGTGGTAGCCGATAAGGTAGTGTATTGGACAGACTCCACTACTGCTCTCCACTGGATACAAAATGATACGGCGCGTTACACCCCATACGTGGCTCATAGGTTAGGGGAGATGGCGGAAAAAACGTCACCCGAGCAATGAAGGTGGATACGGACTGCAGAAAACATCGCAGACCAGGCGACGCGCGTGAACTACGTAAGCAAGGAAGAAAGTGACAGATGGTTCACAGGACCACCATTCCTTTACGAAGACGAAGACAGATGGCCTCGCCGTCAGGAAGAGAAGGCAGGGGATGATGAAGAATTGGAGGAAATCGTGGCGCACCAGAGCGACACCAAGGACGCTCCACACCTGCCATACATAGAAAGATTCTCTTCCTACGAGAGATTGATCAGGGCCACTGCACGAGTACTACAGTTCGTCGATGCCATACGAGAAAGGGCGCACGGACTGACATTGCAGCACATCCAGAGAGCAGAGCGGATGTGCATAGAACACAGCCAACATGAAAGCTTCGCTGAAGACATCAGTCGACTTCAGCGGGGGAAGAACCTGGCAACCGGCAGCGCGCTAAGGAAGCTCGACCCCATATTGAAAGATGGCGTACTACGAGCCAGAGGAAGTATCGACGCAGCCGACGTGGACAGCCAGATGAAGAGGCCCATCATATTAAACGGACGCCACCATTTCGTGAAGCTGCTTGTGAAAAAGGCGCATCAGGAAGCAAGCCACGCCAACATGGAGAGGGTGGTCAACGACCTACGCACCAGATATCATATCCTCCGATTACGACCAACAGTACGAGAAGTGGAGCGGAAATGTCTGCGATGCAAGGTACGCAAGGCGACACCACGGCCAGCGGTTATAGGAGACCTACCACCTAAACGATAAGGGGCATTCGCGCGAACATTCACCTACACCGGAATCGATTATTTTGGGCCTATAACAGTTACGATAGGACGTCGGCATGAAAAACGGTGGGTAGCGTTATTCACCTGTTTAACGACGCGCGCGGTGCATTTAGAATTAGTATACGACGGACTCGGCGATATCGGCATTGCGGCGCATGGCGGCTAGGCGTCATACTACATACTACATATAGGCCACGGGTCATATACTCGGACAATGGGACAAATTTTCATGGGGCAAATACCAAACTGCAACGGGCGATGGAAGAGTGGACACCGCAGCTGAAGGACTACGCGCTGACTCGGCGGACAGATTGGAAATTCATCGCACCGGGCGCGCCAAACCAGGGAGGCGCATGGGAGCGTCTCGTGCGCTCAGTGAAGACCGCACTCGAAGCCACTCTGCATCAGAAGAGCCCACGGGAGGAGACGTTAGCGACGCTCCTGACAGAAGCCGAAAACAAGGTAAACTCTCGACCGTTGACGCACGTACCGGTCGATATCAACGACGAAGAGGCGCTGACACCCAACCACTTCCTGCTGTTGGGACCATCGAGCCTACCAGTCACCGCGCCGTGCACACCTAGTGATCGTCGGGCGTGGAGAGCGGCGCAAGGACTCGCCGATGAATACTGGAGGCGTTGGGTTAAAGAGTACCTGCCGACGCTGGTTGCGCGCGGGGACTCCCGAGATGCTCAGCAGCGCCAAATCCAGGAAGAAGACCTCGTCGTGGTTGCAGATGGCAACCTACCCAGAAACGTGTGGCCGCAGGGAATCGTGATGAAGACCTTTCCCGGACCGGACGGCGTGGTGCGCAACGTCGAGGTGAGAACCAGGGGCGGAGTGCTGCGGCGGCCCGTCCGGAAGTTAGCCGTCCTCCCGAAGGAAGCTTAGGCTCGTAGGCTACGCCAGGGGGAGGATGTTGCGGACGGCAAGGGAACCGCCGCCCCGTCACCCCTTCATACCCTGTTGCGCCTCGCACACCCCGCACACCGGCAACAGATCGACGACCAATCAGCGTGCAGCATCGTCGTGCGACGCTACTCACAGGCTAAGACGCTCTCTTGCGGCACATAAGAAGGGCGTTTTGGTCTGTGAGCTGTTCATTTCGGAAGCGGCACTCAAAGACAACGAGAGAAGAAACCTCAAGAGAAACCATCAAGAGAGAAGAATCTATACTCCATTGAAGACTCCCTTTGTGTATATACATAGTCAAGTCATAAGTATTGTCACACAGTAAAAACATTTCTTTTAGCATGCTGGCCACAAAAAAGTTTAGTGAATTAGAATTTCGAATTGTTCATGAAAATAAAACTGTCTACTTTTTAGAATTTTACTCATTTTTAAATATGGAGTGGACGCTTAAGGAATACCGTGTTGCAGTTATTGCGTTGCATCGTTGCGGTTACGCGCCAATTCAAATTTTTGACATACTGAAAAATGTGAATATAACCAAAAGATTCGTTTATCGTACCGTCAAACGATACAACGAAGACTCTAGTGTAGATGACAGGTCAAGAAGTGGTCGCCTTCGGTCTGTTAGGACTCCAGCATCACTGCTGGAGTCCTAACAAAAGCTGTGAAAGCGCGAATTTCATAGAAATCCCAAACGTGAGCAGAAACTGTTGGCCCTTCAGATGGGGTTAAGCAAAACCACGGTGAAAAGGTAAATGAAGAATTAGGGCTTCAGGCATATCGAAGAAAAACAGAACATCGTTTGAATGCTCGTCTAATGGACCTGAGACTGAAGAGATGCCGCGCTTTGTTGAAGCGGTACGCGAGAAAAAATATCGGGAAATTCTTTTTTCGGATGAAAAAATTTTTTACCGTAGAAGAGAGCTACAACAAACAAAATGATAAGGTGTACGCACACAGTAGTGAAGAAGCGTGCAACCGTATTCCGTGTGTCCAACGAGGTGATTTACCATCCTCGCTCATAGTATGGTTGGGAGTTAACAGTCTTATTGGGGCTTAACAGAGGTACATTTTTTTGAGAAAGGTGTAAAAACGAATGCAGTTGTGTATCAAAATACAGTCCTGACGATCCTTGTGGAACCTGTTTCTCATACCATGTTCAATAACAGGCACTGAGTTTTCCAACAAGATTCAGCGCCAGCTCATAGAGCGAAGAGCACACAAGACTGGCTGGCGGCGCGTGAAATCGACTTCATCCGGCACGAAGACTGGCCCTCCTCCAGTCCAGATTTGAATCCGTTAGATTACAAGATATGGCAACACTTGTAGAAAAAGGCGTGCTCAAAGCCTCATCCCAATTTGGAGTCACTCAAGACATCCTGGATTAAGGCAGCCGTCGATATTGACATGGACTTCGTTCGTGCTGCGATAGACGACTGGCCGCGCAGTTTGAAGGCCTGTATTCAAAATCACGGAAGTCATATTGAATAAACTTTAGTGTCATAAGAATCTATGTTTTGTTAAGTTTATTTTGGTATATAAATGGTTACATAATGAATAAACTTATTTCAATTATTTTATATTAAACATGTGACAGAATTTATGACCTAACTTGGTAGTTAATTAGTGAAAGCCGCATTGTAAATAGTTTAATACAATATAGTCTACAGTACCATCTTTTGTTTAAGCAGTCCCCTAGCATAATGTCAGTTCAGTAATCAATCACAGTCCACAAGTCCAGTAAATAAATACAGTCCACTTCGATCCCTTATAGATGGAGTTCGTCTGTCTCTCTGCTTGCGTGTTGGCGGACTTCACACTTTCTCACAATATTTTATTACTTAGACATGTAGGATTTCTCGCGATGTTATCCTTCACCGCCGAGAACGTGGAAAAACAGCGCTTAAAATTCTATTAATATCTTTGTAGGTGCCGGAGGGGATTGAACCCAGGTTGCTCGCGTACTGTGAAATATACATTCCACGGGTCGGTGGTGACCTATATTATTTGTCAGTATTCAGTCATTTATAGTAAATTGTACTAGAATAGAATAGAATAAAATAGAATAGAATAATTTTTAATTCAATATTGATTATTACATAATTCTTATTGAAAGTCATTTTTTTATTTACCACTGGTATCGGAAAATACCTCTGTCCTGGGAAGAACCAGCAAGAAACCCAGCGGGATTTTTTTTTCAAACATCACTTCACAATAATTTCGTTTATACAATTTTAAATGATTTTTCATAGAACCAGCATGGTGGCGATCACCTTATTCCCAGGGGTTATTTTTATTCATGTATTCCTTGATATTATAATAACCCTTTTTGTACAGTTTCTCTTTAATAAAACTTTTAAACTTGTTTATTGACAAACTTTGAATATGTTCTGGGATTTTGTTGTAAAAGCGTATACAATGCCCCATAAATGAATTACTGATTCTGTGGAGTCTAATAACTGGTTTTTTTTTATAGGATAAGGGTGACAAACGAGCAAATAGTCCACCTGATGGTAAGTGGTTGCTGCGGCCCATAGACATCTACATCTATCCTCAATTACAATTCAAAATGTAGATGCGTTGTCACCCGTGAGGACTAAGATGGAATGCCTCACTTCCAGTAAAAAGGGCCTCCGGCCACCTGCACTCACCAAGCGAAACGCAGAGGTAAACCTCTACTTCACGCTGGTTTTCTGTGAGGTCGTGGTACTACCCCGGTTCGAGCCGGCCCATCCGTGTGACAGCAAAAGCTGCCGCGTGGCACCACCACTGTTAACAAGCCTATGTTTGTTCCTAGTGTTTTTATGTACATACATTACATTTTCATAAATATATTGCGATGCCAAAGTTAATATGTTTATTTCTTTAAATTTTTGTCTGGGGAACTCTATACAATTTAGATTATAAATCGCTCGTACGGCTCTCTTTTGCAAAACAAATATAGCTTCAATATCAGTCGCATTACCCCATAGCAAAATTCCATAAGACATTACGCTATGAAAGTAACTAAAATACACTAACCTAGCTGTCTCAACATCTGTGAGACTTCTAATCTTTCTTACAGCATATGCTGCAGAACTAAGTCTGCTTGCTAATTTAGATATATGGGGGCCCCATTGAAGTTTCGCGTCAATAGTAATACCGAGAAAAACAGTGGTATCCACAAGACTCAACTCCTCCCTATTTAACAGCACATTGGTATTCGAATGTTTTACATTAGGTATTGTAAATTTAATACACTTTGTCTTATTGCCGTTTAAGAGCATGTTGTTGGCGTTAAACCAATGTACTAATTTCGATAGAGCATTATTTACATCGTCATAATTAATTAACTGCCGTTTGAGTTTGAAAATTAAAGAGGTATCGTCAGCAAATAATACTATATCGTGATTGTCCCCTACAAGATAAGGTAAGTCATTAATATAGATTAAAAACAGGAATGGGCCAAGAATCGAGCTCTGAGGAACGCCCATTGATACTACCGATCCGGAGGAACCTTTACCATTGATCACGACTTTTTGAATTCTGTTACTTAAATATGAAGTAATAAGTCTAAGCTCCAAATTTTTTACACCGTAATGTTGTAGTTTCCTGATTAATGTCTCATGATGAACACAATCGAAAGCCTTGGAAAGATCACAGAAAATACCTAAGGCATCTTGTCAATTCTCCCAGGCATTAAAAATATACTTCATAAGCTCAACACCAGCGTCCGACGTCGAGCGACCCCTTGTAAAACCAAATTGGTTTTTATGAAGTAATTTATTTGTATTAAAAAAAATTAACAATTCATCCAAAATTATTTTTTCAAAAATTTTACTGAGAGTTGGTAGTACAGAAATAGGTCTAAAATTAGCGGGGTCCAATGTACTACCAGATTTAAATAAAGGTATTACTTTACTATACTTCATTAAATCAGGAAACACACCAGAATCGATACAAGTATTTAAAATAATAGCAAGATGAGGTGCAATTAAATCTATTATGGACGCAATAACTGTAACGGAAATCCCCCACAAATCTGCGGTCTTCTTTACATCAATGGTTTTGAAGTATTTTACAATATCTTGCGGTAATACTTTTTCAAATCTAAATTCTTTTAAACAGGTCTTAACATTCTGTTTGAGTAATGACTCGGCGACAGTTGGAGAAGTATTCAATGACTCTGTTGCCAAGATAGGAATATCAGTGAAATATTTCTCAAACACCGCTGTGACTTCTTGATTTTATTTTGTCAATTCATTATTAATTTTTAATTGTTAGTTTGAGTTACGAGGTTTCTCTTTACCGGTTTCGCTGTTAATTATACTCCACGTCATTTTAATTTTATTCTTAGCCGTCTTAATTTTGTTGCTAATATGTAACGATTTGGCTGTGGAGCAAACTCTTTTAAACATTTTAGAATAATTTTTGACATATTCTTTAAAAGCATCGGAAGGATTATATGATCTTTCATGGTAAAGGTCATATAACCTTCGTCTGCTTTTATGAATTCCTACTGTCGCCCACTCATTAAATGCCTTGCGACTGTTTCTGGAGGATGTTATAAAAGTAAATGTTTTTTTTTTAAATTCCATGCTTATAAGGGTAAATGATTCTCCATATAAATAGTCTGCATTGTTCTTATAAGAAAGCGATGGAAGGTTTTTTTACCATGTCACTTCTAAATCTCTGCAGGCGTTTTGCATTAATAGGAACAAACAAAATTTTCTCAATTTCCTGTTTTTTGTGCATATAAGGTAATGAAACCAGTTGTCCACAGTGATCTGAACTAAGTTTTTGAATTATTGATTTGTTGATTGGCACAACACCTGTAAAAATATTATCAATTCAAGTTACACTACACCCTGCAATTCGTGTAGCTTCAAAGAATAAATTATCAAGATTAAAGGATTTGAACAAAGAGCAAAATTTAATACTGATGGAAGAAGTTTCCAGGAGATTGACATTAAAGTCTCCACAAGAGATTTATTCTGTTTATTAAGCTTAATTAAAACTTCTTCCATAATTTTTTCAAAGGTATCATAATTTGAACATGGGGGTCTGTAAACACTGACAACAATAAGGTGCTCAAGCTCAACACATGCCATTTCTACAGTACGCTCAACAGAGAGGCTCACAATGTCTTTACGTTCTTTACATGATAAAGATTTATTAGCTAATATTAAGGAGCCACCAAGTAATTTAGTATCTCTATTGAATGAACTGACCACCTGGTATTACTGAAATTAAATATGGAGTTGTAATCTTTCAACCATTGTTCAGTAATACATAAAATATGAATAAGGTTACTACATACATACATACATACATAAACACTCACGCCTGTCACCCAGAGGGGTAGGCAGAGACTACGGACTTCCATTTGGCGCGATCCTGACACACTTATCTCGCTTTCTTTACATCCATATATCTACGCATACACGCTCGTCGGTTAAAGGTACTCCTAATCTGGCCCATTTTTAATGTATCGCCGATTTGTTCGATAAAACTTCGTCTAGGGCGCCCCTTCCCGACCCTGCTGTAAGGATACTATTTAAAAATAATTCAATTTCTAGTTCTTTGCCTAACATACCTTGTATATTTTGATGCACCAGGTTAATACAGTTTTTATTATTGCTATTTTGTGAAATTACACAGTTAAGTATTGTTGAATTGTATTCTAAGGTATTTAAATTATCTTTGCTAGAGATTACCTCTATTGTCTTATTATCTAATTTAAATTACTTGGAACTAATTCCAAATCATTTGTAAAATCATTTTTCTGCTCAAAAAAAGCAGGTGTTAAGGTAGCCAATAATTTGGCTGGGTTAAAATATAAATAATATGATAGCGTATTTGCTACCAGTCTCAAACTAAACTTTGATAGGTAATACCTATCTCTTGTCAAAAACTTCTTAGTTAAATTATTAATGTCAACTAAATGAAATTTATCATCATTATTCTTACAATTAAATGTCAAATTTAAGTTATTGTTACATGTCAAATTATGCATCATTAAATTTAAATTATATCTTAGTTTATTTTCCTGTGGCCTCCTCTATGGTTTCCTCTATGTAAGGCAATGTAAACAAGATAACTTTGACCACATTTATGTTATTGAGATATTCAATATATTTTAATAATTGATTCTTGTTCATATTGCCTCTTCTCCCAACAAAAATTATTAATATACTATTAGGGTTAAATTTACTAGTTAAAATTCTATTCATAATATCACTGAATGATGCTCCAGGCATGCAGTAATTACTTATCTGTTGCCTTTTTAAACAGTTATTAAATGATATACCCAAATTTTTACCTATGTCATCACTATACACAATTACATTATTTTTTTCATTATATGAATTACTTGTTAAATTTATTTGCTTTGTTATAGTACTATCATAGAGTGTAGGTAAAGAAAATGAAGTATTACTGCTTGTCATATTATTCACACACACTGTCCCTAAAGAACCTGGTATTGAGCGCTGATATTCATTTTGATATTTTAATAAGGAGTCAAAACGTTCCTCGTTATATTTACATGACTTTACCAGATTATCCATGGCCAGTATGTGTTCTTTCATCTCATTCCCTGCTGATTTATATTTATTTGACATAATTTGTAATGAAGTTTGAAGTGATAAAATTTCTGAATTAAGACACTATTTCAGTCTCATAACAATTTTTCATGTTTTCCACCTCAATTGAATATAATTTAATTTTACTAATTAACTCTTGCTTTTCCTTACATACATTTGTATAATTTTTAATATTAATTTTAGTTTTAACTAATTTTTGCACTTTCCTAATGTATTTATTGATTTTTATATATTTTCTTAATTTCCTTCTGCTGCTTGTAATCCTTTCTGCTGTTCTTGATGTGGTAGATTCTTTAGTCAAATCTATTGTTGTGGAAGGTTGCAACGATTTATGAGATTGACATTCTACGAGCTCATCGAACAGACTCTGAGTTTGAAATGCTTGCAAGTTATCAAAGTATTGTTTAAATTTTGAAATCTGCTCATTAGCTTCAGTTAATTGTAATTTCAATGCAGCAATTAATCTAAGGGCTTCCTCATATTCTTTGCTGCATCGGTCAAACCCATCGACTGTCCCCTGGAGCTGATCCCTTTCCTTTAAAATATCTGTATAGTCTCTATGTATCTTAACCATATCACTTTTCAACTGTGTATTTTTCGAAATTATACTTATTATTTCCTTTTCGTTGTCATCCCTTTCTTTTAGTAACAGCTCACACTGCTCCCTGGACGCCCTCAGTTCTTGCAGCGCAAGATGAAGTTGGTTCTCCCTCTGGCGCGTTTTGGCGTTGCGAGTATTCATTTTACTGTGTATTTTAAATAGTAAAAGAAAACAATGATGGAAAATCAAGGGAACAGAGTAAGCAAATATCCAATTGTAGGACTCTTAATTAGATCAGATCTCAAATTAAATTATCAAGAAAACAATTTAAAATGAAATCCGTAAACAAACAAAACTTCAGATATATCGTAAATATTAAAAGGGATAACAAGAATTACAGTAACTTTTAAACGATGTTCGTTACCTGCTGTCACTTTAAATTGAGAGGCACTAAAAATTTATTTATTTAGATATTTAGCACTTTTATTTATTACACAATACAATTTGTTCCTAATTAACAACTATAACTTAAATTTGAGGTGGAAATTATCAATTACAATATTTATTTTTACGAAATTATTTGGGAGCAAATTTTTAAACTATATGTCACCGGGGTTGCCACAGCTTTTAAAAAAGTACTATAAGTTAAAAAATACCTGTTTCATGTTTACAATAAATTATGAAACAAAAACCTCGCCATATATTTATTTGCCTTCAATGAGTCTTATACGTACTATTTGAAATCAATATTGTACCCCTGATATAAATCGCCGTTCCTATCATGTTGAGTTGATAGGATCCATTTCCTCTAATGACTTTCTATTCTGTTCGACGTACGCCATTGCCTGTAAACATCGTACATCACGTAGCGCCACCTTTCAACAGAATTGATAAAGCATTTATATTGCCTCTCAGTACAAAAATAAACAGAGGGAGAAATAAACTGGAAAATAAAGCGTGGAAAATGGAAAATATATTTTCACTTAATTTTCACAAATAAAAAAAATATAAACTTAAAATTCACAAAGCAATTTAAGAAACTCCATTATTCATAATTCAACATGCGTTATAAAATCGCTTTAAGTAGTATATATTTTTTTTAAATATAAATATATTATCGGTTAGATTTTTTTATAGAATAAACCTAGCAAGCTAACAGCATAGCAAAGTGGCGAAGCAATCAGCTTTGTAGCGGTTTCTAACGGTTGCCGTTGAGCAATCAGTTTCAAAATAGGAGGTTCAGATGCCTGGGTGATCAGTAATCGATTGCTGAAAACAGAATTTGAAAATTCAAAACCGTTCTCGTGATAATCTTGGGACAGACGGACAGACGGGCAGACGGGAAGACGCATAGACGGACAGACGGACAGACGGACAGACGAACAGACGGACAGACATCGTGAAATCAATAAGTGTCTTCGCAAACTTCGCCACTTAATAAGGGTGATAGACGAGGACACTGTCCACATGATGGTAAACGAATGCTTTGGTCCATTGTCATCTACATTTATCCTCAATTTAGAACCAAAACTCATGCTTGATACAATCTTATCAATGCTTAATCGAGGATAGCTGTAGATGATAGGTTACAGCATCCACTTACCATCCGGTAGACTGTGTGCGCGTTTGTCACCTACATATATGTAATTAAAAAAATTGTTGCTATGAAAATATTAACAATTTCTTTTTTCATAAGTTCACAAATCATATACATTGTTATTATAATTTAAAATGTATATTTAAAATATAACCCGCCTTGTAATTATATCATTACGTGAGTGTAAGAAAATAAAATACTAAAGCTTTACTATGGTATAATTTGAAATTGAATAAAACGATATAATGTATACTTTATACTTAATATCCCACACCGTCAGCTAGTGTGTGAATATGTGTGTGCACATTAGCTATATTTTATCGGAAATTTTATCACTACGGTGCTCAAAAGTATTCAGTAAGAACTATTTTACACATTTTTCTAGATTTTTACTGGCACTTAAGAAGTTTAAGCGGAGAACTGACTTTTCTTTCTCAAAATTCCCCCCATTAAAAATTTACCGTCCGTGACTATAATGCTACTGTATACTATGTCATCATCATCATTACAACCTTTCATAAGTCCACTGCTGAACATAGGCCTCTCCCAAGGAATGCCACAAAGCACGGTCTTGAGCCACCTGCATCCATCGACTTCCTGCATGTCTTACCAGGTCGTCACTCCATCTCGTGGGGGTCACCCTACACTTCGCCTACCGGTACGAGGCTGCCACTCGAGAACCTTTCTTCCCCATCGGTTGTCGGTTCTTCGAGCTATATGGCCGGCCCACTGCCACTTCAGCTTACTAATCCGTTGGGCTATGTCGGTTACTCTGGTTCTACTGCGGATTTCCTAATTCTTAAGTTTATCACGCAAGAAACTCCAAGCATAGCCCTGTCCATAGCTCGCTGAGCGAACTTGAGCTTCCTCATACGGCCAGCAGTGAAGGACCACGTCTCAGATCCGTAAGTCATCACTGGCAACAGGCACTGGTTGTACAATTTCGTTTAAGGTTTTGAGGTATGTCTGACGAGAAGATGTGTCGTAGCTTCCTGAACGCTGCCCAGCCGAGTTGAATCCGTCGATTGACCTCTCGGTCGAAGTTAAACTTACCTAGTCGGACTATTTGTCCCAGGTAAACATACTCGTCAATAAATTCGAGCTTAGTGCTCCCAACAACTACCGGCATAGGTGTGATATGGACATTAAACATAATCTTTGTTTTGTCCATGTTCATCTTAAGACCTATCCGTTGGGAGACACTATTGAGGTCACTGAGCATAGTGCTTAGGTCCTCCAGCGATTCTGCCATAAGGAATAAAAGTATACTATAAAGTATTCTATAAAGTCAAGCTAATTAAAATGTATTTAATATTAATTTTTAATGGAAATTTTCTAAGCAGTAGAATCACGACGATCTAGACGACACCTTAAGTGCTTCTTGCACCTCCGTAGAATCAATGCAATTACTCGAAGTCTGTGAACAAGGCTCTTTAATTATCCAAGAACTTGACGCTGCTGTACTATGTAAATGAGATTTCTTTTGTTTAACGTTCGAAGTTCTCAAACAGTTCAGTGCAGGCAAGTGATAATTCTTACAATTGTTCATTTCGTCTTAGTTAAAGTGACGCGATCTCGTGATTATTTTATTGTGGGATAATACTGTGGGTATTATTATTTGCTTGTAGATATTTTAATTTATTTTATTAACTTACTATATTAAGGAAGTTATTCTAAAGAGTACGATTTTCGGTATTCCAAAAATTCAATATGTCTCACCCATTTTGCTGGATACAAGACATTCCATTTAATTTCTCACGGGTGATTTTGAGTTTTAACTGAGAAAAGTAGCCTAAGTTACTTCTTCTAACATCAGCTATCTGCCAGTGAAAATCCCGTCAAAATCGATCCAGCCGTTTCGGAGATTAGCCGGAATAAACAGACAGAGAGACAGATAGACTAAAATTTTAAAAATTGATTTTTGTTATAAGTACCGTAAATACTTTCATATGCATTTAGTACAAAGCTGTTATTTTGATGTTACAAACAGACACCTCAATTTTATTTCTTTCTATAGATATAGATTATAAGATCCCAAGTAGATGGCAGCACTCATCCATCTTCTCTATTGAAATTAGGATGTTTATTAATTTCAATAGCCTCGCGATTCATCCTTGGTAAGAATCGGTGTTCTTTTGAGAGGATTTGTGGTTTATCAAATCTAATGTAATGGCGGGGACGATCTTGAACATATTCATTCTTCTGACTTCCCGGAACGTCGGTACTTCAAGTCAGCTATATGTTGTTTCACGCGGATTTTTATAGATCATTTTGTTTGTCCTATGCAAGCTGGATTGTGAATGTGGTCATTCACACACATTGATTTTAAATGAATCGTCGTCATTATTTCCAAGTTTAGTATGGGGACAGCAAAAGAGTACCTTAAAAGTTGATTCACCCATGTACGAGAGACCACATTCACAATCCAGCTTGTACACTCCTGCATCTTGTAGAGGGATATGACAATTGTCGTATGGTAAAAATTGACTAATCTTCTTCGGCGGCTTGAAGTATGTTTTAATGGAAGCTCGCTTCAAGATGTAGCCAACCTTGTCTGAGGCTCCTCTGACGTAGGGTCTGCAGGCACACGCTCGACTGTGGCCGCCTTCACTCGGTCACTGTGACGTAAGCGTGGGACCCGAAGCTTGTTGTCTTGCAATTCTTGCTCGACGTAGTGAAGCTCGGCGGCCAAATGTTTTCTGTCACAGATCCCTCGTGCTCTCTGAAACAATGATTTTCCCACAGTAGCTAACTGTGATGGATAATGGTGCGATTCACCATCTAAATATCGGTTGGTATGGATCTGTTTCCTATACACAGTGTGATCAATAGTGTTATCAGGATTTCGGTTGACTAAAACATCTAGTAAAGCTAAAGAATTGTTTGCCTTTTTTGGAATTAAGGTGTTCTAAACAAGCAGTTACTTTGTCAGATGGTAAAATAGTGAAACGGTCGTCTACGTACCGCTTGCAGAACCTTGGATTTACAGGAATCAAAGTCCTCCATGGATATGTCGGTGACTTTGAGAGATACAGGTGAGCCCATCGCCACTTCATCTACTTGCTTGTAGAACTCCTCCTTTCACAATAGATAGCCAGATGTAAGGCAGTGTTTGAGTAATACTGCAAATTCTGTAGGCATGTTGATATCTTCTAGCTTCCTAGTTACAATTGAGATGCAGCCTTCAATAGGTAAGCATGTGAATAGTGAGTGAACATCAAAACTGACCATAGCTTCATTGTCAGTGAGATGTAGGTCTTTTATCTCACTAACAAAATGGTATGAATCCTTTGTGTGTGCTCTGGTATGCCCTCTCAGTAGTGACAATATTTTTGACAAGTTTTGAGCCAACTAATAAGTTAATCAATCGATCTAGCTTACTATGGGACGTAGTGGAGCTTTGGTTTGTGTATTTTCGGTAACATACAACCTCAGTGGTTTGGCACATGATGGTATTGTCGAATTCACGTCGAGATTAAATTTTTCGAGTTCTAATTTTTATGTGTACATAATGTAAGAGATACCAACACTGATTATTAATAATTAGATTTTATAGGATTTTTTCAATTTTAATTAAAATTAATAGTTTTATATATAATATATAACCTATCATTCTTTCATTTACTACATCAGAAACTTCTTCATAGATTTTTAGATATTTGATGAAATAAAAATATCCCTACATTCTGTTGATATGTATATGTTACGCTGCCTGATGTTGTTTTATGCCATCATATAAAATTATCTATATATTTATATGATTTTTATCTAACGCCGGGCAAAGTTCGGTCGCCCAGGTACTGTACTCATGTCAAAATTCTGAAGTTGTCGTGGAGATAGAAATTGGTCTTGAGGAACGAACTATATACGTGGTTTTATATAAAGCGTTCCGAGTATTTAACCATGTTGTTAGCTTTTAACTACGAGGGAAAATTAACTCGCGGGCACTGCTTAAAGTATTCATTAAGCCAATATTTGCCTGCTTTGCCACATTTATAGGTCACCGTAATGCAGCCGAAATTTCACCCCACCACCCCAATGAGGATTTTAAATTAAAATAAGTCGCATCAGATGCGGATGAACAGACTCTGAGAGATGACCAAATATTTGTGCATTTTGCTGTAAAAACTGTCAGTCCATGAGGTCTGCGTGCGGTCAAGTCCCTGTAGGAATTGTATCCCCGGTTATCAGTGGCGGTTGGTGACAAGAGGGCTGGTTCATGACTTGCTCAAAGGTTCTTCGATATGCCGACGATATAGCCCTTATGCCAGAATCGCTGGAGGAGTTAAGCACATGCACTAATAGTGTCTCCCAACGAATATGTTTTAGAATGAAAATGGACAAAACAAAGATCATGTACAACGTCCATGTCACACCTTTGTCGGTAGTTGTTGGGAGCACTAAGTTCGAAGTTCTTGATGAGTATGTTTACCTGGGACAAATAGTCCAACTAGGTACTTAAGTCCAACTACGACCGAGAGGTCAATCGACGGAGTCAAGCAGGCAGCGTTCGGGAAATTACGATATATCTTCTCGTCAGGTCTACCTCAAAACCTGAAAAAGATACTGTAAAACCAGTGCATGTTGCGAGTGATGACCTATGGAACTGAGACGTGGTCCTTCACTGCTGGTCGGACAAGTAAGCTCAAGGTTTCTCAGCGAGCTATGGAGAAGGCTATGCTCGGAGTTTCTCTGCATGATAAAGTTAGAAATGAGGATATCTGCAGTAGAACCAGAGTGGCTGACATAGCCCAACGGATTAGTTAGCTGAAGTGGCAATGGGCCGGCCACATAGCTCAAAGACCGGCAACCGATGGGAAAAAAGTTTTCGAGTGGCGGCCTCGTACCGGTGGACAAAGTGTATGACGTCCCCCCACTAGATGGAGTGACGACTTGGTAAGATATGCAGGAAGTCGATGGATGCAAGTGGCTCAGGACCGTTCTTTGTGGCATTCCTTGGGGGAGGCCTATGTTCAGCAGTGGACATTTGAAGGGCTGTAATGATGATGATGATGAAATCAGACTGCAACCAGGTAGCAGTGTTAGCGACATTTTTTTCCATTTTATTCCATTTCCCCATCTTATTTTTATTTTTTTTAAATATTCTCGAGCCAACATAACATATAATGCGTATTATCTATGCTGCACACGATGTACCGCAGATTGACAAAAGAGTATCTGGTGATCGACTAGTAGATAATACACATATAAATGCGAGACCGATTGACAGCGGGAAATCGAATCGCATGGGCCTTGGAAGTAGTTTTCAAAAACAATACAAATATTCAAATTCTCTATTGTAGCATGCACACTTTAAAAAAAAACGAGAAAACAAATTTAGATTAAAAAAAAGTTAGTACACACTACAACAACACTCAAAAAGGACGGGAAACAATTAAAAAAATTAAAGAAAAAAAGCAAGTTTAACAAAACATTAATACAAATTTGGAATACAAAGTCAAATGCAATATGTAAAGACCGAATGATTTCTTATATTTACGCGAACGTTATACATGGAACATTTTTACAGATTTTAAAGCGTTTGATTTTATTCATTTTTAATTCCCGACGTTTTGGGTGCTTTGCAGCAACACGGGGACGGTTAAAATAAATAAAATTAAACGCGATAAAAACCATAAAAATTGTTTTTTTCAATATGTAAAGAAAACTACACTACCACAATATATACATCACAAGGAACAAAAGATAAAGAAATATTCCTACCATCAATATTGGACTGTTGTATCGAAACGGACACCGATTTAGCATAAGCTACACCAACATTGTCGAAGCATTGTTATTCTGCTGGTACTTTTCGCAAAATGCACAAGCAATCATAAAGCTTACAGTCTAATTATATTTTGACACTGGCTTAACATAAAAAATATAGATAAAAAAGAATATAAAAAATAGGAAATTTTATTTAAAATAAATATTACTATGTACTTATAACATGGTAATAATATTTTATAATACGAGTAGCTATTTGCGTTTTGACGGGAACTTTGCAGGCAGGCTGATTTCTTCTTCATTATTATTTAAAAACTATAATAATAATTAAAAAAAAAACTAAAACTAGAAACTTAAATATCATATAGTCCTACTCCCCGCGGTATCGTGCAAAGAAGGCTGGCTGCGTTTCCCCGCTGAATGGCTTTACTTAGCCTTTGAGCAAGGAAAGAACCAGCCCCCTTATCACCAGCAGCAACGACCAGCCGCGGATGGAGTTCCTTTAGGAACTTCACCGCACGTGGACCCCACGGACCGATAGTCTCTACAGCAAATGGCACAAATATGTAGTCATCTCTCAGAGACTCATATTTGCGCCACTTACTCAGTTCAGCTGCCTCTGATGCCGCCGAGGTACCCCTGAGATGAGACACCGCCAGAGTGTCTACGCAAGTAGCATCCTACACTAGGGCTTTACCTCTCTCCCAAGGGACCAATGTCATACCTTCGGGTCTCCTGCCATCGTCTCTAAATATTCCACAAGGCTCTAAAACCGAGGGAACATTTATAGAGACAAGAGCCCTTCGGATGACATCGTTCAAAGAACTGTGTCGTGAAAATCTACCAGCGCTTTTCTTACATGAAAGTCCGTGGAGCCCAAACTTGTCGACGCTGCTACCACAAGGACACTGATGGGGTTGACAAATCGCCGCTCCTAGTCGGATTCCTACGGCAATGCGTAAGCTTTCCGCATCAAGTAATGTACCGAGTTTACTTGATGGTAAAGCGTGTAACCAGTGACTAGATTTCTTAGTCGAAACAGCTAGAAGGCGTGCCTTATTTAGGTCACTATGGAGATTATGAAACAAATCCTTCTGCACGCCCCGTACCAATGGAATATCCCACTCTTTTTGTTGGTTAACTTCCAGTGGAACATTTTCACCAGGACAGAGCGTTTGCCATGTCTGCCCCGCCTCCGTAGCAAAGCATAGGTCTGCTTTATTATTTAAAATCATATTACATAAGTCACTGACACTATGTACGGAAGCAAGGAAAGCAGGCAATGCAATGCTAGAAAGATTTCTCACACCAATGCCACCAAATTTTATAGGTAAAGTAGCTTGAGTCCAGGCTGTTGTATTTCAAGTTAAATTTAGAATTTTTTCTATAGACGTTAATAACTACAGACCTATTTCTGTTCTAACAGTGATTTCCAAAATTATAGAAAAAATTATAAATAAACGGCTTTTAAATTTTTTGAACAAATATAACATTTTATCGGACGCTCAGTTTGGCTTTAGAGGAAAAAGGAGCACAGAAGATGCTATTTTAGCATTGACCGGCAATATTGTTAATATACTTGATAGAAGTGAGAAAGCTTTGTGTATATTTCTAGACTTAAGAAAGGCGTTTGACACCGTCTCCATCCCCATTCTTATCAAGAAACTTGACAGAATTGGTGTTCGTGGTCAATTTCTTCTTCTCATATCCGACTATCTTTTAAGGAGAACTCAACAAGTCAAAATAGACGATAACTCATATAGTTCTAATGAGCTCTGCACACAATATGGCGTTCCACAGGGTAGTGTTCTTGGACCTACCCTGTTCCTAATATATATCAATGACCTTACTGAAACTAAATTACCAAACGGTAAAATCTTTTCTTATGCCGACGATACAGCGCTTCTTTTTTATGGTAAAAACTGGGATGAAGTCCACGAGTCAGCCTCCAAGGGCCTACACACTGTTATCAAATGGTTACATAGCAATCTCCTTACCTTAAATATTAGTAAAACAAACTATATAACATTTGCAATCAAAAATTCCGCGCAACCCAATAATAATCTTCATCTTATCGCCCATTCCTGTGAAAACCCTTACAGAGTGCCTAAATGTAACTGCCAGACCCTGCAAAAGGTTAGTTTCACAAAATACTTAGGGATATATCTCGACCAGCAACTAAATTGGCATAAACAAATTGACACTTGTACCCACAGAGTCAGAAAGCTATTGTGGTTGTTCAAATACATAAGACATGTCGCCGACAAACAACTCATTACTTACATTTATACTGCTCTGGTACAATCCATCATACTATATTGCTTGCCAATATGGGGTGGTACCCACAAAACCAAAATGATTAAAATTGAGAGGGCTCAACGCTCACTCCTTAAAGTTATGACATTCAGGAAAATTACATCGGGGACTTCTGAACTATATCGGGACTGCAATGTTTTAACTGTTAGGCAACTTTACATATTAAAATGTATTCTTAAAATTCACAAAACTATTACCCTAGATACAAAAATTTTAAGTAAGCGTAATCCCTATTCTGTCGTTTCCTACCCCACTGTTAAAACAAAATTTGCTCGTACAAATTTCAATTCGCAATCTCACTTATTGTATAATAAATTAAATGGCAAACTCAAGTTTTACAGCAAACATTATTTTGAGTGTAAAAAGTTGATTACTTCTTGGTTGAAACAGCTTGACTACGACAGTACTGAATCTTTACTTTCACACAACACGTAACATACGTTTGTTCGTATGAATCTTCTTATATTACATTTATTATTTTGTTTTATGTATAAATTGAAAAACACACACACACTCACTCACTCACTCACGCACACACACACACACACACACACACACACACACACACACACACACACACACACACACGCGCGCACTCACAGCTATTATAATTATTGTTACTTTTGTCTGTTGATTTATCTTTATGTAATACAAGTCATATCTATCATGACTTACTGATTAAAGGAAGAGCGGACTCATCCTACTACAGGTTTTTCAAACTTAAAAGGGTGAGATCCATATCTAACACTGTAAATGAGACTTGTGTTATGAATAAATATTTTTGTATTTTTTGTATTTTGTATAGCTATTTTAAGATTATTATCAATATCTTGTAAAATATCCGAACATTTCCAAACTGGACTCGGGCGGAGTAAGTATGTAAATCTAGGTACAAGAAGACAATATTTTAAAATAGTAAGAGCTATGTGGGGGTTTAATTTATACAATTTATCAACGTGGTTTAAAAACTGATCAAATTTTGTTTTTAAAACAGGTTTAATACTATCGAAAAACAACGGGGCACCTAGTAGGTATAGTGATTCCGTACTGACAGTTTTTATTCCTGGACAAATATGATTAAAATTTTGAATTAAAGTGTCTCTATGAGAAGTAGATAAATTATTGGAAAAAAATATTTCACATTTATTGCTATTTGGTTCAAGACCAATATTTTTAAAATTTTGAAAAATATGAGTAAGATCACTGAGGACGTCATCTGCTCTACCTCCCAGTGTACCGTCGTCTAGGTACCAGACATTCAGCTTGAATTTCAAATTTGAAATAATTGGTTAAATTCCTAAACTGAAAAGTGCTGGACCCAGTGGGTCACCCTGCTGAACACCGACAGCGGAATCGATAACATGATTTTCGTAAAACAAGTTAGTATTTTGACTATAACATTGCCAAACGTAATGATAAATTTCGGGGGTATTATTAGCCACTTCTTTCAGCAAGGTTACCCTATCGATAGAGTTAAAAGCATTCCTTAGGTCAACCTTCACAAGAACATCTGCATCAGAGTTTGTTAAAAATGTACGCACTGAATGTACCGCCGCCTCACAGCCTAAACCTAGTTGAGTAGGCTGAAATTTAGTCTTAAGGTTAGAGATTATGTGCCTGCAAGCTAATTTTGAAGTTAAACGTCGAAATGTGGAACCAACGGCAATAGGACGGATACCGTTATCCTTTTTTTTTTGAAGGCACATAATCTTGCCCCATATAAGAATGGAATGAAATTTGGATTAACATTACCAGAAAGCATAAAGTTACATAATTTTGTAATGTCTTCAAGAAGTACTCCGCTTAGCGCTTACAAGATCTTTAAGATGTTGAGGTGTAATTCCGTCAATGCCGCCAGCAGAGCCATTCGAAAATGACATAATTGCTTCTAAAGTGTATTTTTTCGAAATTTGTAAAGGTTGCATAGAAGTCCTGGGAGGCAGCGGTAAACTCTGAGGATGTTTGACCGAAGGATGCTTTTGACGAAGACTTTCAAGTGTTTTGACATTACGAGGAGCCAGGATGTCGTCTGAGAATAAAATACGGGATGCATTTTTTAAGTCGCCATCCATTACTTTCGACTCAACTACTTTTTTTAAATCAAATTTAGGACGTGGTCGAGATAAAAGGAGCCTTGATATAGTACAGTCATCGACTGTCTGCTGGCTCAAGCTGCCGTCAAAATCTGCTAAAAACTTCGCAATCTGACGCATCAGTTACTTGTTAAGAAGTTTTTAACAAAATATAATAAACATAACGCGCCTTATTATCTTTTCAACAGACTTCAAAAAAGGAGGAGGTTCTTAATTCGACTAGGTTTTTTTATGTGTGTTTTGATTTTGGTGATTCTTTTTGTGTTTGAAATCTGGTGCCTCTCATGTGGTCCAATGTAAATTTGATCGTGATCTGACCAGTAGTTTCCGAGGTATCCTTAATAATGCATATTTAATTGACTTTGACCACATTGTTGATGTTCTCGTTTTATTTATTTTGAAGTCGGTTTTAAAATAATAATTTCACCACTTGTATTTATTATGTATCCTTGTAACTGGCTTACTGGCAAAAATTTAATAATGAAAGAAATAGCGCCCTTGTACACGCTCTTCATCATGTGTGTCCCCTCCGTTGTTTGTGTGTACATAAATGGTTAAATTAATTTACAAAGTAAAAAACAAATTAGTGTCACAAACCAGACACCATTAAATTTCAAGCACTTGCTAAAACAGGAGTGAAAATAATAAAAAATGCTTTACATTAAACGAAAGCAACTGCATTACCATTGCGCGGGAATCTAAGTACTTAAACGCATTAAAGATCCTTCACGACGGGCTCGAAGGAAACAATATTTATTGCATTAATGCAGACGTTAGTCGCGGTTGTTTCATTTTCTTCTATTTGCACTAATTTCCTGATAATTCTTTAGGTGTTTAAAATTACATTTTCTGCAGCGTTATTATTAGAATAGAATAGAATAGAATAGTTTTTTATTTTTTTGGGTGTCGTAAGAGGCGACAGAGGGAAACTAAGAAGATGGGCAGCAGCATCTTTCTGATAACAGCAAAACAACAATAAAAACTGCGGTTACCAACTCGCTTGCCAAGCGCGGCAACTATGCCAATATACCTCTATGATTAAAGTTACGAAGAGACGGCCTCCAGTCCACGGCGGCCCCCGCTATTCCTGGCTACGGTGGTGACCATGATAACGGCAGGGCAGGAGTGCTAAGAATATCCAGTGGAGGTTCGGTTGCCACCTACGACTTATAACACACATACCCTAAGAAGTGAGGACTGACGAGAAGATACTGGAGCTGGAAGAAGAGATAGAAAAGTTGCGCTAGAATATTATAGGATTATCTAAAGTCTGAAGAAAGGGGGAGGACATGGTAATCCTCGAATCCGGCAACTTATTCCATCATTGGGAGGGCGACCATCTGTCCCAAGGAGGTGTCGGATTTATCGTCCACAAGTCTCTCATTAACAACGTTGTAAAGATTGAGAAAGTGTTGACGAGGGTTACGTACCTTGTACTCAGAATCACCAAACTTTATTCGCTGAACGTCATACAGGTTTATGTACCAACCGCGGCACATCCCGATGAAGAGGAGGGCATCTATAAGAATATATCTAGAGCCATGCATTCCTCCAAAATCGACTAAATGGTGTTAATGGGAGACTTCAACGCAAAATTAGGTACAAGGGAGAACGGTAAACTGAAAGTAGGGGAATATGGTCGACTTCATGGGGAAAGAGGGACTCTTTATGATAAACTATTTCTTCTAGAAGCGGTCCCATAGGAAGTGGACCTGGTCGAGCCCCGACGGTTCGAGAATAAATGAGATTAACTTCGTTATGATGACCAGACGACAACTGTTCAGTGATGTCTCAGTGATTGCGAGGGTGAAAACCGGCAGCGATCACCAAATGGTGAGAGGCACACTGAACCTAAACGTTAAGTTGGAGAGGTTACGTCTAATGAAGTCAACGCTCCGTACCCCTCGTGCTTCAATATAAAGTCCCGAAACCTTTCAGCTCGATTTACAAAATCGTTTTCAGTGCCCAGAAGATTGCAATACAGTGGACAATATGAATGACAAGTGTGGAGACTGTCCATGTGATCGGAGCTAAGTTTTGCAAGACCCGCCGCAGAAGAACACAAAAACTCTCCGATCACGCTTTTAATCTCATGGCTGTTAGACAGGAAATAAAGCTGCAGTGTTCGGTAGATTTGATAGCATATAGGCAACTGAAAAGACAGATCTCCAAATGCATGCGGCGGGACTTACGCAACTTTGATACTGCTCGTATTGAAGAAGCGGTCTAACGGAAACAGAGCTCCAAAGTCTTTATCACAGATTTGTCTCCAAGAAAGAGCCAATAGGTGTAAGAGGATGACGCTATATCCCCGAAACTCTTTACCGGTGCGTTGGAAGACGTATTAACATCAACGGCAAGTACATCACTTACCTTCGATTTGCCGACGATATAGTCCTTATGGCAGAATCGCTGGAGGGCCTAAGCGCTAAGTTCAATGACCTCAATAGTGCCTCCTAACGGATAGGTCTTAAGATGAACATGGACGAGACAAAGATCATGAATAACGTCCATGTCACACCTAGGCAGGTAGTTTTTGGGAGCACTCAGCTTGAAGTTGTTAACAAGTATGTTGACTTGAGATAAATAGTCCGACTAGTTAAGCCTAACTTCGACGGAGAAGTCAATCGACGGATTCAACTCGGCTGGGCAGCGTTCGGAAAATTACGGCACATCTTCTCATCAGATATACCTCAAAACTTGTAAACGAGACTGTACAACCAGTGTGTGTTACCAGTGATGTCATATGTAACTGAGACGTGGTCCTTCACTGCTGGCTGGATGAGGAAGCTCAAGATCGGTCAGCGAGCTATGGAGAGGACTATACTCGGAGTTTCTCTGATTGATAAACTTAGAAATGAGGATAGCCGCAGTAGAATCAAAGTGGCCGACATATCCCAACGGATTAGTAAGCTGTAGTGGCAATGGGCCGGCCATATAGGTCGAAGGACTGACAACCGATGGGGAAAAAGGTTCTCGAGTAGCGGCCTCGTAGCGGCGGATAAAGTGTAGGGCGTCCCCCCACTAGATGGAGTGACGACCTGGTAAGACATGCAGGAAGTCGATAGATGGAGGTAACTCGGACAGTGCTTTGTGGCATTCCTTTGTGGCAACCTGTTCACCAGTGGACTTGTGAAGGGCTGTAATGATGACGAATTTTTTATTCAATATTGATTACAAGTAATTCTTATTGAATTTACTTTTCTTTACTTTGCGACTCGTTCAAAACCAGCAAGAAACCCAGCGAGACTATTTTTAAAT